>JAXGGA010000483.1:0-222040 GCA_038373865.1 Uloborus plumipes | reverse complement strand
TAAAAAATAAGTAATTAAAAATACTTATTTTAATCTGATCCCACCTCGTACAAGATAAAGTGGTCCGATTTCGCTTCCAGTTCACCCGCCATCTCACTGTGGTCAAGGTATAGAAACACGGAAAACCCCAGTGCAGTATCATTTAACATAGCCACATTTCAAACGAACATTTGAAAAAAAGAAAATATTCGGAAAGCGAAATGACATATTTAAAAAGTTATGAATTAGTGCATGAGGTTAAAGTCATATAATATAACTTTTAATTGTGTAGTTTCTAATATTTAATGTAAGCGAACAAAATCTTATTAAGGTCATTTGCAGCGAAACTTATTTCTTTCTTACTTGATTGAAACTTTAATAAATAACTTTCAACATCATTTAATGGTCTTATCAAATCGTTACGTAACCAATACATAAAAACTATCATTAAGAGCAAAATACAGGAATTTTTTCTCTTTCAAGTACACCGTGTACACCAATACACGTTGAAAAATTGAAGCAAATTATCTTTGAAGTATCAATTAGGTTTTATTTTAGGCAATGTTAAATTGCCTCCATATTTTTTTTTTCAAGTGTTTTATATAACTCAAAACGTCTTTTTAAAAAGTTGTTCTGCATTCATGACATTTTAGCAAACACCAATCTAAAGAAATAAATATTTCTTTATTACTTCGAAAACGTTCTAAAAGCAATAATTGTAGTTTTAAATTTTCAAATTCTTTATTGTGCTGTACCATTATTGTTGCTGTTATGTTATAAATTTTCAAGGTATGATACAAAACGAAAACAATGAAGTATAATAAATATTTGGGATCAAATTATTCCTGGATTATTTTTTTCAAAAGTGTCGAGTTATTTGAAATAACTCGAAATGTTTTCAAATGAGTTGCTCCGTTTCCTTATTCATTTTATCAAATTTCATTGAAATATTTCTCCGTTCTTTCAAGAATGATTTAATCAGTATTAATACACCTTTTATCTCTTACAAAATTGTTATTGCTGCAGTTAGGATTATCGCTGGAATTATTATTGGCACAGTTCGTAAGGTATTATGTTATAAAAGTAAAGCAGCAAAATATTTTCCAACCATTAAATATTTCGCAACAAAATTTTAATCCGCTAATGGAAACTAAAAGGGCCTTTGATAGTCATCGGGGCATAATTTGTATAGGAGTTTTTCTTTTGTACTTTTTTTCTCTCTATTTTGACGAAATTTTACGCACTAGTCGCAGTTTCAGAGGTACAAATAAGCATAAAAAATATAATCTTTGTTCAAAATATAAGCTTGGCATTTTTTGGTAGAAATTTGGTATTGATTTTCATGTTAATTATTCTAGCTTAAATTATCGCGCAATAGAAAGTATATACCAAGAATTTTTTATTTATCTATTATTTTTATTTCATTTTATTTTTTTATTTAATTTGTTTTTTATTTATTAATTTATTATTTTCTTTCGTTTTATTTTTTATTTATTTGTTGTTTCTTATAGAAAAAACAGCTTTTTTGCTCTAATAATAACGCAGATTTAAATTTGATTCTTCACCTAAAGCAGGGGTGGCCAACCCGCGGCACGCGTGCCACAATGTGGCACGGCAGAGCAATAACAGTGGCACGCGAAGACTTTTTGAAAAAATTCTAAAATTGAGGGGAAAATGTCGATCTCAAAACTATTGATAAAAACGAAAACCCTTGAACTGATAAATATAATAATATTATAACGATTAAGTGTTAGGAGACTGGTTTACAAATTGTCTTAACTACAATATTGTAAAGTACTTAGCGTTAACTTCGGACATCCAACGAAAGTTGTGACGCTACAGACAATGCTTTGTAAAGCCTTTTTGTGCTTGACACGAATGAAACTTTCGATGGATTCTTGATCTGCAATAGTTTCAGCTACGGGTGATGATTTTTTTTTTAAAAAGTTAACTCTGCAAGTAAAATTAAGAAACCAGATTAGACAAAATTCGGTGTGGTTGCACTAATGAAGATCCTTAAATTGTTTTCGTTACATTACTTGAAAATAATTTGGGAAAAAAACTTCAAAAGTATCATCGAATTATTTATCACAAGCTCCTTGCCAAAGAATGAGACTTTTTCTCTGCTGGTGACCCTGTAGAGTTCACTGTATTAACAAACTACGAATTAGAACTGTAAATGTTTTGGGGACTGTTCCCAAGAGAAAGAGGAGAGCATGTCAAGTTACTCCTTTATTGAAATGTGCAATAGCTGTCCAAAGGAAGAATAGTCATAAGATTTTAGAATTTTAGGGAGTGTGTTTTTTAAAATGTCTGGAAGGAAAGCAATGAGGACTTGCTACTTAGGAATGAAGAATAGCAAATGAATTTAGCTATGTCATCTCTTTTATTATCCGGCGTTTAAGTAATTTAAATTTAAGATAGTACAAAAAAAGTTTCCTAAACTAGTATAGGCCATCTACATTCTTTTATGATGAAACTTCAGTTTCTTTCTCTCTACTTTGAAGAAAAAAGAATAAAACATTAAATTTAATACTGAAAGTATCAACCCAAATTCAATTATTTTCCAATGATATATGGAAAAAATTTTACACCTATTTTACGTATACATTCAGTGTTAGGTTTGGTGCTTTTCAGGATCATAAAAAAAAAACTGATTTTTTTCAAATTATTTGTCTGTTTCTCTGCAAGACACTACTTGTTACCCTTCTGAAATCCCAATCAGAATTACTGATCTTTTGCATTGGCAATCAAATGTAAGAGCTTACTTCATCTACGTATATAGAAATTTGGAAAGTTTTACCAACAATTTTTTTTTACATTTACACGCTTTAGCCGTCTGATGCTGTAGTAGATTTAGTTCAAAATACGCTTCTAAACAAATATTTTTTATTATGAATGCAGAAAAATCTAAATACCGTTGAATATTAATTGATAGCACTTAAAACACTCAAACTTCTAATTATTCTCAAGAACTAATCATAAAACTAAAGACTTGGTAGAAAAGTTACAGACTCGTAAACCACATTAAGTACTTCCCGTTTAATTTTTAGATCAGAATGTTTGATGTTATTTGTTTCTTTTTTATGCATAAGCCAACTGACAGAACTTATAAAATTGTTTATTAACGATAACTCTTAAGTTCGATTTTGTTTTATCCTTATTATCAATTAGATTTCAATTGCTAAGATTTACGAGAAAAAATGTTTCATTTGAGTAAGAATTACATAATCAGCCAACCTAAAATGTATATTTTAAACTTTTTAAAAATTTTCAGTTTGTTGGAAAAATACAATGTGGCACGCTGAGTTTTTTCTCCCCAGATAGTGGCACTTTCCCTAAAAAGGTTGGCCGACCCTGACCTAAAGGAAGGTGTTGAGGGTGTTAATTTTCGTGAACCAAATAAGATTGCGAAGCAATGTACTGAGTCGGGGAGCGTGAGTAAGCAATGATTAGAGCTCTTAATTTTTCAGCATAATAAAAAGTACAGATAAATACTGAGAACAAGTCGGCTTTTGTTAAACTGATAGACACAACAGACTGAAATATTACTTTTATAATTATTAAAATGAACTCTTGCTTATTTTGAAGTCTGTAATTAAATGACAGTATTTTGAAATTTTCATAAAACCAAAAAAGCACGACACGAAATGAAAATCACTTTCACCAGATGTACTAGATCGAATTTCCCATTGATCAACACATCGATTTCTAACATCAGCTTTAGATTAATTACGGAACAGATGTACCATAGTACATCAATTAGATATTTCATTGATACGCTACCTCACTAATTTCATAACTGTATCAAGCAGGCACTGAGATAAATGTATGGCGTGCAACGTTTTGCATCACAAAAAAAGCAGTAATTTTTTTCGCTAAAAGTTAATTTTCTTCCTATTGTCACAGTCATACAATCATAAAACTTAGTTTGCACGACATTTATCTAGTTTCAATGTTGCAATCTCAGAACATTTAGGCTGTCAGTATGACTGCATAATAACTTAAACTAGAGTTGCAAACTTAAGCTAGATTTTTCTTTTCACCCAGATGATCGGGAAAGATAGGATCAGACGGATAAGAAAAACCACATGTAGATGAGAGAGATGAACCAAGTTACTTATCAGGAATTTTGGGAATAAATTTGCAATTTAAAGTTTGGCTTAATAGCGAGTTGGTTTTCAGATGAAGTGGAGTTGTATTTTTCTATTTGAAAAATTGTAAACTATTTTTAAAAACATTGCTCAGCCACATGGGAAATGTACTGATAGTAATTATTTTAAAAAAATTAAATGCTTTAAGTAAATGTTATGGGGATCAATAAAGTGACAATGACCTAAGCCATATATAAAATACGTCGAACAGAAGAATAATAACACAGATCTTACGAAGGGTTATTTATGGTCGTCATTAATACAAGGTTGTGAAAACGAAAGTAAAACATAAGAAATGCTCACATAAAAAAATAATCGCGAGTAATTATCCCAGGAGAAAATCCGCCCATCAGATTAGGATTTAAATTTCTCCGCATAGTCTACTGTTAAGTAATTTTCAGTTAAAAAAGGAATACAAGCAATTTCCAATCTAGAAATGAAACAAGGGCGTTATGCTGTGGGAAAGATCTTTCGATTGCACCTGTCTTAAATCTGAGACCTTAATTTTATGTTTATGATTTTTTTTTCTAATATTTACTGAATCGGTAAATTTGATCATCTGACTTTTTCATACTTTTTATATGCATTTTTAAGCATTACATGCATTTCATTTTATGATATGCATTTCATGCGAAATTTGACTAAAATTACGTAAATTATTGCTATAAATTACTTTTTTTCCGTGTCCAATATATTTTTTTAGAAAAGGGAAACCGGTGGTAAAGCATAAACTAGTAACTAATTTTTACAGTATGTAATTAAAAAGTCAATGCCATTTTTTCTTGATTTTCCACCTGCGCATTAATATGTTAAATTTCATCAAGGCCCTAATGGCTTGTTCTTTAATTCCGATATTTTTGATTTTTACAGATTGCATAGTGGACGATCAGAGAACTTACAATTTATGTTAATAACATTCGAAATTACAGGATATACAAGATGCGCTTATAATAAGTGGGCGTATTTTCTTTTTACAAATGCGGGTTTGTTATATCTCCATTCTAAGAAAAAAACATTTTCGTCAATTTTTCAAAGATAATTGGTATCTAATGTAGCCCAATACAAAATGTGTTTCTATCTGGGAACTCAAAGAGGTACTCTAATAACAACTAATGCATTTCAAATGAAAATTTCTGCGAACTGAAGCTTCCAACTTTTCCGAAAGACCATCTTATAACTCGAAATAAGTAACTGGAAAAAATATTACTCAAAGATGTTTAATGAAATACTTTAATTAGTTTGTAAATGTTAAATGTTTAGAATATTCACCATATTATTTCATTCGTGACAGCGTTTGCAAAAGAAACACTTAAGCGCTTGATTTATTTAACCCTACACTGCATAATTTTTTATTTTTCTTAGAAAAAATATATGTGTTTGTCAATGTAATAAGAAAACATGGAAAAATATTTAAAAAAATTTAACTCTAAATTTTCACCCCTTTCTAATTAAAAATAGTTTTGTTGCCAAATGGCTACACCATGCATTCAACAGATAAAAATGATTGTAAATGATAGTCTTGAAATTAGTTCTTTTTTGTAAAAAAATAGAGGAATTGAACATTTGGTGCACTTTACTCTTGTAATCCTTTACATTTTGATATTTTACATTATTTTTTATATGTACTTGTACTTTCCGATGATCAATTCTGTCAAATCTGATGTCTTTTGGAGGCTCTCTCGCGCAAGCTTTCTTTCTTTTCTCTTTTATTTATTTTTTTTTTTTTTTGGTTTCTAACTCTCTAGTTCCTCTGTAGCTAATGGTCTCTTTTTAATACGCTTTTATTAATTTCACATGTGGGTTTGTATGTATGTATGTATGTAACTCTGAATAAAAGATAAAATTTACGTTCTTTGCAAATATAAAAGTAATATATTTAATATTATTTTTAATACTAAAGGCTAAACTGTATTGCATATTGATGTATTATAAGTACATGTAAACTTAAGTGCGGATATTCAGTAGTTTTGAAAATCAGAGGGAAACCCGTGATAATCACAGCGCATTCCAATGTAAAAGCGTATTTTTTAGTTTTTTTTCAAAACTATACTTTAAAATTATTAATGACTTTACTTGTCCGTGTAAGCACAACGTTTGTGCTAACTGAAATCTAAAATGAACACGTTTTAAAGGCTTTTCCCTATTGATTTTTTATTTGTTCACTCTGTTGAACATCACCTAAGCATTGATTATTGCGAGGTCTTATAAACGGTAGAACAGCCGAAAGTACCACTTTTGGGTCCGCATGATTATATTATACCTTCCAAAAAGAAAAAGAAGCTAGCGCGAAACATAAACAAAGCACATACTTCATGAACTATAGAGATGAATCGAAGTGTTCTCTGGATGCTTACTGCATAATGTTGCCAAACGGCTACAGACGTGTATTATGTTCTAGATTTTTTCCAAATAATTATTTTGATGTAAAACGCATCTTAAACGAAAGATAAATGTTTATTTTATTCATGTTATTTTTTTAAAAGACGAAGAAAAATATTTCATTGTAAAAAATAATTTCAAAACACGGTAGTTTGAGTGATTTTAAAAGCTATCCATATGGATTCATTTAAGAGCATGTAACAGACCAGTGCTGCCATGTATGGAGGATAAATGGTGATAATTGCTTTAAATATACCCAATACTTGCTTTTTATGCATTGAGTTGCCTTATGACTACATTCTGCTATTCATAAGGAGGACAAATTGTCCATGTAGCCAATTGGCAACACCATGCAGTGTAGGGTTAAATGGAATAAGACACTCAAAACATATTTCAACTCTAATATGTTGTTGAGTTTTCTGCAAAGTATGCCTTTAGAAAAAAAAGCGATTCAATCATTTGAACTTTATATAATTTCGAAATTATTTTGTTCACAATCTACGCCAGTCATTGGAATGGAAATGAAGAAATGTCAAGACTTAACATATGTAGTTGTAATTTTTCTTTTATTTTAAACGGCACTAAAAAAATTGTGTATCCTTATTTCGTAAAAGCGGTGGACATTGCTGCCTCCAATGCAATGGAGTATATTAACTGATAAAACTGGTGTAACGTTGCACATCGCACATAACGTTGCACCAGTTTTATCAATTAAGTTACTCCATTGCAGCAGATGCACACTGCAAAAAATGACCTGTAGTTTTTACAGTATAATTCTCGCAGCCGAAGTTCCAATATAAAACAGTAAAATGTACAGTAATAAACTAAAACTAGGAATTTTACAGTTTCTTACAGTAAAATTAGCAATTTTAGTTTATTACTGTAAAATTAGCAATTTTACAGTTTATTACTGTAAAATTAGCAATTTAACAGTTTAGTACTGTAAAACCAGAAACTTTACAGTTTATTACTGTAAAATTAGCAATTTTTAGGTTATTACTATAAAATTAGCTGTATTATACTGTAAAAAGAGCATTCATTATTTACAGTGCAGCTTTGGATGCGGAATGCTGCCATCGATTTTACGGAGTAAGGTTACATTTTTTTACAGTGCAGTATTTCAATAGTTTTTAATAGTGCATGCAATTAGTGTCCATGGGTAAGTACATTTTTCTTCAAGAATTTACTATTAACTACGATTAGTATCACCTATCCTTCTTTAAGTGGAGAAAGAATTTTAACATACCAAAGTAAGTTATCTTATTTTATTTTAGACTACAGTGAAGTACGTCAAATATCCATTTACATTACTAATAAAAGGTAAACTGCGATTTATGTAGTTATGTTTGATTTAAACACAAGCCTATGTTTGCACGTTTTAAGTAAAATATAATTCCAATTAAATGTTTTCATATGTATTCTAATATAATATTATAAAACTACTACAGTTTAATCTGAACTTTTACCTTATGCTCCTTGTATGCTGAAATTCATCCAAAATTTAAGGGTGCCCTTTCAAGATTTGTAAACATTTTATTTAATATTAATTTTTATCTTTTGATATCAGTTAGTTGCCTTTAGGTAGTCTTCCCTATTACACTGGTCAAAATAAATGCTAATGCGAGTTCCAGAAATTTGGAAAAAGTTGACAATTTATAAAATGGAACCATTGATACGTTTGTCGATTATTCCCCCAAAGTTTATGATTTGTAAACGTTTAACGGCGCATCAATTAAGTGAAGTGACGTAAATGTATACGTTTCTAGTCAGCATGCATAGAGCATAAGGTTTTAAGCAGAAATTTTAATGCAGTCATCATTGCCGAAAAATTTAAATGTTGGAACTCTCATTAGCACTATTATCTTGACCAGCGTGTGTTTTGATCCCCCCTTTTTTTGCCCTTCTAGAATTGGTTGACAGACTTGGAAATATTTGCCGCTATCATAGCTGCCATTATTCATGATTTTGAACACACTGGGACCACCAACAATTTTCACGTGATGTCAAGGTGAGTGCATGTTTTGCTTAAATGCAACTTTTCATTCAACGAAAGTATTTAGCCCTTTCCTGCCCAGACTATTAATTCCTGTAGAAAAAAATAATTTTATGCACGGAATATCACAAAATAATGTATTTAACACATACAGGAAGATTTTTATTTACTTATTTATTTCAAAATAGGCTTGTGACTCTGAGGCTGAAATATTAACTTGTGTCAGTACCAACAACCTAAATGCAAAGTAGCCTTATTGCACCACTTAACCCTTTATGCAACGACGGGACTCAGAAGTCCCGCTTATATTAATTAAGAATTATGAATTCATGTGGCTGCTATCATGCTGAAGCTTTTAAGTACCACTCTTTGTAATTTGCTGAGAGTCCGACAAATGGTACCTGTGATCGGAAGCAGTTTTCTTAGGGGCCCTAAGGCATAGGGGGCCTTAGACCCTACTGATTTTCAAAATTTACTAAATTAATTTGGGAGATAAAGAGTTAAGACACAGGTCAAAGGAATAACGCTAATATATGAAAATATAATTATGAAATTTAATGTGACCTCAGCGTTGATGGTCAGTAGAGGGGTAATCGTAAACAGTTGAGTATTAAGTGCTTCTAATGTTCTAAATGGCCGAGCGGTCTGAGCGATTAACTTAGCATACTTGAGGGGTAGGTTCGACTTCTGGTCTCGCTCCGGATGAAATTTATTTATCTGTTCTAAAAATTATTTCCTCTATTGTCTGTATGTATTTCGTACTGTGTGGAGTAAAATATATATGTAAGTAAGGTTCTAGGCTGAGATCGTAGTCCCTATCGAAATAAACCTAATCCAGTTAGCTCCTTCCAGAACGAAGTGTGTTTCTACATACTTTTACAGTAAATATTTAGTTTCTCTGAGTAGGCACAGCTTTACAAATGCCGTACACGCAAGCATTTTCCTCAAATTGTTTGAAAATCATAAAACGATTCAAATGCAGTTTATGGAAACATTTGATATAAAGTTAAATACGAACATGATAATGTTCCCAGAAAGACTGACTTCTTTGCGCGATCGAGAGACTTTTCATTTCAAAAAAGAACTGAAATTTGCTTTTTGCATTAAACAGAAGCATATAGGGATATCGTTCACTCTCAAAATATCGTGTTTAGTTATTTTTAACTGACTTCAAAAAAGGAGGAGGTTCTCAATTCAAAGCGTATGTTTTTGTTTGTTTGTTTGTTCTCACATAACATCTGATCTACTGAATCGATTTGGACGATTTTTTTTAATCGATAGGAGATGGTGTAACTTAGGTACCACGTACTCATTATATGACGATATTTGTTCACTAGAAAAAAAACGTTATGATTGGAAAACTGAAATTTCATGTTATTTTTATCTTCATATAATGCTGATAACATTGTTTTGAAATATCGAAAACTAAGTAGCTTTCTATGTCCTACTTCTTTCTCCTGAACACCAATGAACTGAAAGTCGAACAAGGTACCGATAGATAGGTAATTTTTCAGGCTTCATTAGTTTTAATTCATATAATTATACGATTTGAACTGACGAAGACATCAATTAATAAGTAGTCAAATTTATAGCGATTTGTCCTAAATGATAAAATTTGAAATCCATTGTTACAAAAATTGGTTGATATGAAACAGTAATAATAATAATAATGAGAATTTTGAATGAAGGCGTAACTAAATCAAACATGAAATTCAACTAAATTTTAACTTTATTTTAAACTTTATTTAAAAGCGTAATTTTTAGTTTTTTTTAACTATATTTTGATTATTTAAAGTGCATTTACACTAAAAAGAATGAAATTAAATATTTTTGGAAAAAAATAGAACCGACTTTAGTTGAAAATTGCTCTAAAAAGTAAAAAATAATTTTTTTATTTAAACGCTATCGAAACTACTTTTAAACATAAGTTTTGAAGTCGGCGCAAAAACAATGTATAGAATCATACGCAACTACAATTCAACTACAAATATAAATTTTAATGGATCCAGGTTCTTTAAGAGCATTCGCATACATTTCATTGATTACCATACATTCGTGTAATGGTACAATTAGTCCGCTTTTAATTTTCAATGGTTTCTCTGAAAAATGTTGTCAAAATATGGTTAAATATCATTTTACCTATAGTTTTTGTGCCGACTTCAAAACTTATGTTTAAAAGTAGTTTCGATGGTGTTTAAATAAAAAAAATATTTTTTACTTTTTAGAGCAATTTCCAACTAAAGTCGGTTCTAGTTTTTTCCAAAAATATTTTTAAGGTTGCATGATTCTTCTACACAGTCATTTGTACTAAGTCTTTGTAAAATGCACTTTTATTGTATCAAGAATCCCTACTGGGTATATGGATTTTGCAAACGATACCTTATATTAGGAATGCACCGATATGCAACTTGGCCGATTACCGATTAATCGGCTGTTAATAATCGACCGAGATATGATCATATTGATTATTTTTAATACAATCAATTTCACCATCACTGCTTTTTTTCTGTCTTTTACAATGCCGTTTTAGAAATAGTTACTAGTTTATTACTGAAAGAAGATTTTTTTTCCACTTTCCTAATTTTCTCAAAATAATTCCAAAATTTTATCCAATTTCTTTGAACCTATTTTCATATTATTTTTAATAAAATTGTATTTATACATGACATAATTAACACATTTTTAATTCTTTTTACTAGACATGAAAATTAAAAAAAAAAAAAATGTGATTGGGCGGCAGTGGTGCGCATTCTAATTCAAGAGTGCTTTTAGTTTAATTTTATATTTTAATTAGGAGTAGCCATTTGGTTTAAGACTTTAATTTTTGTGAAAACTAGAGGTTATCTAAAAGCACCATGCTAAGTATAAAAGTATTAACACATGAAAAATATTCAAACATCGTCTATGTGTGTATACTTATTCAAAATAGGAAAATTAATTTATTAAAAAAATTATATCAACTGTGAGGATTTTTTTTTATTTTATATTTCATTCTTTGAATTATTTGTTTTTATTTCATTCACTACTTTCGTACTACAGGTATTCTTATGTATGAAAATTATTTATTTCTTGTTTATAAATTTATTCATCGTAGTTGTTCAAGGCATATTTAAAGTAATTTTATTTCAAGAATTTTTTCCGCATGTTGATTGGCAAAATTGGACGGCTTATAAATAAAAGGAAATACTCATGTTTTCGAATTCCAATTTAAACGCTCAAGAGTTCTTGGTGAAGGTAAACTTTAAAAAAATACATTTTTCCGCCGATTATTTGGCACTGCCGATTAATCGGTACATCCCTACCTCATATACCAAAAACATTTTTTTTAACAACGTGTCATGATTAGTTAGTAAGACACAAAAGAATTTAAATAAAAAAAAATTACGATAAATTTCTTGAAAAACTGAACACTATTTAAAAACATTTACTAACAGTAGATCTTGTATTATTTTTATTTTCATCAAAATCGACGCCCGCATGATACAAATCAGCACACGGGGTAGATAAATAATCAAATGAAAAAATTTACAACACATAAACAAAACATTTGTGTTCCTACACATTTTCAAAAAGAGATCTTTTATTTACTAAAATTTATAAGTTTAAGGTTTCTTACCTTTATTTCACTATGTCCTTCAAATTTAGTACTTTAGGATGAAAAGTATTCAATACTTTAATACTTTTCATCCTGTTTATTTTTACTTTTTTATTTTACCTTTCTTTATTATTATTTTTCTCCCTTTAAAAATCACAAACTAAAACTTTTTGTTCTTTCAGAAACTTCGTTTCTTAACTTTTTTTTTGTTAAGAAACGTTTTATGACCTACTCCCCAGAAAATCTTTTAAAATTTTAAATCGTATGAAATAAAATACATAAAATTGTATTTGGACTAAATATATCATAAAAAATATTACAAAGCGCCAGAGAAATTTAACGACTAAAATGTTAAACTGTTTATTTACTATAATTTACTGAAAATTAGAAAATAGTGTCAAATTTCGTGTCAAAACTCAAAAATGTTGCAAACATTTCTAAATTATTTATTGCACAAAGCACAAATCAAGCAAATTTTGTAGGTGCTAATTTTCTGCTTAAAATCTCATTTTCATAAAATTAATCAATATTTCAGCTCATTCAAAACAACTGAAAGTTTTGACGCTAATTTTAAGCTTCAAAAGATACTCTTTCTTGAATAACTATTCCATATTGTTCCGAGAATATTTATTCAGGTATGTGAGCATGAATGCTTTTGATAGTTTCAGAATGTTCATCTTTCCAGAAGAGATTTTATAAATATGTTAATTTAGTAAATATTAAAAATCAATTATCATATTGAGTAGGACTAGTAATTTGATGTAATCAACAAAGTAGATTGTCTTGAATATTTATTATATAACCAATTTTACCCTTAAGTGCGCACATATTTTAGTCCTTAAAAGTGTTTTATGAAAGTACTTCAGCACTTGTCTTAAAAGGTTGCACGTACTCCAGTGAGATTTAAAGTATTATCAAACTACAAGTTGAATTTTGCACCAAAACACTTCTCTTTTTTTAGCAGCCTTAGAATTTCTGTCCGTTCTCGAAAGCAAAGACTAGCAACCGAAACAGATTAAATTTTAACAAGGGGTGATTGGTGAAGGATGGACACTTTCCGTTTGCACTTACTGTTCTTTTTTAATGCGACTTTAGAGGAACTGCTAATATTTTTACTTCATCGTTTTCCCACTTATTTTGCTAAAGTCGGGGCACACCTGATGCAAGCGCAAATTCTTGAGATATTTTACTTGAAGAAGACATACATTACATCACGTTTCTCCGTACTCAAGCATCTTTTGAGGCAGCTTCAAGTTGATAATTTTGAAACGTTATTTTATTTCTTACTTAAATAGCAAGTTAAGGTATTAAACACTGCATTTTCATTTTTTTCCACAGACATTATGAACTTGTCTGTTTTCCTATAATTAAGACACTAAGACTAAAATTCTATATATAAGCAAGTTTCTGAAAAAAATAGTCATTAGTCCTTTCAGAGATTTTGTGCTTGGAAAACAGGCGAGTTGGTCTATTTATCGTCTTCGGGATAATCAGTGTTAAAATAATGAGCTGAGTTTTTTTTTTTTTTTATTTTTAGGTCTGATACTGCTTTGCTGTATAACGACAGAGCGGTTCTAGAAAATCACCATGTAAGCACAGCATTCCGTCTCATGAGGGAAGATGATTCAAATATTTTATTCCATTTGAGTAAAGAAGAATATAAGTAAGTTCCCTACATCTTGCCTGCATTAATATATTTCACTGCACTAGTAATGATTTATTTTAGCGTAACATATGTTGAAAACCCAATGTTTGAAGGTTAATTTTTGTTCCTTCATTGTTTAATATCATTCCAGACAATCCCCAAAGATTATTTGTTGTATATTGGACTTAAAAATCCCTTTCATTTTTGTATTTCCTATCCAGGTATGCTTAGTTAAAATATTACTTCACTGACTCCTATGGAGTCACTTATAGCAGAAAAATACTGGTATGTCGGTTTACTATACTTATGCCAATTTTGAGGCCTTTTTTTTACTTGAAAAAAAATGAAATTCATGCACGTTTTTAATTTAGCTATCTTTTCCGTTTAGCTTTTGGAGCAATTTATATGCTTCATCACGTAAAATTACACTTTTTATTTGACAATCTTAGCTCCATAACTTAATATTCTGTAGGTGTATTTCCCTCTAAGAATAATTTCATGTTATTTTGCATTTTGTACTTGATATTTTCGCTTATTTTCATCTTTCTACAGTACATTATCAGAAGTGTTCCTGAAATTGTATTTCCTATTTTGTTCTCAGTCAATATGTTCGCATCTTCAACCAAAGCATATAAATTTTGTGTATTCAATTAATACTATCCCTTGTATTACTTTTGAATTAGTGCTAATATCTATTGGACTTTTTTGCTTTGAATCCATAATACGACTTTTAAATTAGCAAATAAGTATTAAATAATTTCAGTAGTTTTAAATAATTATATATTTTATTTAACAAAAATGGCAGGTGGAGTTATTGAAGCAATAATGAAACGGACTAATATAATAAAGGACACACAGGGTGCTTGATAAAGTCCATTGCCACCCCAATAATTTCTAAACGGCACGAGCAATCGTCATGACAGTTGAAAGTTTCCACGCGCTACACAATGAAGCTGCTTACAGTGCCACCTTGCGGAAAAACTCTGAGTTAGCATTCGTCTCCTAGAAAAGGTACAACATCCAGAAAAAGTTAGTAAAAGCTGTTGAGCATCGTCGAATTAAGGAAAGACGTCTTCCGCATAGACATGAAAAGAATAGTAAGCGTAAAATGCATTCTAACTACAGGAAATAAGCTACAAGTCGTTAACATAATGACATCCATGCTCATCTGAACTTGAACCTTTAGAGCGTTTTTGGTAATAATACATCGCACAGCGAACGTATGCAACCTCTCCACTAACCTTGTAGGATGTTTGTAACCGCAAGCACAGATGCTTAAGACTGCGTCACTTGCTATGGTGTAGAATGTGCAGCAGGAAGTGCAGTCAAGTGACTAGAAGTGTTTTTGTGCTGAAATATGCCATTTCGAGCATTACATATTGATAAGGCTCACTTTCAGCAAATACAGTTTTGTTCTACGCTATCAGACAAAGGTGCATTTTGCACCAACTATTTTTACATCGCTTCATGAAAGATGATTACTCTTACTAAATCGATGATGCTGAACAAATTTATAATTTCTTCTTTTTCCATACCTCATACTAATTTGAGATAGGCGCTAACTCCAAAGTTTGCCATCAAGTGGCGCTGTAAACGACTTCCTCACGTAGGGCTCCCCTACCCTAGATCCTAATTTTATGCACCTAGATCCTAATAGGTGCAGGAACTTTACTGCACCTAGAAAATAATTTTATGACAATGAACTCTTGCTTTTCAGAAACTACTCGGGTGGCAACGAATTTTAGCGGATAGCCTACATTTCTTTCATTTGGCAAAATAAACGATCGTCAAATTTAGGGCAATTAACTCACCAATTAGCATTGTGGATTATGAGTGTAGTTCAATCATATAATTTTTACTGATACACTGTACATATTCATTTTTCAGGGAGTTTAGAACGTTGGTTATTGACATGGTCCTGGCCACGGATATGTCTTCCCATTTTCAACAAATAAAGTCAGTCAAGTCCCTAATCAGCCATTCTGAATTCAAGTATGAACTATTAACTATTTTATTTCTTCTTTCTTTTGTTTTTCCTACTTACTTTTTACTTTTCAATTTACTGGATTTAAAAGTTAACTCAATAATAGAAACTTTTGATAATACACTAGGTGGCCAAAAGTATCCGGACACTTTCAAAAATTCACATTTTTACATATAGCTTGATAAATAAGTGATCAATTGTTCTTTAACTTTAGTCATTCAAAATATAGGTTTCACCGAACATTTCCAAGTTGAAATTAAATTACCCTTGCATTTGGGGGACGATAAGAAGGGGGGTCGAAAGAATAACCGTTTTTTGACCATAACTCTTTGAAAATAGCTCGGAATAAGCTATGCATTTCAGTAATTAATTAGCATACTATGTATAATTACTATACAAATTCAAATGAACGTACCACTCTTACTTCCGAAGATATGAAACATTTTTTAAAAAACGGCAATTTTATTTGAAGGGTTTTTGCTCATAACACGCAGAGTTTTTAATCAAACCTTATCAAAACTTCAGGAAAGATGACAAAATACAAGAGAAAGAACATACTAAAACGGTTTTTAAAAATATTAAAAATCCGATGAGATATGAACGTTAAAAGGAAAAAAAAATTTCACGGCGCATGCGCGAACGACAGAAATTTATAACTACAAAAATCTTGTAGCCTGGTATATACTGCATCTTATAAAAAAAGTTTCAGTTGAATATCATGAAAATTGAAAAAGATATCAGCGATCTAGTGAGCTGTATTTCATTCATTCGCAGACAATACATACATAGTGAGGGTCTGTCCACAAAGAGCTATTTTTAAAATAAAGGTTATTTCGTCATCGTTCAAAACCAACGTTTCAGGGGGTGTCCGGATACTTTTGGCCACCTACTTATAAGGTCTTTTTGGCCGAATGGGCGAAATGTGACTTCTATGCCAAATATAGATTTTTAAACAGTATACAATTTAACATTGAAAAATATGCTCGATTGTCCCCACACTATTTGTGAACAACCCCTCTCCATTTATGAATTGTCTGCAAATGAATGAATTACAGCTCACTAGATCGCTGATATCTTTTTCAATTTTTAAGATATTCAACTGCAACTTTTTTTATAAGATGCAGTATACACCAGGGTACAATATTTTTGTAGTTATAAATTTCTGTCTTTCGCGCATGCGCCGTGAAAAATTATTTCCTTTTAACGTTCATATCTCATCGGATTTTTAATATTTTTAAAAACCGTTTTAGTATGTTCTTTCTCTTGTATTTTGTCATCTTTCCTGAAGTTTTGATAAGGTTTGATCAAAAACTCTGCGTGTTATGAGCAAAAACCCTTCAAATAAAATTGCCGTTTTTTAAAAAATGTTTCATATCTTCGGAAGTAAGAGTGGTACGTTCATAAAAATTTGTACAGTAATTATACATAGTATGCTAATTAATTACTGAAATGCATAGCTTATTCCGAGCTATTTTTAAAGAGTTATGGTCAAAAAGCGGTTTTTCTTTCGACCCCCCTTCTTATCGTCCCCCAAATGCAAGGGTAATTTTATTTCAACTTGGAAATGTTCGGTGAAGAATATATTTGGTATGACTAAAGTTAAAGAACAATTGATCACTTATTTCCCGAGTTATATGTAAAAATGTAAATTTTTGAAAGTGTCCGGATACTTTTGGCCACCTAGTGTATGAAGCCATCATGTGTGCTGCAATGCAACTATAGCAAGAAATAATTTTAAGTTCTCCTTGCGGTTATATCACACGAATAGAATGTAAAACCAATTGAGGTAATGGGAATTGATAAGGTAGTTAGAAACAAAGTGCTTTACTAACACGTGTAGTGATCATTAAAATTAAAATCGGTGAGTAAGAATTACTCAACATACTGTCTGATATTTCATCGTACGACCTTCCTCGATTCTGCTCACGCGCCATGACTCTTGATTTCGTCAAAATATGGGAGGGAGGTGTAAAGTAAGATTCAACAAGGAAGCGATAAGCGAATAAAAACTGAAAGCATTGTAAAGTGCCTTAACCTTTTACCCCTTTTTCAAATGGAAGCGTTCGTGTCTGCCATGCGCAGAGTTCAAAAACAGACTGTAGGTAGGTTCGTCAGATTTCCAAGCAATTGTGCTGGTGACATTATTATTAGCTTGAAGATGAAACTGGGAAAAATATTTTTACTAAAGTTTTGTGATCTTATATTTTCCTCGACAGTAAATCTAGAAACTCGAAGAAAGTTGATTACATTTCTTTTGTGTGCGATTTAAAATGTAACTATAAACATTAGTTTGCTCAGCTCACTTGCACGGATATGACAATTGTGTGTCTATACTCGCGTTGTCAGGATTTTTAATTGTTATATATTTGAATATAAGGAGCCATTTTGTATCATAATATAAAGTATCAATTTTCTACAAAAAATTGTTTAAAGTATTATGATTTGTTCATGTTGCTCGTGTGACCATATAGTCACAGTCGTACAAATCATTGACTTTAAGGTACAGAAACGTTTCTAGTTGATACGTTACGTTATAATTCAAGTTTTGATGTTTTTCTCATTGAGGAATATGAGATTATATTCGGATGACTTCTCACCTATCATTGTTCTGTAAAAATGAATCGCTGAATAAATTAATAAATAATTTGAATAAATTAAAAATGAAAAAATAAGATGACAATAACAAAAATTAGTAAATAAAGTAATAAAAGCATGAAAAAAGATATATCATGAAAAAATATTAAAAATTAGGAGAGAAATTAAAGTGATTAAAACTTATTGGGGTTCTAAGAGGAAAAAAGCATGGATTTGTCAAGATCTACAAATACTGCTTTTTACTACGGTTTTTCCATGTCATTAGTGGAATATTCACAAAATTCACTCAGCGACTACCCACGTATTTAGTAGCCACGTGTCTAGAATTTTTTAGCAAAAGAAAAATTTTACCATCCATATTTATCCAAGAGGCACGGAACAATGCAAAGTTAAAGCATATAAATTTATTTTCCAGCTACCCCTACTGAACCTACTTCGCATACCTTTCAGAAAAGTAAAAAATCAAGCTCATTAATTAATCTTGTAATAATCATCTTTATTATTTTCCTTTACTAAAATATATTTTACTTTTTCTTTTCATCTCTAGCATCGAAAAGTCGAAAGCCTTGTCCTTGGTCTTACATTGTTGTGATATTAGCCATCCAAGCAAGACTTGGGATCTTCATCATAGATGGACTTTGCTTTTGATGGAAGAGTTTTTTCTTCAAGTGGGTGTGATTTAAAATATATAAAGAAATATAATATTTAAAGTTTTGCGATCCTGATCGTTATTTGCGAAAATATAAGTTTAAATATTTTTGGAGGGGATGTATCAACGCCTCAGATCTCAGAGTAGAATATCTGTTTTTCTGGGATAAGATATCTTACTATTGCTCTGAAGAGACGCTATATTAGAACAAAATGAAGCTAAAAAACAACTTAAATATTTACTAGATTCAGGTTACAAAGTATCGCTACCACAAAAAAGTATGATCTTTAAGATCTTAGATCTAATTTAAATATCAATATAATCAAGTGATATGGACAGTAAATACTTGTAGAGTTGAATAAAACAATGAAATGAAATATTTATCTTTGAGCAATGTACGTATAAACGTTGACAGCTAAAATTGCTCACGCTACTGAAGTTTAATACTTTAAATAGTAAGAAATAAATTCTCTATAATAACCATGCACTCCATCCTGCACTAATTTAATATTGATAGCAGCTGAACTTTCATGCAAAAGCTGTTGTTTGAAAATCAATGCTTTATAACTTTTTAACTATAAAGCAAACTGGCTGTGTGTGACAGCCACAAAACAATAAGTATTTTGAAAGGATATAAGATTTTTGAATGAGCAATATTCATGTACATTGCACAGTGAAATATACTTTTTTTTTGTTAAAAACAGAATTAGTTTATATTTTTTTTTTTTTGACCAAGGCAATAAAGTGAATTAAAATTTATCATAAATAAAAATGATAACATTTTGAAAAATAAACGCTTTATTTCTTTTTAAAAAAGTTTATGTCAGCAAATGGGGGAGCAGTACGGCTTCCTGTGATAGGAGCTTTCCCGCAAAAATGAGTAATACGTTCAAATTCGCATTAAGGTAGAGAAAAGAAAACTAGTAGACTTGTAAGAAAAAACTAACTACAGCTCGGAAACCAGTGCGTCTATTTTGCTCTAAAACAGCTCAAAAATCTAAATCACCAGATATTCCGTTAGTCCCCTGCGTGTTTCACTGTTCATTGGATTCAAAATACGTGCATATCCTAATGGTTTCAACACAAGTAGTAGCTCACTTAAGTTTTGAATCATTTTCGTAAACCTACAGTCCAATTTCACTGAAAATGCTAAAGTTCATTCATGTTCGAGCGGTATCGTGACCATTCAGTATCGTGACCATTAATTCAGCTGGCGCTTTAAGTAATGCAGTGAATTTTTATGTTTTCGCGTTAAATTTACTGCGCTAAAAAATAGATACTGTTTTTACTGTATAATATATACAGCTAATTTTAAAGTAATAAACTAAAATATCTCGTTTACAGTAATAAACTGCAATGCAATGATTCTTAATTAAGCTTGAAACTTTTAGCTAATATAATAAATCTTATTCAAAATATAGTCCTGAAACCTAATCTCAAATTTCAGACAAAGAAAAAAAAAGAAAAGTGTCTCAATATTCCTACCAAAAATCCTTTTGGTATTTTTTAAGTGACAGCCCTTTAAGAAACACGAAAAAAAGAAATTAAATTATTGGTTCTCAACTGTAAAATAAAGTACGGAGCAATAGTTGGAAATGTTAAAGAGCTTAAAACGTTCATGGGATGCCTTATGCTTGTTCTAGCAATCAGATAAATAACATGAACTTATTTATTTCGTGTTTCCGCATTTATGCACTTTATGCTCCAGTGGTAAATTACTGATGAATAACTGCAAAGGGTGAAAGTCGAAATAAAATTCTTCAATTGTTTATTATATAGATATTAACACAAGAAACGTAGAAGCGAGGATTTGTGAAATAACTATGATAACTAATTTAGGTGAATTTTAAATAAAGTTCGGCAAATCCACCTAAGATTTTGAAATGAATAGACACGACAGAAAGCAATAAATTTTTCTTAAAAAACCAAAAAATGGACAAATAATCTTCTTAAAAAGTAATTATTCCGCTTTGAACTCATAAAAAATAAGTAATTTCTTACTTTACTGAACTAGAATTTTATAAAAGAAAGAACAACTTAACCGAGAGTTAGTGCTACGGAATTTATCGCCAGTGAAACAACGGCGTCGATTTATTTTACGCAAATATATTCATTTCTCAGCATACCACGAAAACAATTATGTCCATACCTTTTATGCCTCAAGTAAAAAATAAGTGTTGAGTTTTTAACTTTAAAAATATAATAGCTTCATTATAATATTTCCATAAAAAGTTTTCCTCGAGACGTATCAGTTTTTGATAGTGTCTGCTTTCTTTATTTTAGTTGCTTTAAAAACATGTGTCCTCCAATCTTCCATTTAAAGCCTTACAGCATGTCATTTAAATTTTGAACATTTAATTGTTTTTATAGTTTAAGTAGTTGAATCCAGAACTAAAGATATATTGCATTTTATCATCTGAATCTATTTTAGGGTGATAAAGAAAAATCTCTGGGCTTACCATACTCGCCTCTGTGTGACAGAAATACTACTCTCATTGCTGAATCTCAAATTGGTATTTAGTCTTTTTTAAACTTAATCTTGTAATATTTCTTATTTCAGTACAATTTCAAAATGGGAAAAAAATCCATTTTTTGAGTGTTTATTAATACAACCAATCGAAGTAGCATACGTAACATTTAACACGTTTTAAAACAATTTTCACAACGCTGACAATCATTTTTAAAGGATTATGAAACGAAGTGTGCTAATATATGTGCTGGGATACTTTAAAGATCTTGCAAAAATTGTGTCCTGGTATTGTCAACCAAAGTTCTTTCTACAAAATGATTAATTAAAAAAAATCACAGCTGTTTTGGAAGCTAAAAGCTGCGGTATAACTATTTTGATCTCAACTGGCTAAAAATAGTAGCAAAATTGATGAATTTTCTATGACTTTTTACAGATATTACTTAAAACATCCAGCAGTGGTCATCAAAAAGTGCAAAGATTCCGTATTTTGCTGAGTTATCCAAAACTTCATATTAATATATGTGTTTCCGTAAAAGACCAAATTGGAGAATGTCAACATGCATCGGAGTTCACAGAAAACTCTGGTGGAAATGGACTACAAAAAAATTGCTGTAATGAGTAGAAAATATTAGTAAATTAAACATTCCTGAAAAAAAAAGTTTTCAACAAGTTTTTTGTTTTTTTTTTTTTATCATGCAGCTTGCTGAAATTAATCGGTTCGAAACACATACAAAAGCGGAATTTCTTCCAAGAAATGTACACATTTTCCTTTATTTTATTAGAAAAAAATTTCTCGTTCCAAAAACCACGACGAGAAATTTTTTATGAATAAGTGAAGTTGAAGCAGTTTATTATGTTGAACGATCAATTTGAAAACATTGTACAATTTAGACGAATAAAAAAAACGACTAAGAACAGTATGAATATCAGCGTAAAAAAAATTGCTTTCAGGAAATATCTCCTGTGTTGCTTAAAGAGCTCGGAATAGGCTTTATATGAAACAAAAGTATAACATCATGAAAGCGTTAATCGTGTCTACTTTCAAAAAATTTAAAGCTTAAACCATATATTGTGTTCACAACTTTCAACGTCATAAATTTCAAAATGAGACGCACAAATTAAAATGCAGACACGTTTTATTTTCTCCCCATTTCTTTCTCTTTTTATTAAAACCCTCTATATTCACAAAAGGTCTAGCGTGATCTAGTTGTAGACCCGCACATCATTTGGAGTCCTTTCACTGTTTTGATGAGTGAACTAGGAAATAAAAGATGACAAGCTGTCCAAGGGCGCCTGGCGAGTGTGAAGCAAAAAGCTTCCAATTCTTCCCATCTCGGATCATTTACGACAGGAAGTGCTACTATAAGTGAGCTAACGAAAAATTCTACGGTCAGGACTACTTTCAGTTGCTAAAGCAATTCAGAAAGTGCACAATGTTTTATTGTAACATGTAATAAAGAGATAAATATGCGCTTGCTTAAAGAGATGCAATGCTAGTGCAATCATCATATTTACAAATTATTAAATCTGAAAGGAAAGCAATCTACGGTAGTTATGCCTATTATATTGATTTTAAAAAATTAGGCTACTGCTTTAGAACCTAGATTCAACAATGCCCAAACCGAAAACAGAGCCGTGATCGACCATTGCAATTGGTTGTCACTCTATGGGAAACACAATGTGGTATGGATTGTGTCCATATCATAAAGATAATTTTAAGGGTTGTGTTTACTAGATTGGAGTCAAAATCAGATAAACGCTAAACAATAGTATGGAAAAGTTTCCTTTTGTAAAGATATATTATCGGGCATAAGGATTTTAGCAGCAAAAAATATCCTAGGTTCCGCTGTTTGTTGAAATTAAGTATTATATCATAAAAACTGGAAAAATTTACAATAAAAGTAAGGCGTTATCATTAAGGGTTGTCCTCCCCCCCCCCCCATTAACTTTAAAAAAATGAATTCTTTGAATTACCAATCTCTAGTGCGAGCTGTTAAAAGTATAATATGATTATTACAGAAACTGAAGCAGAAAAAAAGTCCTTGAAAATGACTGCGAAGTGATGAATAATTGCAATCTTCATCTTAAAATCCTTCGCCAAAAATAGCGCTGTGATGTTTTACTTCCTTTCATTTATATTTTCTTTTTGACAAGTCTATTTTGATGCGAAAATAAAAAGGAAGCGTCAACAAGTTTTTTGAGTGTCATCTTTTGAAGATAGTGCCAAGCAATTTCACTTGTTTGAAAAATACAGGATTTCCTTCGAGTGATTATCAACTCGAAGGAAAACAACTTATGAGAATTTAGTTCATAATATATGTTTGCGATAGTTTAATGCAGTACTTTGAAAAAAGAATTTGCAGCATTAAATATCATGTTCATATGCAAGAAAATAGATTCTGAGAAGATCCATAACGCATTCAAAAGCTATTCATTAGCGAACTAATTCAACGACATGTAACTTTTCAATTATTTCTACGGAACAAAAGTAACTTCCAAAACCACTTGCAGACAAAAGTTTCCACTAAACCAACCCCCCTCCCCGTTTTTCTTTTTACTTTTTTTATTTATGTAAAACGGTTTTCTTTTTACAAGAAAAGTCCGAAAGAAAAGACCTCACCCCCATTTCTTCATCGCAACCTTGAGTTAGAAGCAAAAAAACCACAAGCACTGGTCGTAAATATAGATGCACCGTAATATTACGCTACCTTTAGTCACTTTTGTTTTCATCATGACAACTTTAACCCCCCTTCCTTTTTTTTTTTTTTTTTGGAACTTTTCTTAAGAACTTGAGGGAAATGAAAGAAAAATAGATTGTATGGCATGTTGATTTGAGAAAAATTGAATTCGCCATTTTGCAGAAGAACTTCCATGAGTTTTGAGACTCAAAACTATTGAAATGTTTTTACAAAGTAGTTAACACTTTTTCTAATAATTATTCTTCTGCTACAGCCCAGTGATAAGAGCTAAATATCATCTTTAAAATGCTTGTTTTGAAATCTCACAAATACCTTTAAAAAATCCTTTTCTCAATTGTAATTGCTAAATTGCTTTTTGATATCTTAACTATGCGTACTCATGCGAAATATTTTCGCTAGTATGTGACTTTATTTTCGATGAGCTTTCTTTACAAGTAGAATTAATCAATAACCCAAAATTCACTTCAAACAAGTTTTCTAATATCTTATATCCTCACTTATTGTTAAGAGAATAGTTATGACTTGAATGCTTTAAATTAGAAGCAAAGTTATTGGATAAGTCTTGTATAATTAAATTGAACTATCAAAAAATAATTGCTTTCTTAAAGTTTAACACCCACTGCACATTATTATTTACCACTTAAATATGTTTGAAGAGAATAATACTCCCATTGCATAATTTACCTTTATGCATTTATTACTAAATTTAAATACATAAACACATTTTCTTCCTCTACTCATAAATTTGATTTTAAAATTTTAAATAAATAGGTTTCATCGATTTCATTGTGGCTCCCAGTTTAGAAGTACTTGGAGATATGCTTGAAAAAATTGAACACAAGACGGAAAGCAATCGTACCGCTCCTATTTCTGAATCTATCAGCGAAGAATCTCCTTCAGAAAACAGTAAAGCGTCCGGTAAGTAAAAAGAGAATCAAATGTAAGATCTATGGTTTTTGTTATTCATTTGTAAGTTGGAAAGATATAGATAGTATTTGGCATCGTTAAATTCCGATATAAATAACAAAAGTTTTAAATCGTTAATTTCATCACAAACTGAGGCACATTCAAAATATTAGTTACTTCGGTTTGAGAGCGACTGAAATTTTCAATGAAAATTCATCGCCTATCAACATACTTGTCTTATTACTATTGTATTAACGCACATTTCGCAATTATTATTTATTTGCTAAAATCTATGCCACCAGCAATTTCAAAATCTTACCCAGTCAGAACCGGTGAAGGCCATTCGGAAATCAGGGTTTAATACTATCAATAATCAAAAATACATAAGATAAAATGTAGTTAAATGCATCAGTGAAACCTTCCTACTTCTCAGTAGGACCGACAAATTGCATTGGATCACTTAACGCTAATTCCACTAGCTAGAGGCTTTGTAAAATTGGCACGAATAGCCACATGTAATAAAAATAGCTTTAGTGTGTATTCATTCTGAAAATATTCCTTAAAGGAATGAAGTAATTATTCAACTATAAAAAAGAATTAATATATACAGGGTGTCCACTCCAATCGTGGACCAATAGCTAATTTCTAAACCGTTAGAGATAAGCATATAGTTTATTTAGGAAAAAATCTCCAAATTATGAAAGGAATTTTGTGTCTATTCAATGTTTTTCAAAAAATCAAATTTTGAAAGAGTTACGAAATTTAAATTTTTATACAGCCCCCCAGTCCTATCAATCATATTTAGTAAAACATTCTTGATACTGTAACGTTTAAAACTAAAAAAAAATCACTCTTCTACGACAAAAATTGACCGAGTTATGATGTTTTGAAAAATCAAGATTTTGCATTGTTTCATGACGTCATCGAGAGATCGCTTAAGGGACCGTATGCGAAATCCTTCAAAATCTTGATTTTTCAAAACGTCATAACTCGGTCAATTTTTGTCGTAGAAGAGTGATTTTTTTTTAGTTTTAAACGTTACAGTGTCAAGAATGTTTTACTAAATATGATTGATAGGACTGGGGGGCTGTATAAAAATTTAAATTTCGTAACTCTTTCAAAATTTGATTTTTTGAAAAACATTGAATAGACACAAAATTCCTTTCATAATTTGGAGATTTTTTCCCAAATAAACTATATGCTTATCTCTAACGGTTTAGAAATTAGCTATTGGTCCACGATTGGAGTGGACACCCTGTATATAACTATAAAGTCTTACATTAAAATAACTTGTAAAGCTTGCAACTTTTCTTGTCCGTTATTCCGTTAAAAAGAAGATCATCAAATCCAATATCGGTATAGTTCTAAGTTTGAAACAAATTTGAGGAGGCATAAAAGTCTCGTTTTTGCTAATGAAGATGGAATATTCCAACTTCCGCAACAACTCTCTCACCAGGTCAAAATTCATAACAGTATTTATACTTTCAATTAAAAAGTTTTAAAAAATCCAAATTGGCGCAGCCCCAATAATGTCTCCCAACATCGAAACATCAAAAACAGGAAGAATCATTTCATTTCATTTCAACTGGCACAAAATGCGCGAAAAAAAAATGACATACGGGGGCAAAAATCCTTTTTTTTGCGCGAATTATTTCTACTTCGTCTTCTAGGAACATATTTTGCTCAGATTTATTTGTTGAAGACAACATCCTTAGTAGTTTTGCCTCTCCTACAAATCTTACATTTTATTCCACATAGTACAGAACACATACATACAACAATGTACAATCCATTTTCATGACTATGACATTTTTATGCCTATATTTTCACTTTATCCCTTTAATTTTAGATGTTGGCATTTAGCTGTGATATATTCAAATGTAAGGAACCGTTATGTGTCATAATATAACCAATTTTCCAAATAATGATTTGTGCTAATGTTGTTGCTGTTGCTGTATTGTACCAACTATGCTGGTAATTTGGGGCACGCTGTTTCACTTTTAAAATTGTACTATAATTTGGTGTGAAGTCCGACTTCCACAGTACACACATATGCCACAGGGACCCGTTTATAGGGTGGCCGTCCATTCACAGCATAACAACACATTCACACAAAGGAAAGACAAGGACAGGAGAGAGAAAGTACATCCATGCCCGAGCCGGGATTCGAACCCGGGACCACACCATCCGGGTCAGACTTTTCTGACCTCTGAACGAGGTGGCCGGCTTTTCCTGAGAACATCAAGATTTAAATTATGTACCCTAATTGCCAGCAACACCAGGCTCCACCTAATTATATCTTGAATTGGTTAGGACTAGTCTAGGAAGGAATTATACTCCCCCTTTTGGTATCAAACTTCATTAGGGTCAACGTATTAAATGGTCTAGTCTGACATGGATAGATCAAATGGGAGATTAGTAACAAAAACAGCACAACGTATCGATTTTTTTTTTGTACTGAAGCCATTAGCTTCTACATACATGAGGATTGCGTACTATGCGCCTTTGCTTCTGACAAACACAGGACAGATTTACGGCATAGAGAGGTTGAAATAACATCCATGGGAAAGGCGGGACTCGAACCCGCGACCTCTTGCTTACGAGGAGAAGACTCTACCTCTAGGCCACCGAGGCCCCCGACTTGAAAATTTAACTACTTACTATTAACTTGAAAATTAACTTGACTAACGAAAGTTACAACAATTAGTTTTCATCAATGCCGTACCGAAGCCGAATTATTCTGAAGAAGATTAGAAAATCTGTGATCATTGTGTATCCAGGGTCAAAACTGAACAACCAACAAATTCACTATACACCGTAGAAGCTATTTTGCGTGATCTAATATCTCTAGATTAAATGTGCGTATCTATCTGCATGTACATCGAAGACTTTAATGAGCTGACAACCAAGGTGGTATCCCGCTTTAGCAAGATAATTGCCGTATGATCATGCGGCATGCAAAAGATCTCTCGAGTACTTGTTTGGCTTACAGTATTTCTTGGCAATATAAAATTCTTAGTGCAGTTTCGCATCGAATAGAGCCCAGGTGCCTCCATCTAGTGGAGAAACTGGGAGTCAAAATAATCATGGCAATGGCATTCCGCCGATGGTAGTGCCACATGAAAGAGTGGATGCCGGTCTTGGGGAATGCACCAGGTCTGCAAATGGCAAGAAGTTGAACGGAGCTCCATTTGAAACAAACGAACTTTAGCGTAATGAGCGATAAGAAGACATCAGCGTGTTTTGCTTATTCTAAACAAATAAAAATGCACATTTTGACTCTGAGGACGTGATATCACGTGCAGTAAAACTAAAAACTTGTATTGGAACAAAATAATCACACATTGGAAACGAAAATGATTTTATTATAATTGCTTTTGTATCTTTGAGGAAGTTGTGACTGACAATGTCCGTCACCTATCAAAGCCTCAAAGCTCAACATTTCTGCTTCCAACCTTCTAGAAAAGTTTCAAAAAACAAATTAATTTTTATTTCATGAGACAAGATGAGCTATTTGTGATGCAAATGCCAAATTGTTTTATATATTAATCATTTCAAGTTCTATCATTCCTTCAAGAAAGTCTTCTCGTATAAAATTTATATTGAGTGCTAAATATACTTTGATTAAAACAAAATGTTAAAAACCTGCCTTGTATTCCCCGCCCCCCCCCCCGTGTTTGTCAAATTAATAAAATATCATTTCAACGAATCATTTAACTATTATTGTGATGAACAGTCGAGAAAATGCCCTAATTGTTGTATCTTATGATTGATTTATGTACTCGCGCATAAATTGCCCTCACAAGTTGAAACGCTGGCTAGTTTGAAAGCATAAGTAGACCAAAACACAGGGTGAACCAAAAAAAAACTTCCCCTAGTATGAAACCCAAGCCATTCATTCTACAACCAATCGAATCAAAATTTTCAACAAGGTTGCTTAAAGGTGTGTGCTGGTGAATGTGACGCAAAGCTCACTGTTACGGTTAGGGTACGAGAATTTTGAAATTTTCAAGACACATCTAATTTTTACTTGCGCAAATTGATCAATTTATGGAAAATCACAGATAGAGTTGGAACGATTGGCTTGTGGCAAAAATATATCCATTTCAAAACGTTTGAAAAAAGAGCATTATAAAGGATTAATGAAAATGTAAGAGAAATGGGAGATTTGACACACTAGGGTTAACTTCGGATCAGAGTGGCGTAGAAGCATCAATCAGATTACACTACGTGCAAAAGTATTGTTTCTTCTTTTTTTTTTCAGTAAGGAGCTCGAATACGCCAAAGAAGAACATTTGTCACATGCCAATCGTTTCTTTTTCATGATTTTTTGAAAAGCTGATTAATTTGAGCAATTGAAAAGTAGATGTTGTCATTCTAAATTTTTAAAATTATCTCACTGTTACCTTGACTTCCGCGATATTTGATGTCATCATAACTTCCAGCGCATACTTTAAAACAAAAAACGTGTCTGACATTATAGTTCAACGGATAGGTTGCAAGGGATTTGTTTCGGACAACTTTTTACGTTTCATTCATAAAAGACGAAGTTGATTTTTATTTTCAAGAACTGTAGCTGCATATTAGTTACCAAAATAAGATTTCCATCTTTGAAACTAATATGCGATTTGCTTTTTCATAATTGAACTTTGATAAAAGTCATATTAAGACGACTTTAAGAGGTTTTTAAAAGAATAATCTTTCGGAAGGAAATGCAAGGGAACATTGCTTTTGTCAATGCACAAGTTCCACCAGAAATGTTGCAAATGGCGCTGAAAGCAACATTTTTGGTGCTAATTATATCAAGTGATTAATTTGTGTACTTCATATTTGTAATTTTAGAAAATTTCTCAAATATGTAGTTGAAATAAATTGCATTTATCTAAATTAGTGAAATTGCCAACTTATTTATTTTTTTATTTATTTTTATTTATTTATTAACCCATTAATGCCTGGCATTTTTTTTTTCAACGATACTTTGTATACTGGTTACAAATAGTGTTTAATGGACAGGAAAAATAGTTAAAAAATTATCATGTAAAAAATAAATTTTTTATTTAAGAAAGAAAAATCGTCCCTAAAAAGGGACGCTAGGCACCAGAGGGTACATACTTTTTTACCAAAATTTTTTTTCTGCCTACGATGTAATATTGAAAATGACAATTTATAAGAAGAAATAAAAGCAGCAATTAACATAAACTGGGAAGTAGATTCAGAGAACAAGGAAATATTGGTGTTGTTGAGTATGAAAGTCAGTAAAACATTTGCTCTGCAAACCTACGTATTGCATTTGCTGCATTCCGATAAGGTCTTTTACTTCAATGGGCACATCTTACCTGAGTCTTATTTAAAGCAATATAACAACTAGCCCCATAATACCTAACTCAACTCTTGAGCTCAATGCATGTTGTACAGCAGCTTCTAAAATAAAAATGAAGAGCGCCTACCACCATTTTTTAGAGTGGATCAAAAACCGGTAGTTCCCGATATTTGATGCATGGGATCTTTTTCCCTATGCAACGTTTGTATTGAGCAACCATATATATTTGGTTCATCAATTTCAATTACTTTCTTTTCGCTATTGGACAATCACTTAGCCTTTACAATAGGATGAACTCCATGAAGATTCAATGCAATAGTTATAACATTGCTATTATTCCACCGAACCAATGTAATATTATTTTACCTGTCATCGACATTTATGCAAAACTTCCTCTCTTTCCTTTTTTGAACAACGTAACTTTAGTTCATGAGCATTTTTTAATCCGATTCTTGCACAAAACCTTGCTGAGACAAATAATCACGTAGGAGCGCAAGAGAAGTGAATAAATTCTAACAGTAGAGATCAAAATTGGCATGCTCAGGAAATTTTGAAATTAAATCTGCAACCTCCCCCCCCCCTTTTCCAAACAACAGACACATATGCAATCCTTGAATTCTTCATCAAGGTGAAATGCTAAGCTTCTGAAACAGCTTAGGGCTTCTCCCCCCCCCCCCCAACAGTCAGACTAAACAATAATAAACACCTAAATGCATAATGGAAAAGTAATTAAATACAACGAATAATTAGTGTTTTAAAGAATTACATTTTTGAAATAGCTTTCTTTCAAAATTTACCTTGAGTATTTTTTGTAATTAAAAAAAAAAGAAGAGAAAATATTTAAGAACATTGTATAATTAAGTTTATATATATTAATTAATTTAATTTAATTAGATTTTTAAAATAAAATAAGTTTTAAAAATGACAATTATTATCAGTTTTTCAGTCTACAAACATTTACTAACTTCTTTTGATATAAATTATAGATTCTAAGCAAGAAATCAGCAACGGTTAAACAATGCAGCCTTTGGTGCCTAGCGTCCCTTTTTAGGGACGTTCTTAAATTGCTATAAAATCCTAAAAAATTTTAAAATTTACAAAATTGCAAAAAAAGGTAAACTAAAACATCGATCAAAGTAGCACATATATCAAACACAGATAGATTTACTTGTTAATAACTTTAAAAACTTAGCTTTTTGTTCTTGAGATTGTGAACGAAGAAATTTTTGATAAAGATCATAATCAAATGGCTACAGATCACACTTTACAGCGGTTATGTGCTGAAATCTGTTAATACAGAATTGAAGCAATACCAAAGTAATAATTGAACACAATTATTTGGTTGAAATGTTCATTTTTGGAAAATTCAGACACACTTTTTGGACCGTCCCTAAAAAGGGACGCTAGGCATTAATGGGTTAATTTATTTATTTATTTTTATAAAATATATTTTTATCAGTAGCCCTTTACTTGAACCATTTGGGAAGTTTCCATGTTCAGAAGCATTTCCTGTATAAATAGTATAAGTCACAGATTTATTTAAGCCTTAAAAACAGTTTCCTTATAAGTTAGTAAACACGTGCTTTGTGCTCTTCCCAGGAATAAAACATCCGTAATAAAATTAGGAGGTGAAATTGAAAAACATTTTTCCTTTTTTCGTGTAATTAACTTATCATGGTCCGAAAATGGTATACTATGATTCCATACACGTTTATTTTGGTCCAATTGCCTGTGAACTGCAACTTCATTTCTATCGCTCGCAGCATTACGTCGGAAGTCACAATCGCTGACTGGGGCAATTACCAGTGCAATGCGAAGAGAAACTTCAGATGCCCAAGCGACATCCGGAGAAAATAGTCCAGGGACGAGTAGTGCTCCTTCTTCTCCGAAAGCATCCCCAACTTTTAAATCGAAAGTTAAGCGACCTTGGGTGCCTCATCTTGAAGAAAATAAAGTTAAATGGAAAGAAAGGACGCACAAAGGTAAACGCAAGAGTTTAGACTGAAAGACTAAATTTGATTTATCATTTTCACTTTTTCACAAATTTTGGTGATTATGTTTTTCTATTCTTAAAATATAATAATTCTTCTCATTAAATGTCAATTTGAAAAGTTTTCATAAGTATTTTGAGGAAAACAAAATGTTAAAAAAATAAATAAAAATACTAATCCCTTTGTGGGGTAATATATAAACTAAGTATTTGAATAATTAAATTGGGTGCCTCATCTTGAAAAAAATAAGGTTAAATGGAAAAAAATGACGCACAAAGGTAAGTGCAAGAATTTATCTGAAAGAATAATTTGATTTATCATTTTCATTTTTTCACAAATTTTTGGTGATTACAGTTTTTCTTTTCTTGAAAGGTAATATTTTTTCTCATTAATTGTCAAGTTGAAAAGTTTTCATAAGTATTTTGAGCAAAACAGAGTGCTAAAAAAAATAAAATTACTAATCCCTTTATGGGGTAATATATTAACTAAGTAATTAAATAACTTATGAAGCGTTCTAAACTTCAACAGTCAAGCAGTTTAATTTGTAGAATGGAGCTTGACTGTATGAATTTTGGAAATTGAATTCTTCAATGGGAGAAGCAATTTGTCACTATTATAATTAATAAGCATTTTTTATGACAGTAAAATGGCATTCATACGCTCACTTAACCCTTGTTTCTTATTCTGCTTGGCAAATAGTAACATCTAGACCAAATCATTGAGCACTTTACAGGTGAAACGCTTATTTAAAAACTCATTAAATTTACTTTTAACCGCTTGCCTGATTATCCCGAGTTATCTCGGGCTCTTATGAGTTGCAGGTAATTATTATCCCGAGAAAATTCGGATGAAACTAATTGATTTTACGCCTATAAATAATTAAAAAATCAACTTGAAACCTACATATTTTATTTGTATTGCTTCATTTTCTTGTATTTCAAAATTAAATTTAAAAAAAGAATGTTTTTTTTTTTTTTTTTTTTTTTTTTTTCCCCCCAAAAAAAATTTGTAAGGGAAGTGGTTAATTATATCTTGAAGCATAACAGTTTTGCTTCCACTATTTGCTTCCATTTCTTCCTTTCATGAAATAAGTAACTCATTTACTTGTGCTGTGACTAAACTTCAGCCACATGAAAAACAATACATTAAAAGCAGGATATATTGTTTCACAGGAAATACTTGAGAAATGTCTAACAGAGAAATAATTCCAAAACTCGATGAAACAACATAAAACGGAAAGCGAATGGAATCTCCTAATTAGTGCTACATAACTGCAAAAAGTTACACTCGGTCACGCAATGTCCAGAATGAAATGACGAGCGCAATATGAATTGCAAAAAACAGTTCAGTGGTTATAGTGATGCAATGAGGTGAAAAAGATTTTGAACGGATGTCAAGCGATCTGAACATGAGAAATGTTACAAATAGGGTGAACATCGCGGTAGGTCTCATCTCGAAGCATTTTGAGCGGTTAGAAATATAATTTCTACGAAATTAACACATTTATTGTTAAGTTAAGTGGGATAACCTAATTGATATCAATCTATATATACACTGCAAACATAGATGTTGTTTTTGCAGTATAATATAGCTAATTCTATAATAATTTTACAGTAACAAACTTTGAAATTGCTAATTTTACAGTAGTAAACTGTTGAATTGCTAGTTTCACAGTTTATTAAAAATTTGAGAGCGGAAATAGGCGGTATACAGCTTATTATGAAGAGCTTTAAATGTATGCCTATTTCGTCTCTCAAATTTTTAGTTTAAATTGTATTTGCTGCTTTAGCATTAATAAACATGTAAAGATCTAATTAGATCAACTGAAAAATTTGACAGTTGTCATCAAGAAGTTGTATATTTATTTTATTTCATACTTTTTAGTGCGAATCAATCTGTTAAAAATAGTCTTTAAAATTAAAAAGCTTTTTTTTTTATATTTTATTTTATTTCAACAGACCTATATTGGAATCTGTTAGCACCCTCCCCCTCCCCCACTCTCACACATTTTCCCCGGAGGAATATACCACCTCAGCCATCAATAATGCTATTAACTGTAATATTAAAACGAAAATTAGGCCTTTATTTTTTGAACGACTAGTACTCTTTTTTTTTGTGGTTTTTGGATGCTTTTTATTGATTCAGTCAACTTATTTGACCATTTGAGATTTTTGTAAGATAGGTTTAGGCTATGGGACGAAGGCAGAAAAGATGCTTAGAAACAAGATTTCGTTTGCCAACTTCAGGGACTACAAAATGTGATATTTTTCTAAATCCTTAGAGTCTACAGATGAAAAAAACACTATGTTTCCAAAAAAATATTGTCTAATTAATTTTTTACATACCATTAAAAATGCGTAACAAAATATGTGAAAGTGAAATTCTAGGGGTGAATAATTACGTTAAATATCATAGATAAGTGTCTGTCTCTATCTATATATTTATATGTACATATAGATAGATACTGTTTAATATTCGTTCCGGGCCAGGGACGGACTAGGATGAAAATTCAGCCCTGGCATATTTTTTCAGATGCAGCCCCGGTGGGGGGGGGGGGGGTGTCTGCCGATGAACTAAAATCATGAACTTCTCCAAATTATTATACCCAATCAATTTTGAAATTTATTTACTGAGACCACACTGAGGGCAGTAGCAGAATGCAATTTAATATAAGTTTAATCGCGAGTGTATTTATTTCTCAGATCGAATTCTGTAGTTTTAAAAATGTATTTTAAAACTAATCTTCGGAAATGTTGGGGGGAAAATGAAATTCGAGGGGGGTACTCAACCTTCCGTTTTCCAAATCGAAATTTGTAAAGGGCATCTGTTATACATCAATTAATAGTATAGAAAAGGGGGTCAAGGCGGTCCTCCCCGGGGAAATTTTTTTTAATTGTCGCTCGAAAAATGCAGTTTTAGACGATCATTGGTAAAGTTCAGGGGACGAGGATTCGAGGAAAATTTTCGAATTAATCTTCTTAAAAATGCAATTAAGACAATCTTTGGTAATCTAAACGAGGTTCCAGGGAGAGACCTTTTTCGAAATTGAAGTCTTAAAAACGAAAATCTAATCATCTCCGATTAAGATAGGGAGAATGGGATCGGAGACACTCTCTCGAAAATTCGTTCTCGAAATTTTAGCTCTAAACAAGCAGTTTTGGAAGGCCCTTGATGATATAGGGGCAAAGAGATGTGGGGGATAAAACTGAAAAATATTTTTAAATTAAAAAATAAATTTTAAAAAACCGCAATTGTATTGTAGGTTATCTTTTCGTACGTTTAGAGGATCGACAATTTTTCAAATTGATAGCCCCAAAAGTTTAATCTTAGTATTCAGTATAAAATTTTAAACCCTGCTGACTGTATTTTAAATTCTTATCTATTTAAAGCCTATTCCAGAGGCCTACGTTTTTGTCCCCATTTTGAAGGGATTTTATAATAATATTTTTATTAAAAAAATTAAAAATGTAAATATGTCGTCAAGTGTTTACCCCAAGAAGGGCGTCTGAAAGATGAAGGACTGTCTTCCCTGGCGAGCGTCTTGTATTACATTCATTACACCCGGGGCTAGCAGGTGGCAAGTGATGGCACAAGACTTCGTATCCTTTTTGCTAACTAGGCACAAAAGAGAACCACGCACATGATGGCTACGAACGCTTCTAATGATAAGCATCTGACAGACAATTGACCTAAACTGTTGGTCATTCAGAAGTGCATCTATAGTAGATTGGTGATATACTCGCGTTAAAGTTCATCAGCTCGTTTTTTTTTTTTGTTTTTTTTTTTTTTTTGCTTTTGCGGCCCTTTCTTCAAACATTAGAAATAGATGGCCCGCTCCCTTTCTGCAGTCGAACTCTAGAAATTTTGATCCTGCCGTCTCGTATTTGGTAGTTTTACGGAAATTACTTTTTTTTTTTTTTTTTTTTGATAAAAAAAAGTCTGGTTTATATGGGCCGGCCCTTTTTAGCCCAAGAAAGGACCTGCCCTTCTGGCATTTTCCCAAATTCCCACACAGCCAGTCTGCCGCTGGTTCCGGCAACCTTCCTCGAATTTGCGCATACGTCAGGTCTCAACTGATTTTATGAAACTAGGAGGGATTGTGATAAGAGAGATAGGGAATGGGAAGGGATATTTTTTTTTTGCTCTGTTTTGTTATTCGTGGTGTTTTTTTTTTTTTTTTTTTTTTTTTTATCTTTCTTATCAGAACTGTGAAAATAAAATGATATTGGGCAAATTAGAAATGCTGCCATCGTGCATTTTCGTAATCAAATTGTCTCCCTTTTTAAAATGAAACCGTTCAACGGTGCTAGGCGCGGCTTTCGAGGTTGGACAGTAAATAGATAGATATTTACAAAAGAAAAATATCAACAAAAATAAGTAAATAATTTCTAAATTTAAATATGAATTTGATGATAGATAAACAAATACCTTTGTGTGTTGAAAAAAAGCATATGGAAAACATATTAAAATGCAAATGAGCAGGAAAACGGTATGCACGTGGTTCGGCGTTACAAGGAACACCTTTTTCAATGCTAAAAATCTGAGTTTATGGTTGAAATTCTTCATCAGATTTATCAAGTACTAATTCTAAGTGAATTATCATGATTAGAAAAATCATTTATGCACAGCTGCTTTCACAAGACACATGCACCTTTATGTACATCTCTTTGAAGAACAAGGAGTTATCTAGCATGCATTGAAGATGTGTTTTTTTACATTATCTAGTGCAATGGAAATAGTGTTTCACTGAATTTCAATGCTGCCAGTATTTATAATGTACCACGTTACGATAAACTGAGATCATTGATTAAATTTTTCAAACATTGGTGATGAATATTGTTTCATAGTTCTCTTGGTGTGTAATAAAAGAGAATCAAAATTTAGAGGTAGTGATACATCACGTCTAAATTTTAATTTAAATACCAAGTAACGAGCTTCATCAACTGAGAGAATATCTATACATCAACTGAGGATATCCGCAAAGTGAACAAAAATAACAAATGATTGATCTTGAATCAACGACTTATCCTCTTCTCATGAAGAACCCATGTTAACTGATTTAGTTTAGACTGCATTTAGAACAAGTGTTTATTTTTGCCTTCACTTTTAAAAGCACAGCAGGTGACGCAGTCGGTGAAGACCTGTCATTCCAATAATGTTGAACAAAGGTCATTCATTACCTGATGCCTTAGCATTAGTGTAGATATTTTTTTTTTATTTCAAATATGATTAAATGCCCATTAGTGTGTGGACAGACATCATCAGCTGCAAAAAAAAAACTGCTTTATTGTTAGAGAAAGAATGAAAACCTTAAGTGTCTGAAATGTTTATCAATACAGTACCAATAGAGCTTTTAGATGCATAAAAAGCATGCAAAAAAGGTAAATCTTGTCAATCCTCCCTTTGTTTTTTAGTTTCGGTTACCTGTTTGCTCTATGACCTGGTCTATCGTTATGCTAAAAAATCAATTGATAGTTTATAAATAGATCAGCCACAAATTTACCAACACTTATTCACTGTGAGCATACGGATGTATCACACGCAAATCTAGTATTTCATGTAAATAAGCGGGTAAATGCCGAGTGTAGTTGATACGATCATAAGTAAAAATCTAATGCGTTATTTTTCAACAGCAGCAAAATGTATTATAATATTAATTAAAAACAAAATTCCATGCGAAGTTTTAAAACAGTCACACTAAATTAACTCAAACTATCGTCTGTCATCAAAAAGTAGTAATGTTAAATAGGAAAAAGATTTAACATGAAAACAAGAAAATAAAACTTACTTTTAATCATTTAATGTATCGTCTGCTAACGGTTAATTTCGTGATATTTTCTGTGTCTTGGCATCAGAGTTGTTGCTTATGTTCTTAAGATTTTGTACGTCTGTTATTGCAATTCAGTGATCAATAAATGTACCTTTTGTGCAGTGAAATCTCTTCAAAATTTTGATCGCCATTTGTTATGTGATCTCCGATCTTTGCTACATATCTATATGCGCGCTAAAGTGCACCAAAGGATACAACGAGATTGAGAGCAAGCGGAATTGCGGATTGATATAGTTTAACACTTCCTTTGGGATTAAATCACAAAACGAATAAAGTACGTATGTTTTACGGTATTAATATATTGTGCAGCATAAAATCGTATGAAATTGAAAAATTAAGGTAGAAAAACTGTTTATTAAAATTTTGGATTACGAATAATTTATGAAAGCTTTTTTGTGCGATAAAGCAAGGCTCTAGTAGATTTCGCTATGAATAGAGCCAACAGGCCAAGAATATAGTTTCTATTTCAGTTACTAATTATAACTTAATGAGACAGCTCCAGCCTGGGAACCTTGGATTTTTAGATTCAATACATCAATATTAATCGATTTCAAGCAAGTTCCCGTACTACCAGAGATTGGTAAACGAACTTGAACGATATCGGAGCTTGGCCCACAGACTAGTTCTGGAAACCAATTTCCTTTACGCAGCTTCAGTCCTGATTAAGTTCCCTTGGCTTCAGGCATTTTGAACTTATCTGAGAGATTTTTTATTTGTAGCAGAAAACACGCAACGTGTTGCACAGATTTATGTCAATCAACTTAGCTGTAATTACACCCTTTCAAATTTTGAGTAGTAAAGGAAAACTGCTGGTTAAAATTTCAAGTTAAAAATTCTTCAAAATTTGATTTTCCACGACACTTTCTACGTTAAAATCTACGAGTATTTTCGGTTTCCATTATCTGCATGGCAGTTAATATACAAACTTCTTTAGAATTTTACTATGGCTTGTTCAATCCAGAGAATTTAAAAAAAAAAAAAAAACACACGCATAAGATAGAAATGGGATTTATGTAACTATCTTGTAAAAATGCCAGTTGTAATTTGTAAAATATTTTTCTGCTCTCGATTGAGAACAATTCTTTTAAGAATTCGCGTATCGAAGAAACTCGCAGAAGTAGTTTACAACAAAAAATACAATTACAAGAATTTTGCACAAAACTGGAAATGCTTCAATTGCGGCTTCTTACCAGACTCAAAGAATAAGGGTCCACCTAAACGTACATAATCAAAATAATGAAGCAAATGCGGCTCTTATCAATCTTTCTATAAACATCTGCACTTTTAAAGCAATTTTTAAGTTTAAATTGGTAAGCGTAATTCTGAGACGAAGATTATTTTTTGGAGAAGGTCTAAAATAGTCTGCGTTCTTCCTTAGCTTTAAACATGATAGAAGCAACTTAACCTTGACGAAAAGCAAATGGGTAATTTAAATCAACAATCCCACACGAACGGAGATTTGTTATTTATAAATGTTATGCCGCAGCATGTTCCCTGTGAACCTCTGCGAAGGTAAAGATTATTTTGCACTTGAGCTTGAAGTAATTTTGATAACATTAGTAATGATGCTTTTTATTTCCAGATGCCGAACTAAGGGCACAGCTTTCTGTTGTCCATGACGACGCCGAATCTTCCAGAAAAGCAAACGTTTGAGAATCCTGAAAGCTCTCTTTTGAGAGATCTCTTGTTTTTCTTTCTTTTCTTATACTCGCTGTTCGTTTACGCTACGCTTTCACAGAATCTGAACAAGGCAAACGTTTTCACAAACCGCCAAATTAGTTTATTTTAAAATGCGAGAATTGGAGGCGCCGAAAAATGTGGACCATTGTATTTTGGAAAGCTTATTTTAGAAATGAACTCAAAGCAGTGATATTGTATATTATGATTGTGAGAAAAAGGCGTGAACATGAAGCATATCCTCACCATAAAGGAAAGTAAGAAACTGTTTTAGGCACTCTTTTTTGACTTTTTCTCTTTGCTCTGTCAATCTTTATTGTGCTTCGTCATTGTGTCTAACTCGTCTACTCTGCTGTCAATCTATAACTGGTAGAATACTAATCAAAATAGTGTATTTTTATTTCTCAGCATAATGTGTCTATTTGTAAGCACTTTCTAGAAAGAATATTTTTATGATACCTGACGCAATCCGAAACTTCACAGTATCTCTATTGCCGCTAAAGTGAAAGAGAAAAATACGCTATTCGTAACATGGCATTTTTTCTCCTGCCGCTCACAGCAAAGTAAATGAAAACCGAACCTCTTTGTGCATTTGTATATTTTGTAAAATAAGAGATTTTACTTAGATGTACACATTAATTATGCATTTACCACAGGGACTGCTATGAATTTAATCATTCAAATCACTTTTTCAAATTTGAAAGCAATGCGAACTCTGTAGTATTCAATGCATATTTTATGAAACTGCATATGTTTCGTCACCTTTATCAATTTAATGCGATTCAGTGTAAATAAAGCACTTGGAATGTATCGAAAGAAAGCATACATTTCATTCACAGACTTAAGTCTTGCTTCTGAATTTCTCTATTATAAATCAATTGGCGTGTTTCATCGATAATGACGTCATTCATTTGAGCCCTTTATGTTTGTCACAACATGACGTCAAACACGTCTATTGATGACCAATGGCGAAAACCAAAAATACTAATATAGTAAGGAAATGGCTCCACATCCTGCCGAAAACCTGCCAAAACAGAAGGCAGAAACCGAAAATCCGGGTACTTTGAATAAAAAGGAAATGGAAAGTACACGGATTTTCAGTTTCTGCCTTCGGTCTCTTTCGGTTTTCTGCTGATGTGGAGCCAGGCCCTCAAGGAAACCATAACAAATCGTTCACTAGCGCAACTAGGAATGTCTTCTGAGAGCAAAAGGGAGTTGGTTCATGAAGTCCTTATATGATACATACTAACATACAAGGATTGGTAATATCGCTTAAAAGCAAGGTTGTGGCGGAGCTCCTGTCAGAGAACAAACAGAGAAGTCACATGTTTGCGTCAATGTAAATCGCATTGTAAGAAATTACCATGCTATTGGCACAAAAGTTAATCACTCTAAGAGCTGCTTATGAGCTGAATGAGTATAGTACATCATTTGACGCATACTTGTCAAACCGAGATTTCTCTAGAGGAGAGTAGTTCTTTCCAAGTCAATGCCAGATTGACAGTAATGGATCATGTCCCTACCTTGTACTGTCATAAATTTTTCATTTTAGAATCGAAATGACTGTATGCTTTTCCAATTTCATGTTTGCCTTTTATTTTCACAGAATCGTAGATATCTTAGATGATTGTTTCTTCCTTAAACTGATAGATATTTTGAGTTTTTCTCATTAATTTTTTCATGCAATGAAAATTCGCTATTCTATTAGAGTTAGATTATTATTATTCTGTTTATGTAAAAACAATTGCATGTGGCACTTGGGGAATCTCTTTATACACTTTCATAACTGTGCACATAGTTTATACTCCATTTAGTGAGCAAAATTTTACTATTTCATTATAAAATTACATTCAAATTCTTCTACCTATTATTCATATGACAAATATTAGTTTTGTACAAAAGATTTAATTAATACATTTGTGTACGAAAATTTTGCATACTAAATGTATATTCTGTGGAATATTTATTAAGTATTTAAATATATCAGCCGCTTTTGTAAATTACATAATTTCGGGTTATCTTATGCAACAATTCACATTAGTACTTAGAAATGCTGCCTGTAGTACCACTTACACTCGGTATCAAAAGAAATACAATAAAAGAAATCTATGAGAAATAAAAATAATTGCTTTCAGTTTGAAAAAAAAAGGAAATGCACATGCTCAAAATGAGAAAAAAATATATATGAAGTTTAAGCAGAAGGACAAATTTTGAATTTGAAAAGTGTTTAAAATTAAGGCTAATCAGTACTTTTTTTTAGTGTTTTACCTTGCGCTGTAGCGTCATTAACATGACAGAAACTAAGTAAATATTTGGACACTAAAAAATCTTGTATCCCATTGTAGCAATCTATTCAAGGTAAGTGAAGATTGTAATTGATCAAACGTTTGGCTAGGTATGATTTGAATATATTCTATGATTAAAGTTTAAAGTATTTTAGCTAATTATGAAATTATGTTGTCATTATTTTAACGAATTCATGTTATTTTTAACATGAATGTTCCTTTGATTAAAACTTTCGTCGCTCTCATCTCACACTCAAACAAAACAAAATAAAATGCTTTAAAAAAATTAACTTCATAGCGTAGTTACTACTATTACATCGTTTTTTGACCTTGTTGGTTTTAATAAATTAGCAGCGGCATTTCAACCAATTACTAAAATCATTTCTAGTAAAATTGACACTAATGAAAGGATTAAACCTACTGACTCATTTTATCTATATTTTTCAACAATCATTTGCTTATCTTGACTTCAATTGCTTTTTTGTAATGATTGCAAGTTTTATGTATCTAACGTTTTGAATATTGGCAATCCCTTCTTTTGATACCGAGAGTATGTGACCAGTAAAATTCCTCAACTGTTAAATCGCATGGTAACTATTTTTGAAGACAGAGATTTTCTAATCCAAAACTTTTTCTCCCTCCGTAGGAATATACTCTAAATTTCAATGTGCTTCAAACAGATAATATACTTCTATCTGTTACAAGAACATATATTTTCATTCCTTGATACAGTATGGAAACTAATTGCCCTGTCTGAAACTTGTGTTGGATATTAAAATGATCTGAACGAATGCGAAACTATTTTGTTACAGTATGTTATATTCAGAGATGATGACTATGATAAATAATATGATTATATATTTGTTTTGTAAGCGTTTACCTCTATTTCTTGCTGGTATGCACCAACTTTTCATAACTTTACCTTAAAAATTTCGAAGCCCCATTTAAAATGAGGTACCTGTGGGTGTTATGGCTCGGTTACTTGATATAGTTCACTTGTCACCATGGCAATAGTTTTCGTGAAATCCGTCAAATGAGAGTGAAACCGTGCTTTCCTTTCAATTATCCATACGTTTGATGGCCTTCTAGTTAAATGTAGTCAATTATTATCACAATTTTGATTAGTAAATAAATTTTTGATACACAACTTTGTAACGTAATTAGTGACCTCAAATCTTAGTTTATTTATTTTTTTTATTTTTTATTTTTTTGATTTAACTAAGATTGGAGCATGGAGTAAAATTGGCGAGCCACACATCTCGCCAATTTTACTTCATGCTTTTAAATTTTCTGACAACGTAACGTCAAATCCGAGCTCGGCACACGCGGACACCTAATTGGCCTAGCTTTTGCTCCATTCCTATTTAAACTCTCCCGATACTTTGGTTCTTTCCATTTCTTGCTTGGCACTGAAGAAGGAGGATTTATGCCTTTGAAACATGTTTGCCAATTTTAATTCGACCCATTTGTGCTTTTAGACGTTGTTTTTCGATTTTTACTTATTCACATTCTCGTTACATTTTTTTAATCAAAAATTTCAAAAGATTACAAATAATATAAAGTTTTAATCTATACACATTTTTTTTTTTTCGTTTTCATCGGAACTTTGGGAAGCTTGATTGTTTGTTATCTAAGTAAGCACCGGTTCCAATTAGTTCGGATGAGTGGTGTTCTACTATATCTAAAAAATTACAATTTCTGCAGAGTGTACTGAAAAACAATTTTCTTTCGATAGATAACAGAACCAAAAGTATTGCGAAAATATTTTTCGTTTCACCAAAAATGGTGAGAGTAATTATCGCCAAACTTCAGGTGGGTCATAAAACTCCCAGGTACATTATTTATGTGTATTTAACTATACATGTTTCCCTATTCAATTCAGTTAATCAACAACTGCACGCGTTTGCAATAATTGTAGTTTTATTTATTTATTTTTTTTTTTTTTTTTTGCGAATCCCTTCCTAGATGTAAATATTTTGATTTTTAACTTGAAGTTAAATTATAAGATTCATCTTCTAAACGGGACATTCTTTTTTCATGAAAATGTGCACTTATTACATGTTACAAAATAGTAACCATGATATCATCGGTAGTGTGAATTGTCATAAATTAGTACAGCACTTTGTAAAATATGTGTCAGGCGCTGAGCTTTTTTAGTTCTGAGATAGACTTAAAACTACAATTTCGTTTTCCCTTTTATTAGATAGACTTTGGCAGATATAAACCCTTTTTTTTACTTAACAAATATTCAGTGCAATTTAACTGTAAATATTAAAAGGGTATGCCATGTAAGTTGTGGCGAACAAGTTGTATACATCAACAACATAACTAATAACACAAAAATGCTTAAACAACATAAAAATGAAAATTTTATAGTAATTTTATGATTTCCAATATGTTACGTATAAAATATGTCACAAATTTCTCTTTTTTGTAGAAACTGAGATGAAATATGCTAGAAAGAGCAATACGTTTATGACTTTCAGAACTATATTTAAGACAGCTTGTGAGATTTCATTTAAAATAGATTTATGCATCCGAATGGTATGAATAAATACATCTAAAAAATGTTACGCCGATTACTTTGATTTTCATAGAAAACTTGTATCTCTTATTACACTTCATATATTATTAGTAATTTTAAACAAATTACGCCTAATAATTTTACATCAAGTATAGAGTTTTCATTAGTTGCTCATTTCAAGCATATTTAACTGCCGTTGTATTAATGAAAGGATTATAAAATTCGCTATTTGTTTTACTTTTAACTCCTTTTGTACTAGATCTTTAAGCACAAGTTTTGCTCCCCTTTTGAACCCAAGCTGAGTACGCTGGCATGCATATAAAAACACACAATTAATTATATGAGTTTTAATGCTGGTGAACTCTTTAACTTCATTTCATTCGAGATAGTCGTTTTGCTTGTCTAAAATGTATGAAATATCTGTGATAAAAATAATGCATTGTCTTAAGCGGGTTTTTACCCTTTAGAACCAAAAAAGAAATGTACCAATAACCTTTTGCAGTTGATAATAAGAACTACTATGACCAAGAAATTTATGAAGCCTTTTAAATTCTTAGCATATAAAACAGTTAATGCAGTGAAAATAAAAGTAATCGTTACTTGTATTTGTAATTAAATTAATCAAAAGCTATTTTTGTAGGTAAACAGGTTGATATTTGCTTTTAGAAGAAACTTGTATTGAAAACAATACTCTTTTTAATATAATTACTTCAGAAACTAAATTTCTATTTAAAAAAAACGGGATAAAATCTTTTTTTCCTTTTTTCATCGGTTTACTCATCTTTAAGGATGATTAAAAATTAATGTGAAGGCCCATTGACTTTCATAATTAAATGTAACAAGGAAATTTTAGTCTCTTAATCTGCAGTAGACAAGCATACTTGAGATCTATTTATTCACGTAAGAAATAAGTGGTATTTCCTTTAGATGCAGTTTATTAAAAGTTTTAATTTCTTGCTATTGTAATGAATGGATCTTAAATAATATGTGTCTAAATATATGTTTAGCTAAAAAATCATTAGTTCAAATTTTTGAAGATCACAAATTAATACAACAGAAAAATTATTTGAAAAAATATATGTTTTTAAAATGGGTAATGTTACATAATGTTAACATTACATCAGGCCCGTCATTTCGAATATTCCAGGAGTGGGGCAAAGGGTATGTACTCAATGTAAAATACACCAAAAAAACAGCAAAAACCATGCCCACTTTAGTAAAAATACATTAGTTTCCAAAGCCAGGGGGAGGCAATTGATTCCCCCCCCCCGCTTACTGATCACTCAAATGACGGGCCTACATTACATAAATATTAAAACTATAACATTCATTGGACCAATGATCTAAAAAAAAACTTTATTTTTCAGAATTAACTCAGTTGCAAATTGATGTTTGGTTAGCAACTTATCTCAAATGAGGGTCAGTACTTAAGTAACGAATGTTCCATAGCCTGTTACGCAAGAAAAAAAATTTATACAAGGCAAAAATTTAGCAAAATAAATTACCTAACCCATAACTTAATTAAGTGATATCGTTGTTTTATGCAAAATAATGAAAAGCCTAATGACATAATCTGTTTATGAAATGTGACCTGAGTTGCGATAAAATGAAAATTTAAAATGATTTATAATAACAAATGATTTTTTTTAATAGCACTAGATGTTAAGTAGATTAAAAATTGATACGACAAGAGTCATTGCTCTTGTTCAGTGTGGTTGGACCAATATTTTTGAGCGTTAATACACTTTTTTAAAAAGTACTATTAAAACGCAATTTATATTGAAGTTTCTAATGACATACATGTAGAAATTTGGACCACAGTTGAGTTGACTTCAGTTTAATTAATTAAGTAGTACTGAACGCGGAAACCTTAACAAGGTTTATAGTTCATAATTAAAGAGCTTAAAAACAACATTAATATTGTATAAAAAATAAACTAAATTAAATATAAAATTATTTATTGCAGCTACGAATAAAAATTCCTTTGCTCTGTTTGTTTCGGAGAGGGAGTCATCATTAAATAATATTCAACCAAGGATTTCACTCCTTAATAAATTTTATTAAGAAACATATTTGTAACACACATCTATATCTTGTAAATCATGATACGCATTGTATATACATTTTATCAAAGTTATGGCATGTTTCTTTGCATTTCTTCAATGATATTTTAAGAATTATTTTTATGTAGTTTTCAAAATTCAAAATTAAATGCATAGAATGGTGTTTTTAAGAAATTATTCACATAAATATCTAATTTCTACTTTCAAGAGCATAAATCACAAATTTTGCAATCCATTCTTTGCAAACAAATAAAACTTAAATGCATAGACTTTTAGCGTTAAGGTTTTAGTTGCAGAAACTAAAGTTAATTTTGTGTTTAGATTGCAACATCCCAGTACATTTACAATTGTGATAATTTTCAAATTAATTTCAGTGTAATCAAAATATTAAATTTTGAGACTCAATAAATACTTGAATGAAAAATGCTGAAATATTTAATCACACTCATCCGTAAAAGAATAATCAGTTTACAGTTAACAGTTTTCTTTTGATGAATTTACGAGCATAAAGGAATAATTATAGGACAGTAAAGAAACCTTAGTTTAGTTGAAAATATATGCATCTGGTGTTACGGTGACTCAACACTTTCTTTTCATTTTACTATCAGAGTTTTGATTTTGCCAAAATTATGTGTTACTTTCTTAGAATGTATCCATGTCGTATAATAGTTATGTGCTTTGTTTTTGAACATGTATCTTGAAGAACTGTACTTTTTACAGAATTTGTCCATAGTAAAAACTTAGAACAACTACAGGTTTTATGTTACATTTCGATATTATATAGATGTGTTGCTACTAAGTGACTTTATAGAAGTTACTACTTTTTAAGGTTACTTGTGCATTTTAGCTTACCACGTCATGTATGATGACACTTGTGTGGAGGTAAAATTAAACTGGAAATTTTTACTTTATTGTATTAAACACAAGGCGATTATTTCACCACACATGTCACTAAGTGCAATAAAATATATATTCTTCGTTGAGATTACATAGAGCATAATCAGGATTAACTCGATCTAACATTTTGCTATTGTCCATGAGAGAAACTGTTTCTACAGCTTATGTTTATGCATGAACAGTTACGTGGAAAAATGTAACATTTTCAAACTACTGGCTGATTATTAGCATTGTTTGTGTTAAATTATATCTACGTATACAATAAGATATCAGAAAAGTGCTACTTTATTGAATAAAGTTTGAACATTTACACAAAAAACGCATGATTTTTAAATATGATTTTATTTGTTTTTATTTTTTATGTTATTTACATTGTGTATGTAAAATGTATTGGATATTAAACTATTGAATTAATCATTGGCACTTTTTTTGGAAATTTTTCTTAGGGCATTTATTTGTTTCGTTAAAAATTTCGGTAGTTCTTATATTTGATAACTATATAAACTAATAAACTAAAATACATTCATATAATTATATAGTTTACAATACAGAATAATAAAAACTTATTTGAGAAAAAAAATTGAAGCATTTCAAATGTATATCTTCGAAAATGATCTTACGTTATCTTTCAGTTTTTTCCGTATCGAGCTTGGTATTTCAGAATTAATCCACAAAAAACGCTAGTGAAAAAGGCTTTAATGGCTAAAAATAGCTTTTTAATGTCTATTGTATTTATTTTGTCATAATTGAGCAGAACTTGGCAGTAATTAATTCTATTTGATACATACACTTTAGCAAATATTGGTTGGATTATAACTTAATAATTATAATATTCAATACAGGGACACGTATGCGAGTATTGTGAAGATAAAATTTATAATTTCGTATCACACGTTCTTCATTGCACAATCAGTGTCCCTTTTTTTTTTATTTCTGACTATCCAAAGGATTAAAATTTATCCATATGTAAAAAAATGAACACTAAACATAATCTAGTTACGTTGTTTCAAGTGATATTAAATACCTGTATTTGAATTAAATTATCAAAAGACAAGGTCAATAAAACGAATTTATTTTTAAATGTTTTGAAATTCTTCTGAGAGCATAGCCTTTTAGATACTCGTAGTAAAAATCAATGTGCCTTTAAACTCTTAAAAAATTTCACAATGGATTCAACAACAGCAAAAACTCCGTCGCTAAGATTCCTGCGATGCGATACCGGTTTCAAAATATCATCCTTATTACGCACAGTGCGCAGTCGCAAAATCTAAACGTCGAGATTGTTCTTTTGGGTGGACTTTAGTGCCGACCTGTAGTTAGAATTATTTCTTGCCTTTTTTTTTTTATCACAGGTTACCTTAAGTTCTATGCACTCGCTGTTTTTTTTTTTTTTTTTTTTTTTTTTTTTTTTTTTTTTATGTGCATTATTGACTAGTAGGGACAATGCCTGAAAAGCTATTATGCCTTCCAAGATGACTTACTACTCAAATTCAGTCGCTATCCTGAATACGCCTAAAGTCAGTACTAGCTGGTCTGACTTCAAATTGTTTCCATTACAAATAAATTACATTTACTTTTCTTCTTTTTTTACAAAGCTACGTGTGTAATAGAGGAAAGGAAACATTACAGTCATAAATGCTCGTTTATAACATTTTACAGTCCTCACAGTTTTCGCCTTTTCGAGTTACTCCTGAGTAAACTCTATGTAAATGCTTTGTAAACATGTAAAAATGTACATTTAACTAGCAATAAAGGTATATTATTTCTTACATTAAATGTTATGCAGAATATGTTACGTTGGCTTTTAAACTACGAGTCATGAAATTTGTATTGCAAATAAAAGTGCATAAAATGGTGGAATGCAATTATTTTTTATGTATTACAGGCTAACCTGCATTATATGGTTTAGCAATTACAAAATCGTTTATTGGCGTCAATATAGATGTGATGTACTCATTTGTTTCGAACATTAAAGAATTTTTGAAAAAAAAGCAATATTTTTGTATAGCCTACTTTTATTTCCACTTACGTATAAAAATCGGATTTTAATACTAATGAGGAACTGATTAACGTCACTGATTGCAATGAAAAGTAATTAGACTACATATTAAGGCTGCAGTGGACACAAAAAAGTTTTTTTTTTTTTCAATTGTTGATCTATATGTCTAAAACGTTGCGTGCTTGTATACTTACTACATCTAAAAGCATTAAAAAATATTATTGCAAAAACAATGAATACTTTTTTTTTTTAATTTGAAAATTAAAAAATTTTTTAGCAAAATTTCAAATTGCTCCATGCGCCACAATTTTTTTTCAAACTTTGAATTTCCACTTAATTTCCAATCATTAGGCATGATTGCATAAATGTATGCATTACATGTATTGTTTTATGAGATAGTTTATAAAAGATGACTGAAAAGGAAAATTTATATGAATTTTTCAGTAAGTAAGGTAATTTTAACAATAAAAAATTGGAATTTCTAATTTCACAGAACTGTAATGACTAAAATTCATCCATGAAATTATAATTCGATAGTATCTTAATGTTTTTCTAAAGTTTAGTTATAATCCAATAAATATTATGATGCATGGAGCACAATTTTAAATTTGGGAATTTTCATTATTTTTTTCTTTCTTCATTTTAAGTTTCAAAAAGCATTCATTTCTGCACCAATTTTTCTTATGCTTTTAGATGTAGTAAATATACAAGCACACAAAGTTTTAGACATATAGATCAATAATTGAAAAAAAAATTGTGTCCACTGTAGCCTTAACACTAATGAGGAATTTGATTAACGTCACTAATTGTAATGAAAAGTAATTAGACTACATATTAAATTATAAAATGTAGAGGAACGTGGGGTAAATTGAAAGAGTGAAATATTCACTTCGTTTCTTATAACAGAACTTGCATGTCGGTATAATATCACCACTTTTAGTTAGAGATCATTCTATTTCCTTTCAATAAAATTACTGCAGACGAATGCTTTTCATTTGTTTTTCCTCTAAAATCCGTCTTAATCATTAACCATGAAAATGACTTGCATATAAGAATTGAATAAATACCTTTGTGCTGAAAAGTTAGATAGGAACCCGGAACACGTGTCTGCAGATTCTTGCAAATTTTGTGCTTTATAACATTGATTTTTGCTATCTAACTTGCTTATATTTTTTGAAAATTTACTAGAAAATAACAAAAAGGGAAAAAAAGTGTGAAAACAGTATAAAAACGGAAATTCACTAAAACAGATTTGAATACATTTTCTCCGTGAATTGCTCTTATTTATCCTGCAAATATAAATCTCAATTTCATTTGAAAATTGGGTGTTTCAGATTTGAAACAAAATATTACCTTTATATTTGTAAAATTAAAATTACTTTACTGAATATTAAACATTAAAATAGTAACATTTATTCAGCAGGAACAATTGGTTCATATTCATGAATTTCATTTGACCTCTTAAGACGATAATTGCAAGCACAGGCGAGAAAAATAATGAAATGAAAACATTTTTGAGCAAAATCTATTTAACACTTTAAGACTGATGGAAATATTACTACTGCAGTTTAAATAAGAGATTATTAATAATTATAACGAAGTAAAAGAAAATAAAAATCCTGAGTAGGATCCAACATTTCTTAATAAAATGCAGCTAAAAATATTTATGCAAGATACGTTCCGCACAATATTTATTTATTGCTAAGTATTTTTCCTCTTTCCCTCTTTTCCTGTTTAGATGCTATTTTTATTTATTTATTTATTTACTGTACTTCATTTAATTTTATTTTTTATTCATTTTTATTTTACTTTTATTTTATTTTTTTGCATTTTATATTTCTCTCTTTTTTTGGAGAAAATTCTGAAAATGTGACTAAAAACTATTAACTATATTTTCAGAATAATAAAAAATGTGTCAAGAGCAAGTAATGATTAGTATACATATCTTGTACTAATTTCTCTCGATTCATGGGTTACCTTTTTCCCCCTTTTACTTGAAATATTAAAGCAGATATAATTTTTATCGAGTAATTATAAAAGTTTCTGTAATAGCTGTAACTTGCTGCTAGCACTTAAAACAGTACCATATTAAAAAGGAGATTTTACCTACTCATTTTAAACAGTTCCTAAAAACAAGTATTTTTACTATACACATGTGTGTAGGTACGTGTGCATGTGTGAGCAGAAATTGTGTTCATGTACTGCTCATTTGAAGAAAAAAATATTGAATACTCTGCGGGTGTGCGTCAAGACAAAACAAATGGAAAAAATGAGCTTTTGAACGCTTCAATAAATATGATAACAGCATCACAAAATCCTTTTTGCAGACTGCCATTAAACAAAACGAATTGCTCAATAAGGCACAAAACATCATTACGTTTTTTCCAAGCTCAGTAATAATCATTAGAAAATTTACTGCTCGCAAAGAGCAAAAAATTTTCTAATTCAATTTTAGAAATTTTATTATTCGTAAAAACTAATTAATAGAAGCTAAAGAACCTCACAGCATAAGACGACATAGTACTATAATGTCGTTTTTCACTATGACCAAGCAAATTCTTTACATTAGCTCAAACAAAAATGTGTCGCCTGTTTGAATATTCCGGCTAACCAAGGTCAAGAATACACTATATTCGTTAAGGATTTTCCATGTCGATTTCACAAAATGTCTCACGTCATTTTCAACATTTTATGTTCCAAGTCGTACCTGACACTCTTCGATGCAATCATTTTTATCATGGTATTTCCCTTCTACACCCTTTGCCCCCATTTGTATTTTCTTTCTTTGTTTATTTATTTTCTCCTTTTCTTATGCTTCAAAATTTGCTTTCAGACATAAATCTGAGATTTTTTTCGTTTCTAACTAAGAAATAGCAAATTATCAACAAGGTATAAATCAATATCCATATCTTATCAGTACAAATAGTTCATATAGCTTCCAATATAAAAATATCTTGAGAACTCGTAATCTTTGGAACAGTTTGCGTTTCTTGCTTTCAACATAATGACTATTCCTGAAGGTATTGATTCTAAAGCACAAATTTAAGTATAGATAAGCTAAACCTTTTCAGAACCATTATATTTGAGGAAAAATATTGAAGTTTGCACAGTGCTGTCAAAAAAGAAAAGAAAAAGCATTTTTACATTTTTTTTTTTTTACTAATGTTAAGATTTTTATGCCTCAATAATGAAAGAAAAGAAAAGAAACAGTGGCACTCTGGGAGTGCCAGCAAAAGTAAATACTTGAAAAATAGCATGTGTATGTTTTGAATCATCAGAAAATATTTTGAATGGTTAGAACTCAACTCTCATGTAAACGGGACCAATTTACAGTGGCTTACAAAAGTGTTCGTTCACTTACCATTTTCAATGAAATAGATTTTTTCGATAATTAAAATTAATATTTCCTAATGTGTGTTCAATAGTAAGATCTATGATTTATTCTTAAAAAAACTACACGAAATATTTTAATAATTTAACAAACTTGTTTTTTAAGAAACTAATAATCAAAAGTTATCGTGAAATTGATTTTACAAAAGTCTTTGTATCGTTGAAAGAAATATTTACATATTTGTATATATAAATAACACAGGTCTGCAAAAAAAAAATTTTTCGAACAGATGCATGGGATGTTTTGACTGATTTAAATGACTTTTTTTGTGCTGAATCCGAATATGAACTTCATTTTTTTTCTATCACGTACAGAATTTTTGCAATACGGGAGGACTTAATTGTCAAAGTCAAAAAATAAAAGTTATGAAGAAAATCATGTATTTATTGGGAAAAGTTGTACAAATTTTTTACTCATTAGAACACATTTAAAAAAGTGGATCATGTTTAATGTTTACTCCTTTTCACGGTAAAACCATTTTTTTCTTTTCATTGATACTCCTATTAGTACGCTTTCGCACGTTGGAACTCTAAATTTCCCGCTTAAGCATCCAACAGTAGACTGACATCATATTTACGTTTCCGTCTTTCACATCTCGATGAAATATTTCATCCTGCTCCTCACTGAAGTCACAAATATTTTGGAAAAATAGTCTACTTGGGACTGTAGAAAATGGATTTTTAAACTTATGTTGCAGTGCTGAACTTTGAATGCATCCAACATCCTTTTAATGATGTTTTTTTGCCAGAGTTTTTGTTACTTCCCAAAATCTATTGTACCACCTCCTTGAATGAGTTCCATGCTTCTTTTTCAGTTTCATTCATTGATTGATTCAAAAACAATTGTAAGATGAAAGTTTGCGCATGTCAGGTCCTGTGAATATTACCTCTTTCAATTTAGCTTCAGAAAATTTCGGAAAATTCGAACAAACATATTTGAAAGTCTCCATCTTTTGGAAAGCACTTAATAAATTGCTTCATCAGTCCTAATTTAATGTGAAGAGGGGAAAACAGAACCTTTTCCCGATCAACCACTATACTGTCCATCGTTAAAAGCTACGACAAGCACCTATAGCACCTTTGAAGGGTTCTATTTTAAAAAAAGGGTGTGCACTTGATTAAAAAATGCACCATGGCAGCATTTCTGATAATTCTGATATTATTTGTTTTCCTAAATCCGGTAAGAGGAAAGAGAAAAACTTAAAAAAAAAAACATCAACACAAACCAATACTATACGAATGCAACGAAAAAAATAATAAATCCCCTCATATTCCCTTATATCTCTCTTATCACTATCACCCTTATTATAATAGTCCTAGAACCCTACCCATTGCGACATATTTGAACCTGATCAATGTGGCTCTGTAGGTGAGTGTAGCAGGCCTGTTTTCACTTTTCTTCATCCAACATCCACCCTCGCTCTCTCCCTTTTTTTCAGTTTTTATAACTGTGGGTACTCTTTGAAGATTAAAGAAGCGAATAAAAAAAACTATTTGTAATAAACATTTTTTTAAATCATAAACTAGTATAATATTCTTTCAGTTTTATAGTGGTAAAATGTTACATTGCCACACTCAGTACACATGTTTTGCGAAAAAAACTGTACGTGATGGATAAAAGCGGAGATCATTTTCGAATTCAGCACACCGAAAAGTATAAAATACGCATAAAATATCCCACGCAGTTTTTTGGTTGCAGACCTGTGTAATCTAAGTTTTCATTATTTTATCATTCAATCGGTTATTCTTCAGTATGTACCACAGCTTTTAAACGCCTTAGAATATATTTCGTTAGTTTTTGTTTTTTGTGATTTCTAAGAAAATGTTCATTCACACTTCGATCATGTTACTGGTTTTAGTTTGCTTTTCGTTTTAACGTCATATATTCGTCATAACGTCATATATGTACGCATCCAGTTTTCTCCAATTATGTTCCATTGGGTTTAAACTGAGTTTAAGTTTGACTTGGGTGGTATTTATAAAGGTTTTGGACCGTTTTTGAGACACCAAAAGCGAACGTTGAAAACCGTGTGATTCTTACAGTTATCTTAGTAAGAAAAGCAAGTTGCGTCCAGTGCCCAAATTTTGGGTCAATAGTTTTAAATTGTGTTGTAAAATATTTAAATAAAAAGTATGCTTCGTCACTCCATCAATAAATATAAAATTACTAATTCCTGTTGCTGACAGATACACTTACACAAAAACATCTCTACCACCTTGCTTCTGTTCCAACTAAATTCTTAGAATTAAATTCCTAACTTTTTTTTCGCTTTAAAATTATCGCCAAAAATGTTAAATTTACTTTTATCTGCAAATACGGCGTTATTCTAAAACATTTTAGTCTTATTTATCATTTATTTTGTGTAGAAAATCCTAAGTTTTATGTTATATGCACTAACAAAACATTTTCTGAGGTTATAGTGCCCAAGTAGTCCAGCTGTTTAGAAGCCAGGGCGAACTTTTCAGTTGAAATTGAAACATAAAATGCTTCCTTAAATTCAGCAGAAACTTTTATAGCTCTCAAGCGTAGATTTTTCATAAAATTTCTTACTTTAAATCTCAAACAACGTGTTGCAAGCTTCGCCAGTTAACCCCTTCTTACCCCGGTTTCGCCCCGATTTTGGGCGACGACAAATGTAAACTTAAATCAGGAATTTATGCAAAAATATTGCAGAGTATGGAGACTTTTGGGGCATGTTATTTCAATGTCTCTTTGCTTTTTGACCCATTTAAAAAAGAAAATCAATTAATATTTTAAAAACAAGTACAAGTTTTAATTCAAATTACTCAGAGATGATGTGAAAAAACATTGGTCTTCATATTCAAATTCAGTTTCAGGGAATTTCTGTTTAACTCTAAATTTTTGATAAGTACGAATACTTTTGTGAGTCACTGTATGTAGATACTAATATACAGAAGTGCCGGTAACGGAAACGATAACAATGTCACGAGTTCAAAGGTCTATATCCCATTTCAAAAAATGCCAACATGCATGTGCAGCTATGTCCGTATATGCACAATAAATGTACGTATTTATAGACAGAGGTGTAAGTAATAATAACGGCAACTGTCACGAGTTCAATAGTATTTTCCCATCTCAAAAATGCTGAACGCGTCCAATAGTACTGCAGATATGTGACCGAATTGTGCTTTTAATGATAGAGATATAAAACTTGCCACACATATAACACACATCAAAAGATTTAATTTCGGATACACGGTCATCTGAGATTTCGTCTATTAGAATAATGATAACCGTTCAAAATGGCTTCCTCTGAATATCTTTTGAATTACTTCAAACCTTTTAAATCATGCTAAATGACAAATGTTAAAACGAAACCGAGAAATAGTTGTTTCATGCAGAAAGTGTGCTGCTTGTGCTTATATATATCATAATTTAATTACAATACAGTCAAAACTCGTCAATTCGGGCAAGCTTAAAATAAATTACGCCTAATGAATTACGTCCCCAAGTTATACGCTTCTGTCATTAAAGGCACAATTCCACTAATTTTTGTTATACATCTTCTGCGTTATAAAGAAGTTTTCACTTAAAAAATTAACTTATAAATTATTTGTATACGGTAATTAAAATAAACTTGAACTTAGGTGATACATATTTTCCATAATGGTCTAACAGAGGGTTAAAAAAATAATTTTAAAAATTTCTGAGAACACAAGTGAGAAAAAATTACTTCCGTAAAATAGCCATCTTCTAATACTGGAGGAAAATTTCTACAAGTGCAAAGATAACCATCCAGAATACCCACCCCTCACATATACAGCCACGTTTTTTTCATTTCATGGATTTCCGACGCACAAACTAAGTGTTTGCAAATAGCCTTTCATCTGAACAATATATATCACTTCTCGGGAATAATGACACCATCATATCGCACCCGAATAAACTGCACCGTGTCTCGCATTTCAATGCTTGAGGCAGTCAAGGTCACTACCAGCATTCGCATCTGGGTTTCCCATCATTATTTTGCAGAAGACTCGACGCAACCCGCAACGTCTCACGCCCCAAGCCTTGCTCGACTATCTCCAATACAATCCTTTTTGACAGGGTCTCCCTCCCGCCACTTTTTTCTCATCACGCCACAACTTGTTTAGGTTCATGAAACTATGCAGTTGACTATCAAGTTTCTTGGCTCTAAAGTCTGGATTAGATATGAGGGCAAAGTGGATAAACAAACCAGACGTACGTGAGATGTATAATGCCATGCTTCCAGAAAAAAAAAAAAAAAAAAAAAAAAAAAAACATTTTCTTTAGAATTCAGCTCATTAGATTCACCTATCAATCTTTATCAGATATAGGGAACAGTTTATGTGCATAAAAGCAAATGCTATTATCTTGGAATATTTTTTGCTTACTCGGAAATAAGAAATACTTTCTATTAATTTGAATAGGTGTAGTTTTTTTTCAATAATGCCAAGCTCCTTCTTCAATGAACAGCGTAAAAGATATTACTTTTTAGCCAACATTGCCGTAAAAGATAAAAAATAAAAAGCATAAAAGAAAGTTTACGGTATAATAAAAACATCGCTTAAAAAAAGAGTGAAGACAAAACTAAGAAGTTAAATAAATGTGTTGTTCATTGTAAGAGTGGTATATGTTCATATTTTTGAATGAATTGTTTACTGCTTATAATTTAAACAGGCTCAAAAAAGATGTCAGTTTAGTCAGCCATTATTTTTTTGTAGTTTTAAGAAGCTTTTACAAAGTAGTATTTAATGTTTAGTATCAATCTTCAAAACTATTTCTTGAGTTATTGAGAACAAAAGTTAGTATGAAATTAAAAATTTCAGTCTGTTGAAATTTAAAAGCTATTTTTGTAGAAAGCTTAATAAAAAAAAAACCTCTACATGTCTGACAAATTCCAAACTAACTTTCGTTGTATACACATATTTAACCATCCATAAAATGTTTAAAGAGTATCTTGAACAGAAAAAAGACTTAAGAAAACACTTGGATCGATGAAACAGAGGTGTGGGAAAAATTTGTTCAAAGTTTAGTAGTATGAAAACAATGCTAAGAATGATTTTAATCCTTTAGTTTTGTTATTTACTTTTGAATAACCAACACTAAAACTCCAAATGCAGTGAAACAACATCTTAAATCCGTATGATTAAACAAATTGTTTTTGCACAATATCTATGCTCTCACTTGAAATCTAAGTCCCAAAACATAGTTTTAGGCTACCTTTGGGTGCGTAAAAGGGAAAGAGGGTCATCTGGATCCGTGCTTGAATGTGTACAACAGCTATATTTCAGAATTATTGGAAAATGAATTTCTATTTCTGCACCAGTTCTACAGAAAACGAAAATCACTTCACACCATTTTGCACTGAATTCCCGAAACATGCTGAGATATTATCTTTTATGCACAAAATAATCTTGCGTTTTTACTTACTTTATGAATTCATTTCAGCGTATGTTTCAAAAAAAAAAAAATAGCATATATAATTAGTATATACTAACTTCACATTGATACTTCAATTAATCTCGCTAATTTTTGAGTGCTGTTTTATGTTTGATACTTTCTGCTTGAAGAAAAGTGATTCATTTCTGAAAATGTCATTCTGAACACACGACTTACTTTTGGGTAATTTGATTGCAGCTAAAAATGGTAGCCCCGGGGAAGGAAATATGTCTTTCAAAATTAAATCTTTATCATTTACTGTCGATCATAAGAATTTGTTAACCGCAGTGATTTGATTAATAAACAGTTTTTGAAGCTTCAATTGCATTAAGCAAAATTGAACAAAATCTGGAGAAAAGCAATGACTCCACAATGGCCGACGGCTCTAAGAAACCTTTTGATGTGTAAAGTTCATCAGCAGCTTAGCTGTCGAATTAAATAAGCCCCGAAGGCGCAAAACAATCAAAGCGCTGAGGATTTTTCTTTTGTTTTCAGACTACTTATTGGCTTTTAGGTTAGAGTGCAGAATGATTATAAAATTGGATCTTATAATTATTTTCTTCCGAAGATATATTGTGTATTATAGCTGATAATTTAATGAAGGTGAAATTTTGAGAGTGCAATGAACGAAGTGAATTTGGGATTTTTATCATTTTAATTTCAGTTCTAGATGTACGAGTTATTATTTATTTCAAATTATTCTGTGTGTCATGTTCAGTTAAAATTCGTGTTAATTAATGCTGAAGAAGTTGTATGCAGCTGTGAAAATGGGCAAAGAATAATTATGAATGATTATTAGAAACATGAATACATTTGGAATGCATTGTGTTAAATTTGAAGAGTTATTTTTCAAATGGTGCTTCTTTTGGTGCGATCTTGCAGCCTATACAGCATTAATGATAGAAATCTCAAAATATTCAGATGTTTGTTTCCAAAGCTCCTAAACTCGTTGGGAAACTTAATAATTGTATGTCATTAATTTGAATTAAATATGCTTGAAATTCACCTTAATAAAAATGTTTATAGAATGCAGCGCACTAATTTTGCTTTGAAAGTTATTCTACTGTTTCGAACTTAACGAAAAAAAGGAGCACTAACCATTGAAGCACATGCTACTATGTCTGAAAAGCTCGTACTTATTTATGAAGCTGAAATACAGCGCCATGCAAGCCTTGAAGGAAGGGGACAGCTTGGGGCTGCAGAACTTCACTGATGTACCGGTTGCTGTTCAGGTTACTCACAATTCGTAGCAAATGAGATCACTCGTGATATGATATGGCACCCCAGACCATGACTCCAGGTGTTCGTCCACTGTGACGTTCGATAATGCACTCTGGAAGGTGGCGTTCACCGGCATAGTCACAACAGTCACAACATACTGCCAATCAGCACGCCAGTTCTTATGCTGATTGGCTCATTGTAGCCGCAGGCGGCTATGGTTTAGCGTGAGGGGGATCCTGTATAGAGATCCTTGCGCGTGGTTCGCGCTGCAGCAGACGTCTACGAATTAATGAAGCACACATTGAAACACCTGTAGCTGTTGACCAATGTGCTGCCAGTTGTCTAGAAGAAGCTGTACAGCCCGTCAGCACCATGCGGATCAAGTGTCTATCATCGCTTGCTGACGTCACATTTCGGGGTCCACTCCCGGATTTCCGAGTAGTCCGACACTCGTATGTACACTGTTTCCAAACACGCATCACTGTGCTGCTGTTACGCTGCGCACGAGCGGCTACTTCACGATAAGACAATCCAGCTTCACGAAGGCCGATAATCCTTCCCAGTTAAAACTCCGTAAGTTGTTGAAACCTCGCTCTTTTTCGTCGAAGAGGCATAAGCAATGTCTGAGCTAACGTTTATAACAAGCAAATAACAACCTATAACCATACACGCCTTGATGCAGCCGTCTATTTATTCGGATAAATCCGTCGTTCAGAGGGCGCTGCTCAGCGTACGCATGCGTTACGAGTCTAAAATTCTAATCATTTGCACATCATACCCATCTTTGCATTTGCTGAAAATTTTAGCCCATTCGCGCAAGTCCTTCATGGTGTTGCAATTTTCACAAACATGAGTTCGAATATTAGTAGAACTTTTTCTTTATTTGAGAACAATATTCGTATGAACAAAAATGTTATTAAATTTTGCTGCACGTTAAAAATAAATCCGAGCATTTCGACGGGTACGTTTACGCATTATTAACGGGGCACATTTACACAAGTTCTTAGTGCGTAAACGTGCCCTTGAAGCTTTTTTGCACCGTACCGTGTCAAACCTTTTTTGTATTTTCAGGCTATTTAGTTTTGCAAATCATCATTTAAGGTTTAATTGAGTCAGATATTTGTTCTTAATAACTTGCAATCGTAGTTATGTCTTCATGTCTATTCGGCTTTAATTTTATATACTATTCTGCTAATTATAAATGTTCTTTATTTTATAAATGGTAAGACACAAGGGCGGATCCAGCTTCTGGCTAAGGAGGGGGTCATTTTCGGAAAAGGGGGGTCAAAGTGCAATTTTTGGGCAAAAATGGGGGGTTTTGACAATTTGTTCGTAATATAAGTATCAAAAATGCAATTTTTTGCTATATTTTGTCGGTTAAGGGGGGGGTCATGACCCCCATGACCCCCCTCTGGATCCGCGCCTGGTAAGACATTATGTTCAAAGAAATAACGTAACTAAGTAGATGTCAAAATAATGAAAAATGCAGCTCTGTAAGTGAGACTGGGTCAATAAGTGAGACTATAAACGTGCCAAAAGTACGGGGTGCGTTTACACATCAGACATTGACCTAAAAATTATTGTTTTAACGCTTAAATACTCAATCAGGGCAAAAAGTGAATGCACAAACTTAAACTTTATTAACTGCTTTATAAGACCATAACGCCTAAAATTTCCTAAATTGATACATAAAAATTCATTGAAAAAAATCCGCGTAAACGTGCCTCGGTCTACCCTACATTGAGTAGTTTTTAACGCTATAATGGATTTATGAAAATGGAGTTGCGCTAAGTATTCGTTTAATAGTCGGTTTATTTTGATAAAAAAAGGTCTTCCCTAATACATTAATTATTTTTCTTTTAAAATAATTGAGGGGGGGGGACAAAAAATTTTTGAAGAGTTTTTGCATAAATTGTTTCGAAGACGCTGCAGCAATTTAAAACCGTATTCATACTATAAATGTCATAACACTCGTAACAATTTGTTCATACTGCATATTTAATAGGAAAAGTAATGAACGATAATTTAGTGAAAATGAAACGAAAAGAGATATATAACGAAAAAAAAAGTTTCCTTTTCAAACCTTTTTTAACTTTATCATGATGGTAATTATTATGGGGGAAAAAACGTAGCTTATTTATAAAATGGCAGTTATAATGTGATAAAGCTTCTTTTCAATTCAGTGACTCTTTTACTTTCTCGAAAAACTTTCTCCGATTCGGAGATTTTGAGGTAAGATAGGAATCAATTACTTGTTTTCATTCGAACTAATTGAAAATCTGATGAAGGAATCTTTAGATCTTCCTTGCCTTTTTTTTTACATTCAAGATCATTAGGTGAAAACTATCTAAGGGATCACGCAAATAATGTCTTGCTTTGAGGAGGGAGGAGATTGTGAAACTAACAGTTTATGACAAGGGAGGAGAGGAGACAACAAAAAGTGTGACATCAGATTTTATCTACTAACTATATACTTATGAAAAACAACGTTGCATGCGACAAAGAAAAGGGAGGGGGTAAGATGAAGGTGACAAAGCGAGGGGGGATTAAACTTCCTCAAAAAAAGTATGAAATGATCGTTTATAGACATGAGATAGTTTTACAGAAGAATGCTTTGTTGACCAATTTCATGTTATTTAAATCCAATTTTTTACCGCAATAATTATTTCTTAATCGCAAAAGTTGAAATATTTCACAGATATACATAAAAACGCATACTACAAGTAAGCTCAAAAATTAACTCCATAAAATTTTCAATTTTGGTGTTTTTGGAGCATTTTACCAAATTAGAGACACCAAGTGTTCTTCGTATGAGGAAATATATTTTGTTCGTTCACAGTTAGAAATAAGTGTTTGTATGAAAAAATTTATTTACTGTACAAAACAAACTATGATACTTGTTTTCATATGAATAGGAAATTCATAATGTGATTTCTAAAATGTAGCAACACAAATCGTTGAACTGGTTTTAAATTAAGAGGATAATGAATGAACTCTAATAAAGACTTCGGAATCAGTGGCGTATTTAGAAACAAAAGAGAGGAGTATTAAATTCGAAAAAAAGTATGGTTAGTTTTAGTCCTTTTCTACGGATCAAAAGGTAAAGAAAGTCCTGCAACGCGTAGAACATTTTTCTAAACAACAGTAAATGTCATAAAACAAGTACTCCCTCTGAACAAATAGTATTCATAGCTTCGTAATCACATCACCCATATTCGGGAAGTTATAAGCATTTCTATCAAATGCCAATTCTCTTTTGCACGTTTATGACTTAAAAATGTGTTCTGAAACATTTTACTCAACTTTTAGAAAACGTGAAAACATAAAAAAGGAACATTTTCTTAAAATTCGAAATGAGAACATTGAAAATTAGAGCGGCATTCAATACATTTAATCTCATAAATTTCAACGTTTTTATTTTTCAATATTTTTGTCCTTCGCTGTAAAAGTTGTGTAGCTCCTTGTAAATTATTTTACTATGCCTTATTATATAACTTTTTTGATCCTTTACAAATTGTAAAGAAATACCAGTACTTCGGTTAGTTTTTTCTTAGAAAAAAAAAGCGTTCTGCTACTATTCGTCATTTGATATTAATGTTTTGTACTTTATTTAAGTGCTTAGCTTCACTTTTAAACTAAGAGATATACTGCCGTGCTAAGCACAAAAGTCGTATCTGCATTTTTTAACAAAATTGCCTTATCGCCACCAGGTGGCTCTTCGTGACGTAATTTACCTAAATACAAAATTATATGGTCATTTGAGAACGGGAAATATATATTTTTTTTAATTCTGAAAAAGTTTTATCGGAAACGAATACATGGCGGCTAAAAACTTTAAAGAGTTTTATCTCAGTTAGAGCTGGACTGCAGATACCACTTTTGCGCTTAGCACGGCAATATAACTAAATGTAATACCATTTAGCAAACAAACACGCATCTCATTTCTTTCAACATTTTTCCTAAAAGAGTTTTGAAAAAAAAATGTACTGCGTAGCCATACGTTTCAACAACAATAAAATATTTTTGGAAAAAAAAATCGAACCGACTTCAGTTGGAAATTGCTCTAAAAAGTAAAAAATAATTTTTTTCTTTGAACACCATCGAAACTACTTTTAAACATAAGTTTTGAAGTCGGCGCAAAAACGATAGGTAAAATGATATTTAACCATATTTTGCCAACATTTTTTCAGAGAAACCATTGAAAATTAAAAGCAGAATATTTGTACCATTACACGAATGTGTGGTAATCAATGAAATGAATCCATTAAAATTTATATTTATAGTTGAATTGTAGTTGCGTATGAATCTATACATTGTTTTTGCGCCGACTTCAAAACTTATGTTTAAAAGTAGTTTCGATGGTGTTCAAAGAAAAAAATTATTTTTTACTTTTTAGAGTAATTTCCAACTGAAGTCGGTTCGATTTTTTTTTTTCCAAAAATATTTTATTTCATTCTTTTTAGTGTAAATACAGTTAAAATAATCAAAATATAGTTAAAAAACCATGCAGCTGTTCAAAAAAAACCTTGCAGACCTGTACTCGATCTCATTCCATCAGGAACTTCAACCCGACGCGTTTACCCACTTGACCATCGGGTCGCTCATTGCAGTAAGGATTTACGATAGCACATATTGTTTTAAATAACATGAAATTTTAGTTTTTCGATTTCTTGAATTTGACTTAAATGCAAGGTATAAAATACAGAATTTTATAAAGGTACAAAAATTAACATAATTGATTGTGTATATAATTCTTGAAAAAATAATATAAGTGCCGCAAATCAAAAACCATTTATTGCCACAACCGATACAAAGCCCCAAAAATGGCGCAAACGTCCATAAGAAAATTCTACAGCATCGAAGGACCCCATTGCCAATTTTGACAAAGATCCGACCAAAACTGTCATTTTGTACTATAAAAAAATACGGGCTAGATCCCCATGGAAGGATGTACCTGCATAAGGACATTGCAATTATTTAATCATTCAAAAAGAAAAAACAGGCAGATGTTCAAAAAAATCCTTGCAGACCTGGACTCGATCTCATTCCATCAGGAACTTCAACCTGAAGCGCATAACCACTTGACCATCGGGTCGCTCGTTGAGTTACGGATTTACAATAGCACATATTGTTTTAAATGACCATGAAATGTTAGATTTTCGATCATAACTTTTTTTCTAGTGAACAAATATCGTCAGATGAGTACATGGTACCTAAGTTACACCATCTCTTATCGATTAAAAAAAAAAGAATCGTTCAAATCGGTTCAGTAGATCAGATGTTATGTGCGAACAAACAAAAAAAAAAAGTATACGCTTTGAATTGAGAACGTCCTCCTTTTTTGAAGTCGGTTAAAAACTGAGATGAGTTCTTTTATCTTTCATTCGGAACATTGAGAAACATTTGGAGAGTGAATTTCCAAAAAAAATTTCAAAAGTTAACTAAAAGTTAAAAGAAAAATGCTTCAAACGTTACATATTTGAAATAAGACATCAGATGAGTTAGACTAATAGTATTTTGTTGTATTTTTGTATTTGTATTTCTTGGAGCGAATGTGAATGACATTGACATGTAGTTGACAGTGGTACAGTCATAGAAAAAAAAAACGAAACACTCGCTCGTATTCAAAGACTATTAACACTAGAGACAAGTGTAATATGTTATTTTTTCAGGAATAATGTGCTCTACAAATTTCTGTTAGTAAAGTGTTGTTAAGGGGTCGTCTTCATATGAAAATTGGCATCAACTTTAAAATTTTCTATGAAAACCCCCCTTTTTTATCACATATTTGTGATCAGCAACATCATTTAACTTTGTATACCAAACCGTTTTAAATTTGCTCCCGCCGTTGCTTCACAATTGAACTGAGAAAAAACCGTCCCGTAATGTTAAAAATATTTTTGATACTTGGGCATGTAATACCTAAACTACGATAGGTACGGCAAAGTTTGTTTTTTTATATAAAAGTATGAACCAACCCAGCAATAAAAACGTCATTGACTTCCTCTCAGATAAAATTTTGAATTTTTTATGAATTATGAAATTAATATTTGAAAAAATGATGATCTGGAACCATATAATATTTTGATGGAGACACAATTTAGAAGGGTTTCAAAGGAGAATCCAAAATGGGAGCTCAAAATATCCAGTAGTTTTTGAGATATGCTAAAAGAATCATTTTTCGGGACCATATACAACTGCGCAAACTGGAACAATAACAGGGAATCTGTATGTAAAGAAAGATGAATATGCTTATCCACCAGTTGAAAAACATGCTCAGAGTTTTTATATAGTATTTAGTTTTAAACAGTAATAATATGTTGCAAGCAAAACAGTTAATAAAACTGCTAAGTATATTTTAAAACTGGTAGACAGTCCAATTTTTTGTCCATTAGTGAGAAGTCTGCTTTCATACAACATATAGCAATTCAGAAAACTTTTTACGTGGACATTTGATTTTCATCGGAAACTGTGGTATATCGGAAGGTTATTCGGAATAATTTGATAATTAGACGTTTTTTTTTTAAATTCTGAGTCACGGTTTTAACATTATTGCCAATCCTAATACAGTAGTTTATATAATTACAAGAGGTTTCCTTTTAGATTGTAACCTCTCTCCAGAAGGTATATGCTGCATGAGTTAGTGCGTAGCTAAAAGTATGCATCTATCTTTGTTTAATCAAAAAGATAGAATGTTGCATTTTTCCCTTGAACTCTACACAGTAGGTTTTTCTCTTTCAAATTTCAAAAAATATTATTACTTTAACAAAACCCGAGAAGTTTTACTTAATTACGAAAAGCAAACGTGTTATTGCGAGCAGCTCTAGGTAATTTAATCAAAAAATTTGATTTGTCTACTCCTTGTAAATTTCGACCTTGAAAGTAGCATTTTAAATGTGGTGGTGGTCCCTAAATCTTTGGTCGGTCATAACTTTTGTTCTACTGGTCCTAAAGTGATGCCGCTCGGTATCCAGCATACTTTTGGTCCTCCGCATCTAATTGTGTAACCAAATGTAGGGGGTCCCATTTGAAAATTCAGACTTTGGGTTCATTTCACTTTGTATATAGCCCCTTATCAAAATTTTACTCACATATTTTTAAAGAAGACTTTAATCCATGTCAGAAGACACCTTTCTTTTGTTCTTAGCAAGTTTTGTAGCCGAATAATTCAGAGTGTTTCGTTTTTTTTTTTTCTATGACTGTACTTTAAACCTGTAAACTGAAAATGTGTCATAAATAATATACAATTATAATTCTAATATTGATTGTAACTAATACAGTATAGTAGGAAAGAGATTAGTCTAACAATTTCTATTATACACAATAATAAAGATCTAGTATTGATCAAATAAAACTTAGGGTGATTTAGGATTATATGTTAGTAATTTAAATAATAATTCAATTCATTTTACATCGTTTAAAATGATTCACCACTGAAATAGAAGGTTAGTCGCAGTCGGCTTCCACAGGGAATTGAAAGGACTGATCTTCTTTATAATATCCTGAATATTACACTCCATAATATCAGGCTTTGAAGGTCATTCTCATTATACTCTAAAATCTAGATTAACTGTTAAAATTATAAATGTATGTAGTATTTACAGTATTACCCACGTTTTGACTCACTATTTAATGTGAAACACCAAAAAATTGACTGCATTTGTAAAATTAATAAGATTGAATTTTTAAACTCTTCGTAAAAGGAAATAATACTGACGCTTTTCCGCAAAAAAAGAAAACTAAACATGGTTCGTATGTCGCTGAGTCTGATAGTTCTGGTCTAATTTATTTGCAACTTATCTATTTTTGAGATATAGGCGATTGAAATATAGCATGATGTATTTCAGTGACGTAAGTCTCGGTGTATCATAGGATGCTGGAAATTTTCATGCGCCTTTTAAATATTCGAACTAATTCTAATGTACATAAACATTGTGTTTAATATAAGAATGGAAAACTAATGCGGCTATTTAAAAGAATGATCAAAGACTACACCGGAAAGTCTTATAAGCGTTACATCGCTAACTGCCTAGACTCATCGATGCCGTTGCATATAGACAAACTATTTTTTTGTTTATTTGTGGTGACCCCTGACTTAGGCCGTTCGAATGTATCATTATATGCTGTATTTTATTTGCGTATATCTCAAAAACGGAAAAGCTGCAAAAAAAATAGACCCTCGCCTTCGGATTCAAAGTACTTGATATCTATACGAACCATGTTTCTTTTTTCTAACTAGTCTATGTTGCCTAATTTGAAATGAAGAAATATCGAAACAGGGAAAAATTTTGCGAAAAGATGAGATGCCAAATCCAGTGTCGGTTTGGCGAAATTAAGTGAAGATTCCCGCGAGATCAACGTTAAAATTAAAAGTGGACAATCATTGTAATTTTTCGATATTTTTGTGAGTTGTTGGATGGATAGACCAAAATTTTTCAGGTGATTCGGAGATATTATTTTGTTGCACCTCAAATACGTTCATTAGTCACTCAACCGGTGCAGAATTATGTTATATTGATAAGTGCAGTAAGCTGAATGCGTAGTATACGTACAATCATGTAGATATTGTATTTATTTATGCATTTCTTAATAAAAATTGACTGAAAAATACTTCCATGACTTCCAACACCGCCTTAAGTAAAGTCAAAACATGTAGCCATATTCACTTTAATTGTTGCAAATGCAAGGATAAATATGCAACTTCAAGAAGATTCCGCGTATAATATTTCGTTGTTTACTAAAATTAGCGGTAAAAACATCCTACTGAATGAAAACGCTTGTTAGAATTTAAAAGCCTAAATAGAAGAAAATTATTTAATTTTGAGCAACAAATTACCTCTACACTACAAATTAAGCTCCTTTCATATATCTCTTTCTACGCGCAACAGTATACATATTAAAGTATCCTATTTCATTTTTATTTTCCTCTCAAGAGCAATAAGTGAGTCAGATGTTGAGATAAACACTTCACTTAATTTAGCACAAAAAGCGAGCAAAGTTAGTAAATGAAACTTTCTCTTTCTAACCTTGACTGTTAAAGCTGTTATTAATGAGGAATTAATAATGTGCAAACTTCCTTAACAAATTCCGTTGAAACTTCAAAAGTATAAAAAGAAAAAGAAAACTATTTCATAACGAATGAACTTGATAATTGTAAAAGAAGTAACTGAAAAAACAATCTTCACAGAAAATTTCATATTCAAGGGCAAAATTCATTCTCATTGTACGCTACTTAAGAACACTTCTAATATGCAACACAAAGGTCGCAAAAAAGAAGAAATGCGATACATGGTACTTCAGCAAACAAACCTCATTACAAAATTAGAAAAAACTGCATTCCGGAGAATCAAAGACGTTTTCTTGCTAACACAGACAGAAACAAATTACTTGCTTGTTTGCAATCATTATTGCGTTTTTCGGGTGCATTTTTCTTTTCGGTGAATTGAGCCAAAAAGATGAAAGGAAGAACACTTACTCGCATAAAAGAGTTTTAATTAAAATATTTGCCATTTTTCGAATTACTTCCAATTTTGTATTAGGGGAGACTGGGTACGGTTGTGACAATTTTCATTTGCTCCCCCATAGATCCCATAGCAATGCCTGTGAGCTGGTTTAAAGTTGTTTTTATGTTAAAGTGTTTATTTGCCTGCTTATAAACACTAAAATTTTCTCCCAAAGTACAATAGTTAACTCACAGGACCAAATTAAACTAAAAAGGAAAAAATGTCACAACCGACCCCACCCCAGGGGCGGTTGTGACACTGCTTGGGGTCGGTTGTGACAAGTTCAAAAATACAGCAAAACAGTCTAGATCACTTTTAATTTTAAGTAATATTAAACATAATTCAACATAACCTTCATCTGGGAAAGTTTAACATTTAATAATGTGTCTCGTTCAGTTGAAGTAGCCTTATACCAAGTTTTACAAAAATATCAGGTTTTTGGAATTTCGTAACGTCTGTTTTGGCAACATTGTGCACATCCTATGGGTCATAACCGTGTCTGTTCATAACATTTCTCAAGTATCAAAGAAAGATTCCACATTTATTTGTTTTATTGAAGCTTGTTACTCTTGAAAGGCTAGTTGCATGAGCTACACGAACAGACGTGAAACATTTCTATTCATAAATGAACGGAACCATTTCTCAGTAGCCATTTTACTCTCATATCTGCTTTCAGCGTATATGTAAGCTCAAAAGCACTTTATTATGAGCAATATAACCTATGCACACGTTGTTTTCATTGTGACAGCGCCGGCCGGCTCCATCGCGTTTACGAATGAATGTTTTGTAGCAAAGACTTACGATTAACGTTGCATTTCCAAAGCTGTCCGAAAGAAAAAAAAGTTTCACTTCTTTATAAGCTTCTTTATATTTCATTAGGTCACAGTGCCCTATTTCTGTCTTCTCCAAGAGTATTATGGGCATCAAATATGATAAAAACATGTTTTACTCGTGTCACAACCGTCCCCACGCAATTTGTCACAATCGACCCCAACCCACTACTTTTGAAAACAGCAATCGCCATGGCAATACAAAATAGCCTACATAAAAAGTAATCACTGCTATTTCACTATTAAGGTTCACTACTAATGGGGAGAAAACTTTCATTTCTCTATCTGTACCCATTCAACAGGAATTACTAAAAGACATCGAACAAAGAAACTTACTTTTGACTGTTAAAAAGTAACCAAACCCTTTGCTAGCGCTAATATCGCTCGATAGCTACCGTAATGCTTTGACACACATTCAGACAAACATGCTGATGCTCCCTATCTTTGCTTCAACCAGGTATTAGTTATGGTTTAGCTAATATGACGACTGTCACAACCGCCCCGCGTCACAACCGTCCCCAGTCTCCCCTAAGTATATTTTTCACTAGACACATTACAGTAAAATTTATTTATTGAATTTCGTCTTGGGTTTCAGTTTATCATGATATACTTACTGTAATGAAAAGCGTTTAGTGCAGTTTATATCGCGAATATGAATCTCAATACTTTAATTTTCACTGATAAAACAACACGTTTTTTAATTATTATTATGTATTTATTTAATTTAATTTTTAGAAGTTATGTATGTATGAAAGAGGACATTATGGGCAGTCAAACGCAATTCTTTCCCTAACCAAACACGATTGCGCATTGTTTTCATTTGACCTTTGAATGACGAACTGTCATTTTTGAGGTCTAATGGCCTCCGAGTGAGGGTGCTTCTCCTGGGTTGCGTCCAACACACAACATTCAGCATCCAGCCTCTGGCTATAATTTGAATTTCGACGACTTGAATTCAAATTATGTTTTTCACAATAAAGATTGCAATTTTTAAAAACAAGAAATGAAAACGAGTTAGGTTCTATCACAATTCATGATTGCGAAAAACATATAATGAATTCAAAATGTCAAAATTCAAATTAATGCCAGGTGGTTTCTTAGAGCCGGATGCAAAATTGTTGCGGGCCGGTTTTTTTTTTTTTTTTTTTTTTTTTGTCATTTCTGTCTTTAATCAAAATTTAAGCGGAAAAGAAAGATGAATTTTTTAATCTGCTGCTTAGAAAGGAATATTAACAAAAATCTTTACTCACTGAACCACAATCAAAGACAATATACGTATTTAAAAAATCTTTTCAATTATAAATGGCCTAAAGCTAGTAGGGGAAAAACAGGAAAAAATCTACTAAGCAAGTTCCGATTTCAAATACCTCCAACTAAAAATTATTCGAGCGTTCAGGAAAATCCACCTGCATCAACCCAGTAGTATTCAATAGAAGCAATCAAGGACTAAGAACAACTTCTAATTTGTTCAAACTGATCATTATCAGAGTCACGAAAAGAATTGTGATTTTTTGCAATACGTAATCTAAGAAACACAATGAATAAATATCAATCATTTTCAATGCATTGAGTAAAAAATCCTCCCATCTTCTCACATCGGTGTAGCTGGTAAATTCCTGCATCATTAATAATAATTACTAATAAGCATTTCTATTCATCTCCAAATAGAAATGCTACTAAAGAGTGTATGTTCTACATGGTTGGTAATATGAACAAAAGGGCAAAAGGGAAAGTTGTGTTTAATTGGAATGATTCATAAAAAAAAAAAAACTTATGCGAGGTAGTAGTATGCAAAATGCTCTAATATTACTCTTTCATAACATTTGATTATACTGTGTTATAAGGTGTCTCACAAAACAATAGCTGATTGTATATCAGGGTGTAAGAGCTATGAGTCCAATGATCACGCAATGAAATTCCAATCATCACGTAATGAAATTCCGATCTTCGTCTGAAGAAATTTTAATAAGGTTGCTGCTACTGATTAAACTCGTAATACCTATGTTTAAGCTTTCTCTTTGAAAAGAAAAGAAATCTTTGAATAGGGTTACAGCTGCTCGTATTTTCGATTATGAAGTTTATTTCATGTAGTAGAAGGCCCGTGGCTATTACTGAACGCTAAGCCAGACACCGGATTTTAATGAAGAGGTAAGACAAAAGTAGATTTAAAATAGAGAGGATTTATCAACTTTATCCACTTTATAGAATAGTGGAACTAAATTCCATTTAGAAATATTATGATACTACTTATTCGCAAAATTGAACAGCAGAGCTTCGACATTCATAATAAAAATAAATTGATTGTTAAATTTACCAATTTACCATGTTATTTTATTACTGAAATCTTAGGGTCAGAATTATTACAATATAAAAACAAGACTTTGTCATCAGAAATCATTCTAGTTGTCTCCACAGGTAAAAATGTCCTTCTACTCACAAACTCACAAACAAAATCAGTGCATACTATGAGTGTAAAATTATTTTTATCGTATTAGGTATGAACGAGATACTTTAATTTTGTTTTGTTTTTTCATGATGAAAATGTAATGAGGACAAACACATTCCATCACGGGCACTCCTGTTTCACGGAGTTTTTTGAGAATTGAAATAGAAATTATTTCTTTACTTCGCCTTCTTTTTTGAAACCCAGTAGCTCAGTGGTAGAACCCAGTAGTAGAAGCACTTAACACTTCTGCAGCACAGATCTGTGTTGGTTTCCCGGGTTCGGCACTGTCGATTCAGCCTTTCATCTCTTTAGTGGGTCATTAAAATAAGTACCAAACGTGCTTAGGAAATAACATTGGGAGTTCCACGTTTGACTGACCACGTAGCCGGAACATTTGCCATGCACCCCCAGAACCCTCTGTTACAAAAACTAAGATTGGCACAGTAGGCCTTCCCGCCATGGGCTGTTGCGTTACTGAATTTATTAGCTATAGATTTCTTTTTAAATGTCTGCAATTGTTCACATGTACCCTTAGGGTGCACTTGTGTACGAGCCTGGAAATGTTTGCGAACTACTGGTAGACAGTTAAATTGAGGATGCAAAATATTTCTAAGGAATATGGCAAGAATGTGAGCAAACGAGGTACTTGTTAAAAGTGACAAAATGTTCAATTATTGCATTAAAATTGCTTAGTATTAAAATAGATGTTTCAATAAATTAAGTATTTCTTGCGTCTTCTATATAATGGATTAATAACCAATTTTTTAATAACCAATGCTTGCTGAACTTATGAATTCATACTTTTTCTCTTGATCCTGAGCCAACAACTCTCAAGGTCATAATTACAGCCTCGCAAGAAAGCAAGTGGACTCTGAAGAGTACCACAATTGAAATCAAATCTTTGACAAGATTTATCTTACCATACAGGTATCAATTTGCCAAACATGACACTTGTTAGGCATGTGTACAGCTGTCAGAAAATAACACCAAATCAATAGAACGAGCTGACAAATACAGCCTAGAACTTACGATGGAAACGAACAATTATTCTTGACTGATAGAGCATCTGTCAAATCGTGCCATCAAGCCGCATCAATGAACTCTGAACTTGCATTATCTCATATTGAGGAAGTACTAAGCGTCTTTAATGCCATGATGGAACGTGGAGATTTTTTTTTTTCACACAAATAAATTTATGTGCTCCTGGTTTGTTTTAAGATATGCACAGGAATTTTGCTTTGAAACTTCAATGGTGCACGTCTACAAGATAACATGTGATACTAAGCTGCTGAATTTTTTCAAGACTGTATTTACCTGGGCAAGAATTGCATTTAATGTTTAGCTGCTTTAAAAATGAAAAATGATTTTTTAAATATGCTGAAAGCCTCAATGCTCCACCTGTATCGTTTTACCATTTGTACTGTGTACTGCCTTGGGAAGGTTGTTTTTTAACGTTTAGTGATTTTAAATTTTCCACTCCAGCAATTCTACGCGTGCGAAGCAAATTATTTCAACTAGTTTAACTGGTCATTTGGAAGGTTACAAAAGACATTTAGGTATGAATATCACTTTTCCAGACATTTTGGATGCGCAATTCGGGTATTTTCATCCACCCCGTAAATCCAGTCTGGTAGTAGTTGAGAAGAACTAAGTTTTTGATTCTTCCAATTTTTTTTTATAAACTGTACTTTTATGCTTGTTCGACATAGTTTCAGATCATAATTTTCCTTTTAAATGTTTTTTTTTTTTCTTTTTAAATGACTTCAGATTATATTTGAAGTATTCAGTGAGTCTTATGCGATATGCGGGCCACAGATTGAGAATTAAGGGCAAAGGAATACTTAAGCTTCAAAACTTGTTGTGTATAGCATGATTATCTACCTACATTAACCTCATGGAAAAAATAAATGGGGCGTTTCCATTTACCCTTTAGCCTCTGGGTTAAAGAAAACATGATTTCGTTTGCCAACAAACAGCCATTAAGTCAATTTTTTGATACCAAGCTGCTCTGAGAAAGTGTAGTCTTGGACACAATGCGCAAATTTTTATTTCTCAATTCATCTGAAAGAAAGGGAATGCAGGGAATCTGAAGGAAATCTTAAGTTAAAGCATTGAAGCTCCGTTTCCCTTTATCCCAAACTGACGTTAACTCTATAAGACCAGCGAAACATCCTCCAGGTCTCTATAAAGAAAGTGCATTTCCTTCCATCTTGACAAGCGTAGTTCTTTGCAAAATAAAGATTTCAAAAGACCAATTTTTTTATTTATTGTTTTTATTTGTATTGACCTCGGAATTCTTCACTGGACTGTCATTTCATTTATTACTAAATGAAGGACAATAAGTAATAGCAACACTAATAATTTGATTTTTCTGTTCTATGTTCACTGTATTTCTTCAAATAAATCTCCAAATTTAAAACTCCAAATTCAAAAGAAAACCAAAGAAAGTATTAATGCCACATACTTTAGATTGGGTTTGGTTTTTGGCTGATATAATTTAACTACTACATTGGTGCAAAAATGGGAACCATATTTTTCTGCATAATATCCCAGTAATGTATGTAATAAACTATAATGTGAAATCTTTCTACAATCATGACTCTAAAAGACAGTTAAGCAAAACTACAAATTTTTGCTGCTGTTGAAAAAACCATGATTAAAAGTTTTAAACGTGTCATACAATTTTTAAAATTGAATATTAAGAGCATTCTAATAAGTTGTCATATAATTGTACCTTATGAACCTACGAAGGGCACGATATGTCACTTTATTACGTTCTGGGAAATTTTCAGAGTTCATCGAAAACTTGTTTAACAAGTCCATTTCTCAAAGGAAATGCATGCGATCTTTCTCTAATTGTTAATTTTCCAGACGACTTTATTGTGTAGGCTCAGCCTTACTGCTAGTTGAGCTCTTCATACCTAAGGGGTATAAACCCAGCCAATTAGTTTCCAAATGCTCTTTTTTTTTACTGATGCCTCTTTCGTTATTGCCTTTGTATGTTTGGAAAAAAAAGTCAAGGTTGGAAGCAAATTACGTAGTTAAGAAGACTTAGAAAGTAGTAGGAGAAGCCAAAAATATACACGTTTGCGTGCGACACAGTATGCTTTAAATGTTAGAAGAAAATACACCCTTGTGCAAATTAACTGAAACAAACTCGAAAAATTGAGAAAACTAAGAAGAAATACGATTTTATCTGAATTTATGTAGAGTCAAGAGATTTTATAACATAATAGGATCTCAACAACTCTTTATTAACATTTGAACACGAGTTGGAATGGAATCCACCAATTTTTCACACTCATTTGTAATATTTGTGTTTTTGTACCAGACATGAATTAGCGCAGTGATTAGCTTCTCCATAGTTGAACAGCCCTTATGCAATAGGCAATTCTTGCATATAGCCCAAAGATTCTAGACTGGATTGATACCAGGGGAGTTCCAAAGTTCTCCATTGTCTCTATTTGTTCTCAGACATGAATTTCCTAGTAGTTTTGGGCCAATAGTAAAGGGCTAAATCTGGCAAAACCTCCATTTCGTCTGAACATCGTTTATTCAATACTGGTGAAGCATTTTTTTTCTGAAATTATACTAAATTGCTCAGAACGCATCATACCCTCAGCAGGCTGCAAAGAATCACCCCCATTTTACCCAAAACAACCCCCAAACTCTTCTTTTGGGGGAGTAAACAAATCGGTTCATGATGTAGTCCCGATTCTTTTCCCTGGAGATCTCCGTTAGTTGGCCTTTTACAGTTAAATGAATTATGTCACAAAATAGTTCGTTCCTCTCATTTTAACAGCTCAATTTATACATTTTAATACCCACAAGTAGCGCTTCTTCTTCAATGATTTAATCAGAAGCTGCTTCTTCGTAGGCCGATAGGCTAGTCGATCGGCTGCAATAAGGTGCTTCCGAACAGTAAATGAGCTTATATGTATTCCGTACCATTTTAAATCTCTATTAAGTGCTGCACAAGTCTTTTTACTTTGCATAAGTATAAAAGAGTCTTCTCTTGGTGTTGTTTTCAATTTTCGGGAATGTTTCACTCTCCTCTTTGGCGATATGGATCCTGCTTCTCTATTTTGCTTTAGAACACGGCTCACATTTGCAATACTAACGCCAACTATCTTCGAAATTTCTCTATAAGTAGTTGGCGTATGTCTGGAAAGAGTAACAATCTTTGTACGATTTCGTGGTGTCATATTTATCGCTGACAACAGTGAAATCTCAACTGACGTAATGATAGATGCAGTTTTAATCTACGGAAGTTATTGCACGTGCACCCCTAGAAACCCTCGGATTGGTGAAAATTGATAATAGGAGAAGGATTTATTTATCCCATCCATATTTTTACTGATTTTAGTATGATAAGTGAAAAATACTAGGAATTATTTCAAAATTAAAGAAAAAAATTATTTGTTTCAATTAATTTGCACAAGGGTGTAGAGCCTCATTTTTGCACTTGCATATTTAATCATTTAATTATGCAGTAATAGTCTACATATTCTTTGTCGTGTGTTTACCATGGCACGAAAATATGAGATTTTAATGCTTTCAATATAGAATTTTTGCTTTTGTTTCAGGTTTCCTGCATAAACTAAAATTCACAAAAGCCTCCTGCTTCAAGATACATAGATAATACCATAAGCACACAAAGTACCTTTACGTACATCAAGATTGATTTTATAGTAATAGCTATCATATTACTGTTTCCTTTTTTTCTCTTTTTATTGTTATTTGCAATATTTATTCAAAAAAAATGCATTTTTTTACTTGGGGTGCGCTGCTTCACTTTTGAAACTGTATCGTAATTTGGTGTGCAGTCCGACTTCCACAGTACACGCATGCCATAGGGACTCGTTTATAGGGTAGGCAACCTTTCACAGCACAACACATTCACAAAAAGAAAGGAAAAGGACAGGAGAGAAAAATCACATCCATGCCCAAGCCAGGACTCGAACCCGGGGACCACATCATCCGTGGCAGACTGCTCTGACCACTAGACAAGGTCTACGGCAAAAATACATATACATTTATTATAAAAGAAAGTAATTATTTACAAATAAAAGGATTGATTGCCACTGTGCAATAATTTACGATACCTCTCCTCCCTCAAAAGAAATAGTAAAAATTACTACTTTTACAATTCAACTTTTTTCAACATAGTAATGCTCTTAGTTATTAAGAAAAAAGACTAATAGTTTATTATGCTTTCTTTAGGCTCACATTTCAGAAATTCAAGATATTTTGGTCTTTTAATACGATAATTTATTCTCCAAGCAATGTTTCAATATGCAAGTGCATATGCACCGAAAAAAACGAATATTTAACAGATTAGCAAAAAAAAGAAAACATAAAGAAAGAAGGAAAATAAGAAGCAAATAATAACTTTAATAGGAAACTTAAAAACCGACTGAGTGAAAAGTAAATACAGTAACAGCAATTTCCATGCAATATTTAAATGTTTAAATTATTTCATTTAAAAGCAGTAAGTATTGAAATTGCAATTATGTTCTCCTTCATAAACAAATTGATTTCATTCTTAATAGCAGAAAAAAATAAATAAAAATTAAGTATAAAATAAAGTTTTTCATAATCCAGTTAGCATTTTTAGCGAAAACAAAATCATGTTTATCTTGTTTTCGCTAAAAATGCTAACCTTTTAAATGCTAACCCTTAAAATTTGAAACCTTTTTTACAAAAGAAGTCAAAATCATTCAAGTAAAAACTTCATGAGATAGCAATTTACAATCCAATCCTGAAGGTGAAGAAACATTTATGTATTTATCTGTTAGCGTTTTCACTATATTCATGGCAAAGAATAAAAAAAACTTACAACTAACATATCCTGACCAAAGCATTTAAAGTAAAGTAAATCCGAAAATTGTCGTGAAAATCATTTGAAAAAAATACAGACTGACAAGCACGCTCCCTTCTTAACATCAGCCGATTTTCATTTTTTTTGAAAATGTATCGAATCAGTTTATGCATTCTTGAATCCTTCTCGTCTTTATCAAAATGTGTATAAAGTACTAAAACGTAGCTTATGCTTTTTTATTTCTATTTCATAATTACTATCATTATTTTTTTAATGAAAGTATATAAGAAAAGAATGATTTTTTTTAATATACCCCTGTTTGTCATCCTTGGCATGCAATAAAATTAAATTTTAAAAAAAGCTGCAAATAATTAATAAATACGGAAACATTTTGTTTCAATACTCATAGATAGTATCTCTGATAACTCTAAAAAAAGTTATACTTGTTCAAAATCTACTATGCACAACTTTCTATTAATCTAGTCCATGAATAAAAGAAAATTATTTTACACTGAATGTATATCTTTTGAAACTGTAACACATTTAAATTCTATAAAAGACATGAAAACGTAAGGTTCGGAGGCTGAGTGATTTTGGAATGAGAAAATCTGTTAAGAGTGAATTTGACAAAAAAAAAACTTGACTTTTTTTAGAAAGCAGGATTCAATCTCTTGAAATATCTAATACAAAATTTTTTGGACTTCGTCACATATCTATCAAAGTAGCAATGATTTGCAACTCTACAATATTTGCGGGTTGTCATATTTGTTCTATTTCATAGAAGATATAAATCTTTTATGTGAAATCCTTGCATAAGATGTCATTTATTTTACTTAATAAGCACCTTTCCAATGAAGAATCCACAGAAGACGGCACATGGGTAATTTTCAGCCACCAAATTGCAAAATAATGATAATAATTAGACCTGCACTGTTGTTACTTGCGTGGATCATTTAGTTACGAAAGGTGATAGAGCATTGGATCAATTAACTAGAAATCTGAAGGTAAGATGGAATCGAAAAATAACAACCTAATTGAAGGGACAAGTGGATAAAGGTGGTGTGTGACAATTTTGAAATAACTTACTTTTTACCATGGATGAAGGTGATAAAGTAATTGTTTTTTTAACTTTTTCTAGAAATTTTAAAAAATTGTCTCATATCACCTTTATTCACTTCCCCCTTCAATTGTGATTGTGAGTTAACACAATTGAACACACACTAATTTGAATTTGTGTAAATCGGCGAAATTCAAATGTCACATATCACCTTTATCCACTTGCCCCTTCAATTTTTGTCTTTTGGGGGTGGAATATTTTTCATCAACTCTTGAAAATTGAGAGATTTGGTTTTGCTTATAAAATGCTTTATTGGTTTCATTCAACACACTTTAAACAAGTTATGAGGCATACCTTTAAACATTTTAAATGAAATTTTATTTCCATTTCGCAACAATTAAAACTCGACTCGAAACTTTTTGAAGCAAGGTAACTAAGAAATTTACTGAAAACTGATATTATCAACAACGTGGGATAATTTTCTGACTGAGATCATCACCTGCAAGAAAATATACAGGGTGTCCACTCCAATCGTGGACCAATAGCTAATTTCTAAACCGTTAGAGATAAGCATATAGTTCATTTAGGGAAAAATCTCCAAATTATGAAAGGAATTTTGGGTCTATTCAATGTTTTTCAAAAAATCAAATTTTGAAAGAGTTACGAAATTTAAATTTTTATACAGCCCCCCAGTCCTATCAATCATATTTAGTAAAACTTTCTTGACACTGTAACGTTTAAAACTAAAAAAAATCACTCCTCTACGACAAAAATTGCCCGAGTTATGACGTTTTGAAAAATCAAGATTTTGAAGGATTTCGCATACGGTCCCTTAAGTGATCTCTCGATGACGTCATGAAATAATGCAAAATCTTGATTTTTCAAAACGTCATAACTCGGTCAATTTTTGTCGTAGAACAGTGATTTTTTTTTAGTTTTAAACGTTACAGTGTCAAGAATGTTTTACTAAATATGAATGATAGGACTGGGGGGCTGTATAAAAATTTAAATTTCGTAACTCTTTCAAAATTTGATTTTTTGAAAAACATTGAATAGACCCAAAATTCCTTTCAAAATTTGGAGATTTTTTCCTAAATAAACTATATGCTTATCTCTAACGGTTTCGAAATTAGCTATTGGTCCACGATTGGAGTGGACACCCTGTATAGAAATTCAAATAATGTTCTTTGTGTGTCTGTTTTATGCAATGATGACATGGTCAGAGCTTAATTTAGTATAGGAACTCACAGGAGCGGAACTTCAGCACTTCTTTCCAATTCTATGCTAATTTAACATTTTAGGCGAAATTTTGGCTATTTGCGTGTAAAATAAGTTGTGAGGACCCAAGTAGCATCAACTCATCGGATTTTGCTCGGCCGATCAACTAACTCCTCGTAAACTGATCCCGTAACGCACGACGACATCGTTCCGATCAGTATCCGAGCACGGTTTTCGATGAGCTACTTTTCATCGGAAAGCGATATCCTTCCGATCAACTTTCCCGATGAAAATAAGATGAGCAAAATTCCATCGGAAAATGATATCCTTCCGATCAACTTTCCCGATGAAAATAAGATGAGCTATATTCCATCGAAAAACGATATCCTTCCGATCAAATTTCCTGATGAAAATTAACCGAGCTATGTGTTATTGGAAAACTATATACTTCCAATCAAATTTCCCGATGAAAATATGCCAAGCTACAGATTTCATCGGAAAGAGGTAGTAAAGATCAAATTTTCTAATGAAAATTTTCCCAATCTCAAATTTTTGTTAAATATGCAGTGTCGGTCTCATTATTCGTAGACTTGGTAGCGTGGTGGTAGAGCGTTGGCTTTCCGCGCCGATAACTCGGGTTCGATGCTGGAGTTGGCCAGTCGCAAATGGTTGGGGGAAATAAAAAAGAGGTTCCAAAATTCACTGCCACGGAACTAAACTGCGCTTTTTTTTCTTTTTTTCTCTTTTTTCTTTAAATTGATCCAACTCTCATCGTATTTTCATCCAAAATTGATCCTAAATTCATCGGCACGGGACTGCACTGCTCGTAAATTGCTCCAAATCTCATCGTAAACTCATCGGATTTTGCTGCTCGGATTCTGATTGGCCGATGAGACATATTGGAGCAATTCCCGATGAAAACTCATCGAAATCCGATCACCGGCCGATGAGAATTTCATCGGGTTTCGATGAATGGCCGACCATCGGCCGATGAGATTATGCTGCTAGGGGACTATAGGGCCCCAGTACTTATTTTGGTAGAAATAAAGCCCTGGACATGGTTATGAAAAAATTCAGTTATAAGAAGAATTTTAATCCAATTTTTACTTTGATTAATAAATTATTTACTTCTGATCATTTTCTAAAATGAAAAAGGTGAAAGGCAATTTTAGAAATCGTGAAACAAAGCAATAGATACACAAACTCTGTAGTTACAGTAAATGTTACTCAATTGCTGTTATATTACATTTTAACGACTGTATTCTCCAGGTTATTTGACTCTTCATCAAATACCTGTTTCGCATATTGATGCCTTCGTTATTGGTTAAAGAGGGCTTTGACCGGCGGTTTTGCAATCTAACCGAAAGTCGAATAGTCTGGTGAATGCGGGCGTTAGAAGTGTATACTGTCGAGCTCGTTTATAACGAGTCCTGATTTAACGAGAACCCAGATATAAGGAGAACTTAGTTTAAAGAGAACCTGTATTAAACTAGAAATTCAGAATTTTTTCGTTGATGCAATGTTCAGCCTCACGAGAGCATGATCCACTTTAACCAGAAAATCCACAATATAACGAGCAACGTTAATGTAATTTATGAAATTTCTAATAAATTCCTTCAGCTAGCTCTGCTAATCTTTTCACGGAAAAACCGAAAGGTTGTGATAACTCTGGCTTTTTTTATTCAGAGAGATTATTTTAGAAACCAGAGATGCAAATATCGGGTTTTCAGGCTCTGAGTTTTCTATACTAAACAATAACACACGGAAGAGAAAATAAGACAGTTCCAATTTTTAACCCAGCAAAGTAACCAACTTCTTCGATATTGTATAACAATATATTAAAAAAAATAAAACAAAATAGAAACGAAAATATGTATGAGTTTTAAATTTTTTTCACAAACTCATTTTTATGAGCACTTAGTTATAACGAGAAAATAAATCGTGGTCCCTTTACGCTCGTTATAAGCGAGAGAGAGTTACCCGCGAGGATCACTTCAATATTTAGTAAATCGTCCACGAACAGCGAGGAGAGCTTCGCAGTGATACAGAAGATATCCACTTCTAAAAGTAATTATGAATAATTTCGAAGAACAAGATCTTAATAATGCTTTCCTGCAGTTTTATCTTAATAATAGGCAGTTTAGCAACAATTATTGTACCCATTATATGCCAAAATATTTCACTGAAATTCAGGTCGTGACTACTTCCCGTTCAATACAAAACTAAAACTCTAGATATTTACAGATAGGAATGCACCTGAAAGGGTGAAATGAAGAGAAAATTACTTTTCTAATATCACTATTTAGTGTTGTGGAGGAGAAATCTCTCAAATTAGGCTATAAAATCAATCATCAATAAGTAGGATTTTTCGTACTGATTTCATCGTATGACAAGGAAAATTCAGGGGGGAAAGCTTGGATCTTGTTGAAAAGTTCAATTTCCAGCACTTTTCAAATGATTCCAAATTCTGATTTTAGAAAATTCTTCAAGATCTTAGTATTAATGGGTGTATTCACGGTACCAGTTACAAATTCCAGGCGCCTAACTCTTTTACTGAATCAGTTTAAAATTGCTGGATCAGTTTAAAATTGCTGGATCAGTTTAAAATTGCTGGAAAAACTGACCGCTTCTCCCAGAGTAATGTATACGCCATTAATTATGCTCATCGTTAAAAAGAATTGGCGCACATTCTGAACAGCAGTTCACTGAAAAAATTTTAACAAATATTTAAGATACAATACCAGCAGCATCATCTCATCGGCCGATGATCGGCCATTCATCGAAACCCGATGAAATTCTCATCGGCCGATGATCCAATATGTCTCATCGGCCGAGCAGAATCCGAGCAGCAAAATCCGATGAGAATACGATGAGATATGGAGCAATTTACGAGCAGAACAGTCCCGTGCCGAGGAATTTCATCGGGAAACTTGATCGGAAAGATATCGTTTTCCGATGGAATATAGCTCATCTTATTTACATCGGGAAAGTTGATCGGAAGGATATCGATTTCCGAAGAAAAGTAGCTCATCGAAAACCGTGCTCGGATACTGATCGAAACGATGTCATCGTGCGTTACAGGATCAGTTTACGAGGAGTTTGTTGATCGGCCGAGCAAAATCCGATGAGTTGATGCTACTTGGGTATATTTATAGAATTATAGACAGAAAAAGACTTCGAAAATTCTGCTTGTAACGAACCCTCAAATATAGATCATTCGGGAACTTACATTATCTTATTACTTTCTGGACTATAGCTTAGATCATCATTTTCAAGAAAAACGAAGGTTTTGTTTCTCCCTTTTTGCCAAAATGTCAATAATACTTAAGTCTATTCTGCCTTTTTTTTTTTTTTGGAGCGACTAATTTTACTACATTAAGATTATTTAAATACGTGATGCTTTTGCAAAGTAAGTTCATTATACTAAACAATAATATGCTTCACATAACATTTTGAACTCAATTTTTGAAGTAAAATAAAATATGTCGCTCCTTTTACTTCTGTTATCATTATGTACGAGCAACACAAAATGTCGGCAAACGAGCTCAAAACATTTTCACTTCAAAAGTTAGTTTTTTAACTATCTATGAATTCTCAATGAAAAATTAAAGAACAGCGCCTACTAAAAATGTATCAGCATTTTTTAAACTTATTACACCATGATAATAGTAATCGTGACTTACTAATGAGAATCAAATGCGGAAGGTTCACAATTGTCATACCCAAGTAGCATCAACTCATCGGATTTTGCTCGGCCGATCAACTAACTCCTCGTAAACTGATCCCGTAACGCACGACGACATCGTTCCGATCAGTATCCGAGCACGGTTTTCGATGAGCTACTTTTCATCGGAAAGCGATATCTTTCGGATCAACTTTCCCGATGAAAATAAGATGAGCAAAATTCCATCGGAAAATGATATCCTTCCGATCAACTTTCCCGATGAAAATAAGATGAGCTATATTCCATCGAAAAACGATATCCTTCCGATCAAATTTCCCGATGAAAATTAACCGAGCTATGTGTTATTGGAAAACTATATACTTCCAATCAAATTTCCCGATGAAAATATGCCAAGCTACAGATTTCATCGGAAAGAGGTAGTAAAGATCAAATTTTCTGATGAAAATTTTCCCAATCTCAAATTTTTGTTAAATATGCAGTGTTGGTCTCGTTATTCGTTGAATTGGTAGCGTGGTGGTAGAGCGTTGGCTTTCCGCGCCGATAACTCGGGTTCGATGCTGGAGTTGGCCAGTCGCAAATGGTTGGGGGAAACAAAAAAGAGGTTCCAAAATTCCCTGCCACGGAACTAAACTGCGCTCTTTTTTCTTTTTTTCTCTTTTTTCTTTAAATTGATCCAACTCTCATCGTATTTTGATCCAAAATTTATCTCCACGGAACTACACTGCTCGTATATTGATCCAACTCTCATCGTATTTTCATCCAAAATTGATCCTAAATTCATCGGCACGGGACTGCACTGCTCGTAAATTGCTCCAAATCTCATCGTAAACTCATCGGATTTTGCTGCTCGGATTCTGATTGGCCGATGAGACATATTGGAGCAATTCCCGATAAAAACTCATCGAAATCCGATCACCGGCCGATGAGAATTTCATCGGGTTTCGATGAATGGCCGATCATCGGCCGATGAGATTATGCTGCTAGGGTATCTTCTTCTTTAAGCGTAACTTTTAAAATAATAATAATAATTATAATAATAATAATAGTTCTAAAGAAATATCATAGTGCACTAGAATGTCCATATAATGTTCTGCAATAATTAATTTTAGCTTATTAGTTTGTTTCAAATAAATTGAAAGATCAAGGATTGCTTATTTAATTTTTACACCAGAAGTGGGCAAGGTTGTCACTGTCTTTTTATAGAGTGTGATTAAAAAAACTGAAGAGAGTCATCACATATGCAAAATTATGCTTTTAAGAAACATGTAAAACCAACTATAGAGCACTGGGGAAATAAGAGCACACAGGACCAACTAAAGAAGTTTGAAAAGGGAAAAAAATCATTTGGGGGGGGGGGAATCAAAAAAATAATTTTAGTTTATTAGTTTTGTTTCAATTAAATTGGTGGATCAAGGATTGTTTATTGTTTTTTTACACCAGAAGTGGGCAAATCAATAACTGTCTTTTTACAGATAGTGTGAATAAAAAACCTGAAAAAAGTCATCATATGCAAAATTATGCTTTCAAGAAACATGTAAAATCAACTATAGAGCTCTAGGGAAATAGGAGTACACAGGACCAACTAAAGAAGTTTGAAAAGAGAAAAAGGATCATTTTGGGGAAAAAATCAAAACAATTTCAAAATCCCAGCTTTAAACCTTGATTGCTGTTTATCGGAAACAAACCGTTTTTTTTTTTTTTTTTTTTGCTTTAAGAAGATTAGTGTTTCACTTCAAAAAGTAAAAATTTTACTTAAAAAGAGAAGTCAGTGTTGTACTTGCAATACTCGCTAAAAAAATGTTGCTGAAAGAAATAAAATGGACTATTTCTCTAAAGTAAAACTATATCAGTTTCAAAAGCCAAAACAAAAATAATAACCTGAAATTAGTCTGTTGAAATAGAGAAACCTTGTCAGTCTGTCTGATTAATATTTTTTAAACAAATTACACGATTCATTTTTTTTTTCTTTTCGCAATGACAAATTGCTATATGCTTTCTTTTTAGACCTCCGACGTCACGTAGTCCCTCTTTCAAATTGGCAGTATGCTAACGTCACTCAAACGGCCTCTGCTCTGCTAACGTGGCGCCCACGCCTTCGCCATGTGGGACAAGATGGTGGACCGAGAGCTGCTCAGCCAGATCACCTGCTCCGTGACCCCCTCTCCTTCAGGTGGTGCAGGTCCACCTCTGGTTCTCGGCAGAGCAGTTGGAGCAGATAACGGCACCCATACCCTACACACAAACACACACACACACACATAAACACACGTATTTACCGCGGTTCGTCATTACGAAAATTATAATTTGAACTCAAGATCTCGATTTTTTTTTTTCATTGATTTACTTTTTTTTTAATTCATATTACTTTTTTAGTCAAAATATTTTCGCTTATACACATGACGTTGTTCATTAAATTGCGTAAAATGAACTTGAAACTCTAAAAAAATTTAAATTAGGCTCTATGAGAAAACTTTTTGATAGCTTTTAATCATACAAGAAGATTCGATTCGGCAAAGTTTTTCTAAAAGAAGTTTTGACGCACTATACATTTTTTTTCCTTTTTTTTAATTTCATCCTTTCAAATCAGAATCAGAAGTCATAGCTTTTAAGAAAATCACGACTTTTAATACGAAAATTCACTAACGCTAATAATGAAATTATTTTGAGAAAAACTCGAAACATTGCAAGGGCACGTATCAGGGTGCCCATCCCCCCCCCCCAACAAGCTCAATGGCGCAAATTCCTCCCCCCCCCATTTTTTACAACCCTCTTTTTTATTTTATTTATTTTTTTTTACTATTATTTATTTTTTCAAATTATAGCTGTTGTTTTTTTATATATTAAAAGTACTAATTATGCGCAGAATATAATCCGTTTTTTTTCACACACACACACACAAACACACAAAAAAAAGGAAATACATAAACAAACAAATAATAATAAAGAAATAATTTTAATTAAAAAAAATTAATTAATGATTTAAATTTAAAAAAAATAGTAAATAATTTAAATAAACAAACAATCAATAAATAACTTAAATAAATAAATTAGTTAAAAAAAATCCCCCCCCCCAAAAAAAATTGTGATGGCACAACTTGCGCCATAATCCCCCCCTGTGGGCACCCCTGGCACGTATGCATATTCTGTAGCGTAAAAATGAAGTAAAACTGTAAGCACAAAGAGAAAAAAGACATTTTTCTTATATGCTTAACATGCGGAAAATATGTGAAAAGAATCGCTAAAAAAATTCTTAAAGTAAAAAATCTTAGCAGATCATGTTAGTTTACGTAGATGATCTTTTATTCTATATTAACTGCCTTCAGTGACCACCTGTTTCGTCAACTTTCTGAATGGCAACACAAAAATAAAATCATGATCTGTCCTCATCAAATGTAACAAACAAGGAATTATGTGTAACAAAGGTTTTACAAAAATCAATTTCCAACTTTAGAAGCGTCTGTGGAAAAAAGCACAATATCCTTATATCTGTAATGATGATGAAAAAAATGTAAGCAATAACTTTCTCAGAATATAGTTAGATGATTTTCGAGGAACTTCAAGGTTTTCTTTCGAAGTTTTAGTCTGTGGTTTCAAGAAACGAAGCAAATATGTGTTTAGGTAACAAAATATGACTTTTAAAAGAATTCTGTTTACTATTTTTGTGGTTTGTTTGTCACTCATTTCCAATCATTAAGAGGAGACGACAAGTCGAATAACTTTTTCAAGGTTCTGTTTCGAAAAGTGGAAGTTTTTCCAAGCAATTAACAGGCTGCCATTTCAGTAAATTTTGACATTAGAATAACACCATTCAGATTCACTATAAAAGTAAATATTATTCATGACATAAAATTTGATACTGATTCTGGAAAGAATCAGTCTAACCTCCATTATAAGCTCAAAAATCTTCAAAAGACTTAAATCATGGATTCAATTCCTTGTTTAACAATTTTATGTCAAATATGAAAAACTTAGAATAAAGATATGTTTTTCAGGAATGTTTATTGAATGGGAGTGGTAAAACGTTTGATTAATATTTCAGTTAATTGTTTGAAAAAGGCTTCCACGGCTCTTCTCTTTTCAAGTGGCGCAACAGAGCTTTATAAGGTTTGGTCCTCCAAACCAACAGATCTCCATTTATCCCTCTGCAGAGACAGTCTTTTCCAATTCTTGATCGTCATTTGTTTGAGATCCTTTTCGGCATTACCAATCCACTTTACATGGGTCTGGGGGTTATTAGACACATCTGACCCTTGGTCACTGCTATCTCTAACTTAAGTAGAAGCTCATCCATCATATCGTTGCAGTAAGGCATTCGTACTGAATGCGGCGTGTGAAGAGCAACAATCATCTGTCAAGCGGGGTCTTAGCATTCAGTAAATCCATCATAATTTTCAAATTCTAAACATATTTTCTCGGATATCTAAAGTAAAAACCTTGAACACTTGCCATTGCCATACAATAGTAAAATTAGGAAAGTTATCTGCTGTTAACAAATTTAATTCATTACAATCCTTATACTTTTTTTTTTTTTGAGCAACTTAGATTTTTAATTCATTTCACTTTGCCGTGTCTTGGATTTAGATCTGTTCGCTTTTTGATTGGTAGATGGCTAGTCATATGATCCATTGTTTTTTATCGTGAGTGGGATTTAGGTAAAGACTAGATTGTCACTAGGCGGTGGTGTTTATTCCATTTCATTTTATTTTAAATGCTTAGCTATGGAAATTAGGATTGATTTCCTCTTTGAAGCTTATTTAATTCAAAAGTTTCTTATACTAAAGGTATTAAAATTAATTTTTTGACTGTTTTTTATTTACTTTATTTGTATTGCAATTGCATAGTTAATTTAATTTATAATGATTATTTCATGTTGTATGGTCAAAATTTAATGCAACCTATTAGTGTTTTTTCCCTACGATATTAGGTATGAATAAAGAATAAACATAGATTGAAATTTATTCAAAATTTTAATTTAAAAATACGGGAAAAGTAACCATGGAGCATAAAAATATTTTTTTTTTCCTTACAAATGCTGTGCACTGGCAATTTCTGGAAGTTTACAGACAATAAAAAAAGCACTATTTTACCTACCTATTTGTATGATTTTCATACGACGTATTTCGAATAAATTTATTAGTATTTGTTGACTGCAAGTTCATTTAAAATTACAACTGTACATACTGTTTACTACATAGGTTACTTATTTTATTATGACTGCTTTAGGAATTATGTTAGAACTTTTAAAGTGTTCCGATACCTTAGTTCTTTTTTCACGTGACGTGATAAAAATCTGAAATGATAGCCTAAAGTCCATACGAAACTTACTTCAATAACAAGTAGTAATTAACAATAGAACATAGAAATTCAAAAAGAGAAAAAAGGAAGATTCAACAAAAAAAATAATTATAATAAATATTGCATCTAAATGGAAATCCTTAGTTGCGAAAAAATCAATTAAACAGACACAAATTCATTGCTTATTCTTTTTAATTTGTTTTAATTGATTTAATTGTCCGTTTTTGCGGTTTCAATTGATAAACATATATATGTTTTCGTACACATGGTCTGATTCTATTGTCGGAAGACAAACAAAAACCACAAATTACCGCATCGTAATATACAAACTTAGAGCTTTCCTTCAACATTGTATAAAAAATAACTCTGCCCTTCAGAGCCAGACTAAACAGTAAAATTTCTACTTTTACAGAAGTAAACTGTAAAGTTGCTAGTTGATAGCAATAAACTGTAAAATTGCTAGCTTTCACAGTTCATTACTGTGCATTACACAGTTTTAAACTGGAATATCTGCTGCCAGTACTGTTGTTTTTACAGTATAATGCAACTAATTTTATGGTAAAATTGCTAATTTTAGTGCAATAAACTGTAAAATTGCTAGTTTTACAGTAGTTAACTAAAATTTCTAGTTTAACATTTTATTACTGTGCTTTTGCAGTTTTAAACTGGAACCTCTGCTGCCAGTATTATATTGTAAAAATAACAGCTTCTTTTTTGCAGTGCGCAGAAAAGATCTGCTCAAAAATTATAGATAGTTTCTCGATAAATAATCTTAACTGCATTAAAAAAAATCCTTAAAATACAAGAAATATATAAAAAACGGGATGTATGTGTGAGCGTGTGTGCGTGTTTTTGTAACTGTGTTTTTAAACATATGGATAATTGCAGTGAAAAAAATGCTTTTCAGATTAAGTATGCAATTATACAAGTCATTTTCAAAATTTGATGCACATAATGCAATATTTCGCGGTTTATGTAAAATAATTTCTGTTATGTACATACTGTATATACTGTTTTTAAAAATAAGTGACATAACGCTTTTTAATTCTATATTATTATTGTTACTATAAATGTATACTGATATGTTACATTTATTTGCAGAAAACTGCAATTTTTTAAAATTATTTAGGAACGCATTCAGCAAAGTCCCCAGTTCTGAGCATAAAGTAATTATACTTTTTAAAAAATTTCGAAGATTAATCGGTGAAAATTATCCGATCATGTCCTGTTGCCAATAACTACCGATTAATTGGTGCATCTCTCATTTCAATGCAAGTTTTATAATAAAACACATCATTCATTCTTTATGTAATTTAGAAAACAAATTTGCAATTTTTTTCATTCTGAAAAAGGCAAATTATCTTTTCAATTTCACTTTTCCCCACATTTCCTCACAACTGATTGAAAAAGAAAGAAAGAGAATGTATGTCGAAATTTGTCGACGTAAAAATGTTCCAACTTTTACATAGTTACATTTCTGAGGGCAGAAGATATTACTTATTGAAGTTGAAAAATTTGCTTAGCATTGTCAAGTCGAGGAATGAAATTGAAGGGGTAAGTGGATAATGGTGATATATGACAATTTTTGAAAAACTTACTTTTTACCATGGTGATAAAGTAATGATTTTTGTTTGAAAGCTTTTAATAGAAATTTAAAAAATTGTCACATATCACCTTCATTCACTTGCCCCTTCAATTGTGTTTGAGAGTTAACACAATTGAACACACACTAATTTGAATTTGTGTAAATCGGCGAAATTCAAATGTCACATATCACCTTTATCCACTTGCCCCTTCAATTTCGCTGTGAAAATTTGAATGCAATCAATTTATTAAATTATGAAAGCTCATTATCTAGTTTCAGTCCACTACAGAAACCTAAAGTGAAAGCGCGAAGCATCTTTTGAAATCGGATACGATAGTACGAGCTGCTTTGGCTTAATTTCGAGAAAGATTGGCGACGATAAAGAAAGCCAGTTGCTTTCTTTCTGCAACCTGACTGGGAAAAAAACTATCGGAAACGCGCGCGTTTAACTTCGCTGCAATTCATTCCTGACAAAATCGTCTACCTTCCGGTAATGTACTGCGGAATTCCCAACTCAGGTCCTTATAAAAAGAAAACTGCAGTAGTTCCTATTCATAACTCGAGTACTATCTGATCCTATTATAAACCGTCGTGAAAATTGTCACAACGCGTTATTGAGATGTTTGGTGTGCGTGAGTGTTAGAGATAACGCGTGTTTCCTTCGATTCTCCCGTAAAATATTTGCAGTTTATAAATAATTTTAAAATTATTTATATTTTGAAGTTAAAACGTGGAAACATTTTGCTTCTGAGGAATTCTTTTATATATTTTTTGAACTCAAGAGTGAAGGAATATTTTCATTTTATGAGAATTGCTAAGAACTGAAAATGACTTCTGTTTATTCATTAATGTCCATTGGATTTATGATATGCATTATGAGTGAATACAGTCAGAGTCTAGCTTTAAAAGTAGATGTCACAAAAGAAACAAATGCCTTCACGGAAGCCCGGTCAAATATAGAAAAGATGAGGAACCAGTCGTGTGACGTCCCGATTCCCAAACTTTTTGTAGTGAATAAATTTTATCCTTTACCAAACGGAAGATATTGGCCGCATTGTGTTATTCTTCACAGGTGTGATAAAGATGCTGGGTGTTGTGGTACCGATGATAAGGTATGCGCCAAACAGGACAGTCAAATCGTACATCTTCACATAATTGCTTTGCAACATAAGCAAAAACAAGCCGTTTTTAAAATGTCATTTGAAAATCATACGAGTTGCTCGTGTCAAAGTATACGAGATCTTCAGACAACGCCGGAGGTTTATCAAATTAGATGATGATTAAAATGCATTCAGGTAAATATAGTTTTGTTTTTAATTTTCTGAAATACTTTTCCGTGTATGTTCACAAATCTACCCCCACTTTTATCTGGAAATTATAAAAATTGCAGTCTCATAATGAAAATGTATCTTGTACATTCTGAAATTAATTATTATAAAACATAATGTACGCCGCACTACGCGGTCTACAAAAACGGTTAGGAGGAGAATTATACTCTTAGCATAACCTACTTTAATGAAAATTTTGCAGCAGTTTTATCGAGCAGAAATGGCGTAAGACTTTATTTTAAAAAAATAATGTTACAATATAAAAAAAGGAAATTCAACAACTATTAAACAAAATGTAGCCTAATTAAGAATTAATCTTTTGTGTAAAATGTATGAATGAAAAATCACTCAACCATCACAAGTGCTCAATCAATAAAGAAAAATGACTTCTGGTTTGTTTGAAGAAACTAATTTCTACACAAATCAAGTGAAAATAAGCAACAGAAAATACAAATATTTTGCCCTTTATGCATCTTATCAATTTTAGTTCCTGTCATATTAACAGTAATCTCAAAAATAATTAAAGATAATTCTTGAAAAAAATTCACGAATTTTGATTATTTTTTACAAAATGTGTTTAGTATTTTGTAATATTCCTCTCTTTTATTCACCTCTATAAGATATCATTAGATTTTGTATGCAAGTCACCTCATTTCATTTTCCATTAATCAATATTTGCTTCTTTTCTTATGGTAATTATGACTGCACATTTCAAGGTCGGTATTGAGTAAAATACTATCTCGGATGCGTTTAATAGAAAATGAATCTCTTTTGTAATTTTATTTATTTGCAGTTGGTTCAAAAGTTATTTTTAAATACAGAGTAAATAGTATTACGATCAAACTATTAATTTAATCAACTGAATAATTATAATTAGAATAGTTATATTTGCGTGAAGCTATTTTATGACTTGTCCTCGTAACTATGCTTCACCTCGTGTTTTATCCTTTACATGCATAACAGTTTTTATTTGATATGCGAAACTCTACAACCAAGTTCATTTGCATTTCAAAAACTAAAGCATGAGACTTAAATGTTTTTTCCTTAGAATTCGAGATTTTGCATAGGTTGAAATTTATAGTTTTTATTTTACGTACGATTCAATACATTTTATAAGTAACCAATAAATTATCCATCAGACAAAATTTTAAATTTATTGATAGCAAAAAAACAAATTATTTTGCCAAATTTTTCATCTTCACTCCTCATAATTAGTTGAAATGTTATTTCAAAAATTTTATCCAAGATCCCATGCACTGCTAGCACCAGGTTGATACCGACTCAAAATATGGCATTTAAAAAAAAAATAAATGTATTTTCAATAAACTTTCAAAATTTTTGACAGAGAACAGGAGTTCTATCATAAAATTGTAAAATCAGTTTAAATTGCACTTTTTTATTTAAAAGCTAAAAGCATAAACTAATTAAATCACTTATTTAGCTCACTCATAAATTCTAGAACTTCACCATGACTTTTATAAACTGAATTATAATAATTTATTAACTAATAAAAAATCTTTTTGAATATATTTTATTGCATTCAGCTACAATTGTAACACGATTGATTCATGCGAAGTTTCATTTTATCATTGCATGTGATAGAAAAATACCGATTTACCTTAAATCACTTATTTAGCTCACTCATAAATTCTAGAACTTCACCATGACTTTTATAAACTGAATTATAATAATTTATTAACTAATAAAAAATCTTTTTGAATATATTTTATTGCATTCAGCTACAATTGTAACACGATTGATTCATGCGAAGTTTCATTTTATCATTGCATGTGATAGAAAAATACCGATTTACCTTAAATCACTTATTTAGCTCACTCATAAATTCTAGAACTTCACCATGACTTTTATAAACTGAATTATAATAATTTATTAACTAATAAAAAATCTTTTTGAATATATTTTATTGCATTCAGCTACAATTGTAACACGATTGATTCATGCGAAGTTTCATTTTATCATTGCATGTGATAGAAAAATACCGATTTACCTTAAATCACTTATTTAGCTCACTCATAAATTCTAGAACTTCACCATGACTTTTATAAACTAAATTATAATTTATTAACTAATAAAAATCTTTTTTGAATAGATTTTATTGCATTCAGCTACAATTGTAACGCGATTGATTCCTGCGAAGTTTCATTTTATCATTGCATGTGATAGAAAAATACCGATTTACCTAAATCTGTACCAAATTAAAGTGTTCAATTTCAAATCATAAAATTAAAATTTCATTCATAACTGATGCTGTACTAACTAATTATAACGTATCTATGAGGGCCATATTCGGATTTTCATACATAAGGCGTAATCATGAGAGGTTCAAGATTGAAAGAAAAAATTATTGTTTTTGACAAACTAAATTTTTGCAATCAAGAATTGCAGACATGTTTTGAAACATTGCTTTTATTTCTTTATAAATATATATATTACTTTTTTTAATTAATTTATTTTATTTTATTTTATTTTATTTGTTTGTTTGTTTACTTATTTTTTTTTCGAAACATTCGTTTTTTTTTCTACTATCTATGTTCAATAGTTATTACTTCGTGCTGCAAAAAGTTATAAATTTTCGTCTTCCATTTATAATAAATGTGACACAAAACAAAACAAAAACAAGAAGACTAATAAATCGTACTATCATAAAAGCAATGATATAAGACATGAAGCAAGTCATCAAAAAATAAATTTTATATGCAGTAAGAAATGTTCTTAAGTGTAATATTGAATCAAAATACTGACTTTTGATAAACAGACAAAATACTGAATTTTGCTTTAAAAGCAAACTATTAATTTTAAAGTATATAAAATGAAATTGAAAAAAACACTCTTAATTTAAATACACATTACATTTGAATATATTGGGTTTATATATACTTCTTCAGTTAGATATAATTAAAAGAATAACCATTCATAATTACCGTATCATTTTTTTAATTTAAATAATGTTAAAAAAAGTTATCTAAACAAAATAACAAGTTCCAAACATATCAAATCCAAAAGAAATTGGCACAAAAAAAAGAAAAAAATAATAAACTGAATATTTTTCCCAGCGAAATAAAGCGGTCAATGATATTAATATCCTGAGACGTAATTTCTGGAAACAATTTTTCAAGCATTGACAAATGATCATGTAACTCGCTATCTACTAATCACAAAGCAGGGGAAAAAACTCCCACTTTTGTAAAATCAGTAAGCAATTTAGATTACTTTTCAAATGTTGCAACTCGTAAACAAACCTCTCATTACAGTTAAAGATCTATTGGAATTTTAGTGAATCTTATTTAAATGCTTCCCCTTCTTTAAGAATGCTTCCTTTTTTACTAATAAATGCCCTGCTCCAAAAATCAATTGGGTTTTATCTATCCATTACTGAAAAATTTCCTTTTATCAAGCTAATTGTATCGTCGAATAAACATAAAAACTTTTCAAAATTATTTGTTTGCAAAAAAAAAATGTCCCCCTAATATTTATGCCTATTAGGGGGCGAAGTAACTGACAATTCTTTATAAAAACCATATATTTCGTACAAAAGGAAAGAAGTAATTCTCTCACAAAGTTTGTTTAATGCACTATAGTAAATACAATGTAAAAGCAATTATCATTTGATTCATAGCGGCCAAACAAGGAGTTAACTGCCTCAGTTGATACATATTGATTTTTTGAACAAGTTTACGATGGTAAAATAAGCTTGCAGCAATGCTCAACCTGCTAAACATGAGCGGCAAGTGGTCGGCCAAGTTCTTTGATAAAATTTTAAAAAGTAACATGAGCTTGGAATCGCCCAGTAGCTTCAAATTGACTAAAGAATAGCCAGTTCACTTTCTAACATTTTTTTTTTTCATTTATTTATTTTTATTATTATTATTATTATTATTTGTACTGAATTTTTTTAAACATCATTTTTCCAGTTTTCAACTAAATGAAATATAGGGGAAGACCGCCTATATTGGACCCCCTAAGAACAGGAGGCCTGTGTCGCTCAATGTGAAGCAAAACAGAAATGCAAAATAGGTCATCGTAAGCTAAATTTAATCAGGAACCACCCTAGGAGCTTCTATTTTCTGAAAATATGAAAATTATTTTTTAAAAAATTATCTTATAAAAAGTTGCAAAAGTCCAATATAGGAATATGTGCGCCTAAATTGAACCACGCGCTTCCTAAATTGGACTGTACTACGAAATCATAGAATAATTTATATTTGAATAATACAACTTTTTTCCAGGATTTGCAATAGAATTTCTTTTGCTTGGGCCTCACTTAGGCAGTGTTGATAAACTCGCCTATGGAATTTCATACACTTAATCATGTTTTGCACTTCATCTCTATGACAAATATTACAATAACAATTGTTTTGTGCAGTTTCTTGCTTTTTCTTGTGTGGCTTTTTCTGCTCTATGCCTCTTTTATACGGCCGTTAGAATGATTACTGAGATAGCCTTCCTTTTTGTTCCTTCTATTTTTTTAGGCAAAGGTAATATGAGCTGGCTTTACAAAATTAGTTAGAGTTGACATGTTTTGATGAGAACTATTTGCCGATTCTGCAGAACTTTTACTAATTTAAGTCGTTTCTAGCTCTTCTACATGGTGTACAAGTTACACCGAGCATCAGTCCGTCATTTAGGGGGGAGGCAAGGGATGGGGTCAATTCCCCCCTCTCTTGAATTGGAGAAATCAATGTATTTGCATATAAGTAGGCGGGGGGTTTGTTGTTTTCTGGTGAAATTGTATTGTGTTTTTACCCTTGCCCCACCCCCTAGAAAAACTTGAAATGATGGGGCAGCCGAACATGTAACCTGTTCACTTTGACTAGTTTTATGTGGACTACTTGTGCCTCTAATTCTGCTGCAGCTAGGTCAATGTGATTAAATACATGTCAATTAACACGCCAAACTCCTGTTCTTTAGAATCAACTCACAGCATTTGCCATGGCCTTGCTTGCCGTTTGCCCATAAGAGTTGAAAAAGTTCTCCTATACGATATTAGATAAGGGATCTCATTAAATGTTCTCGCATCCATGTATCACATGTTCGATTAAAATATGTAGACAGGGACTGCATAAAGACCTTATATACGTGAATGGTGTGCTTAAAGAGAGAGCATTATTATATCGTGCTCGTTAGCCAAGTGTATTGCATCAATGTTCTTTATGTAAGTGCTGTGCCTATCCATTAACAGAAGATATTCTTTTTACATTTCTTGGCTTAACAGTTTTGGTGAAAGTTGTATCAATTGTGTGAATTATCGTTTGTGATCCAACCTTTTTTTTTTTTTTGAACAAGCATATTGCTCACCAGAGAAGCTTTTACGATAAGTCCGAACATGGAACGTAATTTTTTGAAACTAAGCATGGGGAGTTTGCAATTCTGTTGCACTCATGCAGCAAATAACCAGTGTGTTTCTACCACGTTCATCGCTCATTACTGCTCCAACCTCTATACGTCAATATATTTTGGGGCTTTTGAACAGTGAAAAAGCCGGCTTCATCTACATTGAACATTTTAGTAGCATATAAATTGTTTACTTTTAAAATCGTTTCGAAAATAACAAAGAATTTCATATTTTTCTCTCAGTAATCCAGCATAAATTTTATTTATGTTAATAACTATGCTTAACAACCTGAAAATGCAGCTTAATGGATGAAGAGAAAAAAAACATACATTTTAAGAAGTTGCAGCTTTTGCTTGATAAAAATGTTTTTGATAAAAAATTTTAAATGAATATCGTGAATAGGTGTTAAAGTATGCTTAAAATGAGTTTAACTACGCTATTAAATAAGACGAGTCACTTATTTTATGGTACGATAATGAAAAAGTCTTGTTTAAAATCATATTCTTAAATTGGACCACCGGTCCAATATAGGAATTTTTTTCGGTCCAATAAAGGAAAACACGCCATTTTTTATTCTTCCGCTCATTGTTCTGTCAAAAATTATCACAATCGCGTATGTAAATACATTGATGAAATCCTTATTAAACATAGATTATAATACTGTAACAGAATTTTACCGCAATTCTCAAGTTTTTGAGTTATTCTTCTAGAAACAAGTCCGCAAAATAAGATTTCGCACGTTTTCAACACAAATCAAGCCGTAACTCACGCTAAACAGTTCGAAGACTGGTGAAACTTCATACACATTGATTTTATTCCTAAAACTTTATACTTCTACTATTAAAGTGTAGCACAGATCTCTGTACTAGATTTTAAGCCCGAGGTCCAATTTAAGCAGTGGTCCAATATAGGCGGTCTTCCCCTACAGCAACTACTGTCAATCGGCATATTTTGAAGCTTATGCTTACAGTGTGCAATTTCTTTTGTGTTAAATTGTATCTGGATCAAATACTACGTAGCTTACAAGTTCAGCAAATAAATAAACACATCAGAATTTTTAATACAACTGAAAATTAAAAAATAAGTCATTAGATATTAAATTCATTGCAAAGGCAAACATAATTGAATCTTTCTCTAGTCATCATATATGTCGTTGATACGAGGCGTCGTTAGTTTATTTTAGCCATAGGCGTTTAAACCTCCAGCTACGTTTCTCCTCTCTACTTACATTTCTTTGCTTAGATCACTTATTTTTCCAAATATTAAATTAGTCATTAAAGCTTTGTTTGGATTCACCCATAAGCTTTTGAATAGATTATTCAATAAATCTTCTGATGAAGACATTGGTAACTATAATCAAACAGTCATTATAGAAAAATAAAAAAGGGATCAAATATACGAAAAAACGATAACGATCTCTGCTTCAAGTCGCAATGGATCATAAAGCGTTTCGGATGATTTTTTATTTTTCCCCCTTTTCTTCATGTGAGAAGAATGTTGATTATTACAAGGGTAAGGTCATTGGTGGGATCCAACCGGTTGACACCGGCTACGCAGAGTCGCTTCCTAAATGATTATGCAATTCGACCGACCGATTATGTTTACTAAGAGTTGGGATTAAATCTTGTTGGTACACACAAGAACATAAGTGCTTGTAGAAAAATATGCCGGGGACCTCGTAGTCTAGTCATGAACGTCCATCCCTCTCCAAATGCGATGATACACCCCCTCAAAAGCTATAGAGCCACCCACTCCCACAATGTCACCCTCAAAGGAGGTCCAAGCCCCCAATTATACAACTAGTTCAAAATTTAATCCCCCCTCATCCTCCAATTTATTCAAAGTTTTAAAAAATATTTTTGGGGCTCACACTAATGGGCATCAAATTAATTTTGAATTATATTTGAAATATGTATTTGCTGTCTTTACATCGCACATAGACCCCATATACAAGTAGAGAAGACAGTTTTTGAGCATCTAGCTTCTCTGCAGACTTACTTAATGAAGAAGTTTAATCCAAGTAAAAACCTACTGAGAACTTTAATACAGGAGATTTAGGTCGAATGGATTAGTAATTTATTAGTTAAAAATATAATGGGTCAAATCTTTTGAAATTTAGGCGAAATATATGCCAAAAAAACTCATTTTCTGCTTTTTCTGGTAAACTATTTTACAGACTAAAACAAACATAGTAAAATTAAGTATAATAAGATGGTGTTTAACACTATTATGAGGAATGTTTATGGATCAAAAGAGATCCAAGAGTTCCTTTAGTTAACGAATGCAATTAAAAAGCATTACATGACAAAAACATCTTAAAATTCTTAATATGAAACATTATGACACCGATGCAGATACTAATTTATATTTTTTCGAACTCAACATTTTAACTCACTGTAAACATCCCTGACTTTACCTATACTACATTTTCAGCTTAACAGATATTAAAAGATTCTGTTTATCACTACCATACAATTACTTTTTTATCATACACATCAAATGTAAAAGTGATTAATTTTTAGAAGTATTTTAATATACTATCGTCCCCGCTTAATCAGGTAACGGATAAACGAAAAACGAATACCCTGCTTATACGAATAAAACATCCCGGAACCCATGCCATAGACGCAATGTTAAAGATCCTCGCTTAATCGAATAATATTTCTTGGAACCGACAGTATTCGTTTAACCCATTTATGCCCAAGGGTTTTTTTTTTTTTTTTTTTGACAATTTTTTTTTTTCAATTTTTATCTGCTTAAAACTCTTACTTGGAATAGTTTACGTACATTTTAGGCGTAAAATAGTTCACCTTTGCCATATTTATTAAGTTATTTGACGTCCTGTTTATGGACACTTGGCAGATATGTACGCAAAATACGACCTTACTTGACTTTACTTTTGCAAAGTAACATTACAGAAGGCATCTATGATCAATTTTAAGCAAATCATTTTAAAATAGTTTAATTTTCTGAAAAATAAGTTCGCAAAAAACACAAACTTTCTGTGACTACCCATGCTGGATCGTTGCTTGACTGATTTGTCTGAAAATAGCTGTCAATAAATAAACTCTGATGTCCAAATAGTGGCTCTAATTGGTTTTCTCAAGAAGAAGGACTATTTAACTTGGGAAAAACAGCTTTAGTAAAATGATATACACATTACAGGTTTTTGTATACAGTAACTAACAAACGTCTCGTTTTTAGGCTGCTGGGCATAAATGGGTTTTAAGCGGGGCCGATAGTATATATTTAATACAGGGTTATCATAAAAGATTGACCAAATTTTAAAAAATTACATTTTTGAAACTATTACACATATTAAAGTAATTGCTGCATGAAAGTATAATTTTTTCTGTTACAAATGTCTAATATGTGAACCTTTTGTTACACGACAAACATTTAATCTACAATCCAGCTCATTCTACATGCGGGATGATTTCTTTGAATGGAGTTATTTCAAAGACACTATTTACCAACCATTAATGCCAAAAGCATTGCAAGAACTTCGGAAACGCGTTTATGCAGCATTACAAACCATTTTATACAAACCCAAAATGTATGAATTGGATAAAAAATCGGATATTTGTCATGTAACAAAAAGCTCGAGCACGAAACATTTGCAACTGGTAAAAAGAAGTTGGTATATTTTTATTTAAATTCATGTATCACTTATTTTAATAGATGTAATAGTTTAAAAAAAATAAAATTTTCTGAAATCCGGAAATTGATTTACGCTAACCTTGAACATTTCATAAAGTTGATGGGAAACAAAGAAAATACAAGCCTTCAATTTTACTGTCGCGTTTTTGTCATGTAAACTGGTTTGAGATTAAAAATTTAATTGCATTAATGAACAAACGCGCCGGTTAAACTTTAGGGGTAAAGAATGGCATAGAATAATTGCGCCGTAAGCGACATCTGCTGTTGCACAATAATTTCAAGTGTAAAGGGTCAAAATGCCAGCAAAAAATGACAAGAAAATTTCATTTATTTTTAAGAACAGGATGTAAATATTGAGAACCAGAAATACTTGGTTATCTTTTGTTAGAAACTCTCAATATTCAAAGCAGCTTTTGAACAGGTTTCTTTTCCTTTCAATTGAATAAAAGAACTTGCAGTGAAAGCTTTTCTGTTCAAGTTTTCTCAGTAAGCTCATAAACGAATCTATCCTTTTTTTAAACATAAAATGTAAAAAAAATTGGGTATTTTTCAAGTATGTTTACTCAATACAAATACGGTCTTTCATTCATAATTTATTTCTTCTAAAAGAATTAAAGAAAGCTACTCATTATGCTTTCATACTTTTTTTTAATGCTCAAAGTATCCACAAATGAAACTTCGCTGAATGATTTTTATGTACACGACCATATGACTAATAGCTTTTACAATTTTTACGGCTTTGTATGCACAGTGTAGCTTTATAATAAAAATATAACAAAAGTATTTCTGTAAACAGGACTTTGAACTATATACAGTAAACTCCCGACTATCCGCGGAATAGGGTGGCACGGTAACCATGGATAATCGAATACCGCGGATAATCGAACAAAAGGTAGAAATTAATGTATGCAATAACTTTAAAAATGTCCACAACTCATCACACACATTTAAATTATAGCTAAAAATGACAACATTGAATGTAAAAATATTTTTAAAAGCTAGAAACGACCAATGAAGCACTTGCATTTTTTTGCATTCAGTATATCCGCATCGTGAAAAAAAAAAAAAAAAACTAGTAACAACAGTGAAAGACCCGCGTTAAATCCGTCCACCGATAATCTTACTGTATTCAGCAGTGGTGCCCATCCCCCCAAAGGACGATAGCTCAGCCCTCTCAAAGTAACCAAATCCCCCCCCCCCCCCCAAAAAAAAAGAAAAAAACCAGAAAAAACCAAGAGCCTAAGGCATAATGGGACCAAAATCCCTTATAAAATCAACTCCTTCCCCTTAAATTTTCAAAAGAGCATTTTGCGCCATGAGTACCCCCCCCCCCTCTAATTCTCTTTCCCCTTTATTCAGATGGTTACCAACCTTTAACTGAAGTCGTAATTTGAAACTCATTGCAGAAAAGATTTTTAACTATGAAATATTCCAAAAAAAGGACTGAATAAATGTTATACTTTTTAAGCAAAAATTAATTTCACGCAAAACTATTAAGATTGCTTTCAATAAACTGACAGAAATGACTAGTGGAAACCACAAATAACAAAAATATACAGCACAGCTTCTCTGAAGAGTGCAGTATATCATGCTAGAAAAGGCGGCTAAAGAAGTATGAATAAATTATGTAGAAAATAGAGTTTACTGTCGGCGGAAAGGTTACATCAGATGTAGGCATTCAAAAAAAAAAAAAAAACACGAGAAATAACAGTGAATATGGTTGCCAAGAAAAATTCAAAATGACTTCATTGGCTTTTCGCTGACGTCTTTTCAGCGATTTAGTTCTGTAATTGGATGTTGTTTTTTCCGAAAATAGTTCAATTCTTTTTTGGATTTTTCTAACATTTGAAAATTTTAACCGCGAATTTTGAACATTTTTCACCATTTTTGAGCAAGACATATAATTTTGAAAATGCAGAAAATTTCTTTCACATTGTACTCAGCTTTCAATTTACATAGACTATTTTAATAAACTCGATCAGCAGACAAGCCGCAGCCGATTTTATCTTTAAAAACATAAAGCATAAAGATTACACAAAAGCTCTCTTCCCACTGGAGTTCAAGTCTACTAATGAATATACTCAATTGGTATAAAATGTAATATTTAACCACATAATTATAAAAATCTTTTTGGGATCTTGCTTATTAATGTAGAGTTCAAAAACGATATGTACCACCACGTTGAGAAACAGCAGAAAGATATATTTTGCTGTGGAATGGTAAGAAATGACTTTTTGAGACACTTTGAAGAAACGCGTTTGGATTCCCCACCAATAATTGTCAAATGTTGGTATTTGAAGTTCTATTCATGCTTTATTTGCAGCGGAAACCAAATGAGCAAGTTTGTACGGTAAAATTTAAAGGGACAAAAATGCAAAAAAAAAAAAAAAAAAATGAAAATTTTGCAGATGCCTTACATTTCCAGTATAGTAGCCATGTGTGTTTGAACATGGAGATAAATTGATCGTGTGATATTTATACCCCCTAAGGTAATTCATTCCTTCTACGGCCTTTCATTGTGTGCAGTTTCATGAAGCAATGACTTATATTGCTTTCACGTTAAAAATAGACCAGATTGACAAGGAGTTGCAGCAGTTGGCGTATCAGTCACCTGTTTAGCTTGAACAAGAATAAATTGTCACCAAGAAAACGGCGAATGCGAATCCTGTTGGATAACTCTTTTGTTTTTCAAGAAAAAATCCCCAAAAGCGGCATAAAAGCAAACCTACTGACAACCTCTTCGCTTACTTTGGATCTATCTTTTCCGTCAACAAAGTGTAGGTCTGTTAAAACCAATTTCAAAATTATCTTACGTCCCTATTCTCCAGACCCTCGGTCAAACAGCAAAGCACTTGCCGAAGCTTTCTTGAACCAATAAGAAGAATTCAATCTGAAGTTCAGGTGTCTGACCGAAAGTCGATTAGTCTAGTTAATATAGGCCCAGGTAGCACAAATAACCTTTAAACGTTTTATAAACGTTTTTAAGCGGTTGTCACAACGTTAATAACCATTTTACAACGTTTAAAAAACGAAGTGTGCTACTTGGGGTGTTAGAGCTTTATCTTAAATGTAAAAACCTGAAATGACCAAAATATTAGCCAATTTTAAAGGAGATGCTGGAAGGAAGGAAAATTTGCCCTTTTGTCTAAACTAGTTAACTCGTTTTCTCAGAAAAAACACAGACGTAGGTGGACAAAAACTAAAAAATATAAACGAAAACTAATAGTTATACTATACAGAAAGCAGTATTATTGGTCATTTGATAGTTAATTACTGTCCTGTTGAATTTCAACAAAATATTTTTTCTCGCCAAAATTTTGTTCCCCACCGTTATCTTCTGAAAAGATCTTCTCTCTCTCTGAAAACATTATGTGAAGCCTATATCTCTATTTGGTTTAAACCACTCTATTCTGCTTTTACTCAAAAATCTAGTAATTTTAAATACTTTTCCCATGTTTTTTCCCCAGATAACTAAAAACAAGTTATTCTCAAAGCAAACCACTGTAATGCTTCCAAACGCTTCAACAGCATAAGCATTAATACTTTAAGAACTTTATCTGAAATTTATTTATTATCAGTTGAGTAAAAGAAAACAAAATTTTTCAATGTTTCAACTTCAGATCCTTCCCTTTGTTGCAAACAAATTGAAAGACAAGATTTTGTGATTTGTGTCCAAGATACTCTCTCTGAGAGTGATTGGTTATGAAAAATTGATTTTATGACTGTATGTTGACGAATGGTGTTTCCTTTTACCGCTGTTTTTTTTTTTTTTTTTTTCATTTTACACCAGAGACTGGAAGTAGACGGAAACACCCCTTTATTTCCCCCATGAGGTTCATGAAGGTAGACAATAGCGCTATAAACGATCGATTCAAACTCTCAGGAAGTTCTACACCAACAATAATCAAACTGTTGCTCGTAGGTCACATGCGACCCACTTGATCGTCCAAATGTAATATGACATTATTTAAGAAGGAAAATCAGGTGAAAAAAAATTATGTAAGGAATTCATATAAAATACAAGCAAATTTATAATCAAAATTTAATCTTCCAAAAATAGGATAGGATTAACATATTAATTAGCGTTTCTACAAAGCTTCTAAAAAAGCATGTCGATGCATGTTTTTACATTCTCTAAAACATATCTCAATATTAATAATCTTTTTTATTTTCCTTATAAAATATAACAAAAAAATATATTTAACTTTATTTAAACACTATATTTATTTTCCTCATTTAATAGCTTTAAATTAGTACCAAAATTGATGAATCTAAACGATTATTTTTTAAGTTATTGAAGTTTTTTGTAGAAGTGCCCTACTTCGACCAATAAAAGATAAAATGTTTTACAAACTGAGGTTTTAGGGTATCACCTTCATAAGCTCGTTTTAGTAGTTTTTTTTTTTTTTTTCGTTTTTTTTTTTTTTTTAAATTTATTTATTTATTTTATTTATTTTTCTTTTTGATAAAAATACCATGAAAAAGTACAGCAATGGAGATTTTAAAAGTAATGTTATCTCACCTTCAATAAAATTGTTCATTACTACCCAAATAGCACACTTCGTTTTTTAAAGGTTGTAAAATGGTTATTAACGTTGTTACAACCAATTAAAAACGTTTAGAAAACGTTTAAACGTTTTTTGTGCTACCTGGGATAGAAATCAAGAAGAAAGCCAATAACTTAACCAGCTGAGAATTTGAAAAGTTCAAAACTGAACTTTAAACTGTTGTGATACATTTTTAAACCTCATAAGAATATAAATTAATAGCAACTTAAAAAAAATATGTGTCACTCTGGACTTGATGTAATATGTAGAATAAAATGCAGTTTGTAGATTGACACTTTCGGCAAACTCATAGGTTTTTTTTTTTTTTTTTGGCAGCATGCATTACCGAATAAACAAATTTTTACTTTCCATATTTTTATAATTCATACTGCGCAATCGACGTTTTTCTTTCTTTTTCATTTTTCCCCTCGGTTCTTTTTCCCTACATTAGTTTCAGCTTTACTGAAATTTTGCTACTTACTGAAATAACTTCAAAAGTTCGAAAGCTAAAAAGAGTTGATCCTAGCCTAAAACAAAATGATCTAATGGCTAATAAAGCTTAAAAGGAAAAAGTATTCATTAAAACTGAAATTAAAAAAAATTATAAAAGTAAGAATTGCTTTCAAACAAATTATTCCTTTTACGGGCCGCTCTCAAATTTAGTCATACTTTGAGGAGCGAGAAATACTCGTGAAATCCAGGCGTTTGTGGCATAAGTAGAAAGATGTAACAAGAAACGTGACTGACCTCACATATTTCGGTTAAAATAAAACCTTCAAAATCAGCACAATAAAGAGCTCAATATTTTTTTTTATATTACGGGGACATTTCACACTATTTGCCAGTGAAATATCTTGCACGTAGTACTGAATCTCGAAATGTATATTTTTTTTTTTCCACAATAAAAATACAGAGGAAAAATTTTTCTATTCCTGTTAACTTGAATTTGTATTTTTTGTGAAGCTTGATGATGAACTTTACCAAATTAACATGAAGAGAAAATTCTGAAAAAAAATCACGTAGATGGTAGTACTAGTACTATATCCTGCTTGTGAAATTTCAAAGATCTAAACCATTTTGTTTTTTAGTTATCAAAGATCTTATGTTTTGGAAGGTGCCAATATACTTTTATGTTCCAGTTCTCCGAGTAAAAACACATCCAAAACTTTTTTTTTTTTTTTTTTTTTTTTTGTAATTTGAACTTTATTCGTCTTAAAGTGGCACTAATAAAGAAAGTTTTCGTGCACTATTTTTTTTTTTTTTAGTTGAAAAAAATATAGTTTTTTATCAAATTCGACCTAAGTTGAGATAAGGAACACACGTGAACACATTACGTAGGGGCAAATGTGAACAGTTCATCTGTGCTCCATAATGGTATTTACTTATTTCAATTACAAAAATTGTTGATTCTTTATACATTAAATAGTCTAAGAAATATTGAACAATAAAAAGTTTCAATACTCAATATTTAATTAAAATCTGAAAGAGTTGCAAAGAAAAGAAAGTTAAACTTGCTAAACTGTTAAAAAAGGAACAGTTAAGAGTTGCAGTAAGTGACGCACATTAATATGTCCGACATTAGTTTTGAAGACCGCAACTATCAAGAAATTTGTGCTGAAGTCAGCCTTGCACCAGCAAATTTAGCTGTGAATGACTTTGTCCTCGTAGAATTCACCACTAAAATGACAAAAATTTACTGTGACTGAAACTTTTATGTTTCCAAAAACAGATGATACATCGATTGGTAAACACTCTAATGATATTCTGCTAAAATTACCACCATCTTCATCGAGCTACATCTTTTGTTTCTTTTTCTGTAAAACTTGAAGGATACAATGTTCGTTGAATTAAGTCAATTAATCACGTTGAATAAATACCTTGATATTTTCATTGTAAGTGTTTGTTAATGTGCAATAAGCAGTATACTTAAAAATATGCTTAGGTGTATTTTATTTCCATTAATGTATCCGTGTTTACTAGTGCCCCAGGTGTGTTTACAACTGTCCCCCTACTGGGGCAGATGTGAACAAAATTTAACATATTTTTGACTGTTGAAGAAGATAGGTAACTGCATGAAAATATTAGCAAATGTTTAATTTATTATGTATAGCACTTGTTTCTTTTATATCTCAAATTAATAATGAAAAAGTACAAAAATGGCATTTTTGTTCACATGTGTCCCCTTCTCCCCTATATATTTCGAGATTTAGCCTTACGTAAAAACATTTCACAGTCAAATACTGTAGAATAATCTCACGTTATTTTTAAAAAGATGAGAATTGATTTCTTCCGATGATTTTTCTCTGTATTCAGTTTGGTTTTATCTCGTACCGAAAAACATTGATGATGTGATGATGACTAAGTATGAATTTAGTCCAAATTCAACGTTTACATTTAGACAGAAAACTGTACGAGCATTACCACTTTTTAGAAAAAGTGACGCCGGTCGAAACTTTCAGCAAACTCAAAAGAGAAAGTTAAAATTACAATAAAATAATGCAGTTAACCAAAATTAATCAATTCATCTTTGATTTCGTCTCACTCTAATTTTGATAAAACTGACATAGATGGACTAATGATTAGCAATACGGAGTAAGTTATTCTGGTTTTGAATCAAAACTTCTTTTCCACCACAATGACAAAGGAATTGTGATCTGTAATGCAGGAACCGCAGGTATGAGGAAATGTGACATCGAGAGAATAAGTCAAAGCTACTGGGGGGGGGGGGGGGATGTAACATCATTTGAGACGTTTATTTCTAAAACCAGTCCAACGACAAAATTTCTAATTTAAAAAAACATTTATATTATCCCATTGAATTATTCAATCGCGATTACAACTTTTTAATGCAAGAAATATATCAAAATATGTATACATTTCAGAATAAAGTGTTGCAATCCTTATCGAAAAGCAAATTTATATGAGGGTAAAATGCTTTTTTTAACTTGTAGAGCTTGTTGCTTGACTGCTTTTTGAAATAATGCTTCCTTTACAGATAACCGCTACATTCTTTAGAAAAAATATTACAAAAAAAAAGAAAGAAATCATAGCAACAAAACAAAACGATATGTTTTGCTGCAAAAATGAATTTTTTGTTTCTTTTCTTTAGATTTGTACCGTGTTGATATTTTTAAATAGTAGGTCATATATAAGCCTTGGATTAAACATTCGCTTCATTTTGTTAAAAACAATGATAGCTGCTCAAATGTCAGATAATTTCAAACAAGTTTCATCATATGTAGAAAAATCCACGCTTTCAAATAGCACAAAATTTTAAATGCGTAAAAATTATTTTCAATTCCACATTAGCAAGTTACCAAGTTCACGGGATAGTTGACATGAAGTAAAGAACAAAATTGAATTTTAAAAGGAAAGCATCAAAGAGCAGACCATCTTAATTAATTTTGTGCCAAAATTCATAAAAATCGGATGAGCGGTCTAGGCCCCGCGCGAAACATTTCTTTCATTTTAATCTTGCTAGGCCTGCTAGCGTCAGCAAAAACTTTAATCACAATGGTTTTGAGAAAATCATGAAAAGGAAGAGCAGGAGAGGAAGGAGGATATTAAAAAATTTCTTTGAAAACTAACAATTTAAAAATTTAAAGAACGCTTGCAAATTTAAAAATCCTCATGGAAATCGTGGTTTGAGTGTTTTTTTCTATTAGCATTGCTGAAAGAGACATCAAACAATAAAATTTTTTGCTTGTTTTTTTTTTTTTTTTTTTCCAATGAAGAATGAAAGCAAGTAAAAAAATACCATGAAAAGAATTACCGTTTTCTAACAGTTGAAATGTAAGAAAAAAAATACACAAAGCTATATTTGGGGGAGAGGGGAAGGGCGCGTTTTCAAGCAACACCGGATCGGACTTGAAGTTACGTGGCGCCATCTATAAATTGCTTTTTGAAACTTAAATTACCGAAAAAAAGGAAAGTGTTTCGTGAAACGTGTTTCGTTGGTCAACTTCTCTACGCAATAGTTTTTGGGGCAAAATATATAATGCTAACTATAAAAAGACACTAGGGCATATATTTATCCTTGTCATTTAAATTTCCAAGCAGAATAGTATAGCTTGGAAAATGATTAACCCAAAAGAAATTTCTCTTAAGTTTGCTCTTTGCTTCTTTTAATAAAAAAGTTTCCGTCAATTTCCGTACAAATGGAGTAAGAGTAATAATGTACATTAAATGATATAAAATCATAAAAAAAATCTAAACGAACTTTTTAATTTAGGAAAGATGATTAGAATTAAAAAAAATTACTTAGGGCAACAGCCCACGGTCTCGCACCTCTAGGGGCCTCGAAATGAAGTACAAACATCATACTAGGGATGGATGCACCGATAAGCAAATTGGCCGATTACCGATTACCGATTAATAGGTTGTTGATAATCGGCCGATTAATCGGCTCAGCCGATTAATGATAAGGATGATTGTTTTTAATTCTACCAATTTTACCATCACTGTTTTTTCTCTCTTATACAATTCCGAGTTTAAAAATAGTAAGTAATTTATTTCCAGGAGAAGATTTTTTTTTCCATTTTCCCAATTTTCATAAAATAATTTCAATATTTTATCAAATTTCTTAGAACCAATTTTCATATTATTGTCAATAACATTACATTAACACATTGCTAATTATGTTAATTGGACATAAAAATTCAGAAAAATATACAGGGAGTCTGTACTCCAATTTAGGAGTACTTTTAATTTAATTTTTTTAGTAATTAGTAGCAATTTAATTCAAGACTTTTATTCTTTGTGAAAATTAGAGGTTATCTAAAACACTGTACTAAGGAGGAAACTGTCGCCACATGAAAAATGTTGCAACATTGGCAATGTATATTTATTCAAAGTAGGAGAATTAATTTATTAAAAACTTTACATAAACTGTGAGGATTATTATTACTGTTAATAAAATTATTCATCGTAGTTTCTTAGTGAAGGTATACTTTAAGAATGAAATTAAAAAAAAAAAAAAAAAAACATTTTTTGGCCGATTAATCGGCCCGATTTTTCCGATTATAACCGATTAATCGGTACTGCCGATTAATCGGTGCATCCCTACATCATACCATAAATATTCCATGAAACATTTTATGAATTTCATTCATTTTTGTAGGGAATGAGAGAAATATTAACATTGTTAGTACACTGTAAAAAAAAATCCGGGAACGTTTCTGAGTATGTCGGGCAGCTGCGGTTCATGTTATTTTCAGAAACGTTTCTGAGTATGTCCGAATCATCTTTCTGTTATTTTCAAAAACGTTTTAGAGTATGTCGGAATCCTCTTTCTGTTATTTTCAAAAACGTTTCTGAGTATGTCGGAAGCCCCTTTCTATTGTTTTCAGAAACGTTTCTGAGTATGACGAAATCCTCTTTCTGTTATTTTCAAAAACGTTTTTGAGTATGTCGGAAACTTCTTTCCGTTATTTTCAGAAACGTTACTGAGCATGTCGGAAGCCCCTTTCTATTATTTTCAGAAACGTTTTTGAGTATTTCATGCAGCTGCGATTCATGAAATATTCAGAAAGGTTTCTGAGTATTTCAGAAAGCTTTTTCAGTATTTCAGAAATCTCTGAAATTTTCAGAAATGTTTTGGAATGTTTCGGAATCCTTTTTTTATGTTTTTCTTTTTTTTTAATACACATTTGAATTATAATGACTTTTTTTCTTACCGCTGAGATTAGTAATATTTCATTTTAAAAATTAAACAAAAAATAATTCAATAAAATACTTTCATAATTGTGTAAAATATAAAATTTTTATTATTTACGAATTTTATTATGTTTTTTAGTCCACCCGTTGTTTTGTTTTTTGTAAAAGTTGAGGTTCATAAATATAGAGTTATAACATAAGAAGCTGGAGGATTAAAAAATAATAATAATAATTTTGTATTTTCACACCATTATTGAAGTATTTTATTGATTTATTTTTTGTTTTCTTTTTGGAATGAAATATTGCTCACTTCAGTGGTGAAAAAATTAATTAAACTTATTGAAATATGTGACATTAGATTTGTATTTAAAAAAAAGTTACAGAAAAAGGATTCCAAGGTGATCGAAAACGTTTTACAATTTCAGAGAGAATTCTGGAATACTTAAGATCGCTTTTTGGGAATTTCACAAACCCCAGCTGCACAATATATATAAAATGTTTTTGAAAATTACACAAAGGGGATTCTGAAGTACTAAGAAACATTTTTTGAAATAACAGAAAGCAGAATCCGAAGTACACAGAAACGCTTTTGGAAAGTACAGAAAGTATATTCCGAAATACTCAGAAGCTTTTTAAAAGTTACAGAAAATGTTCCGAAATTCTCAGAAATGTTTTTAAAAATATCATGAACTGCAGCTGCCCCATATATTCAGAAACGTGCTTTGATAGTTTTGACAGTGTACGAGTTTCCTTTTTTATATGTTAAACATTTTAAAATGTACGAAGCGTTTGTGCCACAAGCGATGACTAAAAAATATTTCAGTGAATTCTAAACTATATAATATTGACGTTCAAAAGTATATAATAGTCAAGAAATGTATCTACATTAATATTCAAGAATAGTGACACATTGGAATAGTAACAGGTGCTACTTTAGTCTGGAATGATATTTTCATATCCTTTATTCATTGAATATACACTAGCCCGCCATTTCAAAGTTGTTTTGAGCAAAAAGGATGTGTTCGATGCATGTTATTGAAAAAATCATCAAAATACAAGCAGAAATGCATGACAAAAAGCAGTGAATTTAAAATCCCAGGGGGTCCATTACCCCCCCCCCCCTCCTCCCCCCACGTCCCAAATGAGGGACCTGAAGCTACATACAATAAATTTCAAAAATTAAAATATATACTTACTCCTATTACTATTTTCAAATTAAACATTCCATACCACAGCGATGAATGTGTGTCTTTATAAACAGCACACAATGCTTAAGTAATTTGCTACTCGAATAATGTGCCACTCGTGTTTAGAGCATTTTCAAGTGAACAGAAAATGACACTTTTAAAACATTCTAATACACACTCGATCAAAAACTCTTTATGATATAGTTGTTCTTCTGCGCAGCAAAAAATTACTCACATTTTTCCCCAGTTCCTTAAAAAAAACCATTCAAAATAAGTAAATTAATTTTAACACACAGTAATATTTTCTTCTAATTAAAACGAAAAAACGGTGATTTCTTTCGTAGCGAAGAAATAAATTTAACGAACTGAAACTAAGCAGATCTTCTTTTCACAAAGAGAAAGAAAAAAAAAAAAAAAGAATCTGAAAGCAATGCAAGAAAAAAAAGCTGAAGTCGCCACACATTTTATTAGAGTTTTCAGGGTGAGTTCAAAGTGCAACATCTATGCGTTTAGTTTGGTTTCGTTTCCCCATTCGAACGAAGTCAGGCGGCTGCTACGCGCAATAAGGGAATTCCCCCACAAAGGCCCTGCAAGAAAAGGAACAGTACATTCTGTTTATGATTAGTGACGTCAATAATAGAATGAGATAGATTTTTATTAATAGGTGCTCCTTATGTTCAACATGCATAAAAAATGAAAGATTGCAGTAACTCACAAACAAATAATATCACAAAAACTATTGCAATGCTGTCCCTGAATTTTCTGAATGTCAATCTGAATTTGCCGAATGAGGAAAATTTTTGGGAGGTCCCAGCGACCTCCTATGACCTGCCTTCGGGGAGCTCCTGATCTTATTATAATTATTAGACAAATTCAAGCCTAACTTTAACCGAACAAATTTCTTAAAGCGCAGAATGAAAACCAGTTTTGATTATGTCATTACAAGTCCCGAGAAAGAAAAGGTTTGGGCACAGCAAAGACTTTATACAGTTTAAAAGAAAATAAATCTAATTCTAAGCAATGAATAGTACTTACCGGCTTCTTGAACAAATAAAAATAATCCAAACTTCTCTTCGCGATGTATCGTAATAATCTATACGTGTTACACACTCTGATAATCCCGTTGAAGTATGCATTGAAGATTTAGTTTTCGTATGAATTTTATATGTCACAAAAACGAAGCAAATACCATTCGTACATTCCTTGCTTGTATTAAATTTCTCACGGATTAACAGTTCCCATCATATCCGATTTTACACCGAGCAAGATTAAATATACACAAGCTGAAATGCGAACACATTAATATGGCGCCGTTTCCAGTTTCAATCTTCTCCCGAACCTCAATCTTACTCGTTGCGCATCGAGCTACGCAACTTCCTCTTAGGTATTTTGTATATTTGGAAACGTTTCCGACTATTACGGAAACTGATTTTAAACGGATGTTTCCGGTATATTCAAAAACGTTTCTCTTATTTTCAGAAACGTTTCCGAATTTTTTCTACAGAATATGATCCAATCAGAAAAAGGATGTAAACATTTTATTTTTTTACTTTTTATTCCTTCTTTCTGCTTGATAAAAGCGCTAAATGGGGCCTCCTAGTCCATTCACGTAAAAGAGGTTCCAGATCACACATCAAAGATCTTTTAAACTTAATTCTTCCGCATACTGAAACACTTATTTGCGCGGTGGTGGAAGAGGAATTTCAAGAAATTCACTGAAACCTTTATGCTGCCGTTGAATCACTATTATTGAAAATATCATTCAATATATATTCTGCCAGCAGATATTTTTTGCTTTAAAAAAAATGATTCGAAAAAAAATTCAATACATTAACCGAAGAATGATGGGTAAGAATAGACCGTACTTCGTCACTTTATTTGCACAAACGCGGCTGTAGCAACACAACTAAATTAAATTACAGACTACTTAATCCGGCTTAAACGCAGAAAACTTTTATTTCTGCAACGCTTGTTGCATTAAAAATCTAGTGACTAACAAACATTCAGCAATGATTGATTGTTAGTAACTAGAGAGTATTCTGCGTAGTAACAAGAAAGTACTCATTGAGGAGTACTTTCATTTACGCTCCTTCTAGATAACGAAAGTAAATCTTTGTTTTACTGAAGTTTCTCATTTGATTAGTTGCGGAAATACTACTGCTTGTTTAAATCAATAAATGCTCTGTAATTGTTTAAAAAAAAACAGACATTGATCAACATCTGCAACCGAAACACGTAAAATTAACTGATTTGAGATTAAAAAGTCTCAAATCAGTTAAATTTGTTTTAAAATTTTAAACTGCATTGATTATAAGTAATTGGGTGTTAAAATTAGAAATAAAATTTCACATTGTAGTACATTCCCGATTATCCGCGGAATTGGGTGGCACGGGTAACGCGGATAACGAAAAAATGAAAAAAACGGGGTGAAGAAGATAAAAAAAATGTCTTTTGCTTAAAGTGTAATGCAATTGCATCACACTTTAAACGTGATATGAACGTAGTGACGACAGGTACAACATAAAAATTATTTGTATTTGAGGTTTTCAAAGATATAAAATCTATTAAGAATTGGTACTTACGATACCGCCCAGATAAAATAATTAATTGGATGAAGTACACCGCACTCTTGGGTAAGAAATGTTAAGAAAAAACAAAACTAAAATTCGTGTTTTTTCAAAAAAAATCAGTTAATTGTGTGTTTCTTGCCACGACAACATTGTCCTTATTCTTGATTTCACGGTTCGTAGGAAAGGTTTTTCAGCCGCGATACTCGTGAGCCTTCCCCCCCCCCCCCCCCCCGAAAAAATGCAGGAATAGTCACCGAGATGGCCGATGGCTTTTTCCTATTACCGATCTTAATATAAAGATGATTAAGCTAGGGTTCCCCACAATTTTACTGAGCACCCCTTCCGCCAGAAAAAAAACGCTACTTCCTAATCAAAAAACTAAAATTCTATTGAAATAACTTCTCTAAAATTTCCACTTGGATAGTCTACACATTGCCCCCCCCCCCTACCTCTCCCTCCCCGGGTGGTCTATTATTATTAACATTTATGCTTAATTAATAATGTAATTATAAATAATGTTATTTCTTTCGCTATTATTATTAGAATAAATTGTTGGAATATTTATTCACTGGGATGGCTGGTAGCTATTCTCTATCACAAATATTACAATGCAGAAACTTTAGTTTGGGATGCCCAGCCCTCAAGAGCGATGCCCCCCAAAATGCTACTTTTTAACACGATGATTAAAATGCTTCTAAAATAAGTTCTCTAGAACTTTCGATAAAAAAGTCTGTGCCATGCCCTAAGCCCCCTACCCCACCATGTGCGCAACCTTGCCTCAGCTGTTATTATTAAAATGAATTTATGGAGTACTTATTCGCATGGATGGCCGATGGCTGTTCTCTACCGCAAATAATAGAATGTAGAAACTTGAGTAAGGGTACTTAACCCCACAAAAACGTTGGCAGCCAGCGAAAACGTGACCTCTTTCTAAAAAAAAGACTAAAATCCTTTCAAAACAACTTCTCTCAAATTTTCAAGGATATGGTCTGTGCCATGTCCATCATGAGGGTACCCCTCTTTTAGCTATTAATTATTGGAATAAATTGCTGGAATATTCATGCACCGAAGTGGTCGGTGGCCGTTCTCTACTGCAGTTCTTAAAATGCAAAATTTTTAAATAAAAGTGCCCAACCCCACACAAACGAAGCCCCCCTTCTCTCCTCTACAAAATGCGACCCCCTAATAAAATGATTAAAATGCATTTAAAATAACTTTTCTAAAATTTAAAATTTTTAAGTCTGCCTCTGAGTCAAAGCACACGCACATAGGCAGTCCTGCTTTAGCTATTAGTCTAATAAATAATTTGCTGAATATTTATGTACCGAGATGGCGAAGGGCTGTTCTGTATTGCAGATCTTAGTATGCAGAAACTTTAGTTGAGGTGAGGTTGCCCATCACATCAAGGGCAATGCCTCCTGCTCCTGCTTAAGCTATTGCTGAAATATTTATTCCGTAATATGACCGATGATTGTTCTCTACTTCGGGTGTCAGATAGTAGAAAGCTTTACTAGGGCTGCCTATTCCCAAAAAGTGATAAGCTACTACCCCCCTCCCCGCATTTAAAACAGCACAATTGCAAAAATGTAAGATATTACTTGTATCTTTCAATGTTTACACAAATTATTCCAACCATTAAACTAAATAAAAATGATATTAAAAGAAAAATACTGAAATGTTAGTAACAGAAGTAATGTTCAGCACAGTTCGTATTTAATTTACTGAAAATCAACATTTAACAAAAAAAAAAAAATAATAATAATAATCCATTTGTATATGTTTTCTTGAATATTTTTGAGGATTAAAAAAATTAATAGGGTTAAGAAATTATGAGTCTGTAAAATTAAGCATTTCACTGATTTGAAATCAAGAAGTGCAAAATTGCACTATTTTACATTTTGGGAATGATAGCAAAATTGCGTGTAGATAAATTATTCCCTTACCTTTTTATTCCAAAATTCCTTAATAAAAATAATTTTAAACCTTCAGTTATAAAAATGTTCATATTTTTCTTGATTATAATAACCCTTTCAAAAACAAACTGCCACTGGATATTTCTCCCATTCAAAATTTTAAAAATGACTTTTTCCTTCACAGGTTTTACTACTGTGCTTATACAGAAGAAAGTGCCAACTTTTACAAATAAACTTATTTTGCCAACTTCAAATGCATCGCATCGTCAAAACGGTAAGACCAAGACTATGGTAAAATTGCATTAATCCCTCCCTTCAAGAAAAATGTTTCTACTATACATTGAATTCATTAAGTTAACCATCAAGACCTGTTCCAGCGACAGACATCATTTCGTGAACATTTCATTATTATATTTATTGTTGCATCATGTTTAATCATCCACCAAAATATGCAAATTCTGGAAACATAAAATATTTTTACTACTATCTTATTTTGTACTTTTCCAGATCAGGGAAAAAATTTTTGGAACTCAATTTAGAGCAGAAATGGCTTAATCCTAAACTGGAAAAACCATGAAAAAAAAAAAAAAAACATTTAAGCTTTTTATTGCAGTGCTTCAAGTGAAGATCATTTAAGCTTTCAGAGTTATAGATGTGTTCAGTACTTGCAAATTATTCTCGTGCAATTGTCAGTGTTCAGTAATATTTCAGAGGAAAACAGAGAAAATACACTATACACTTAGAATGAAAAGGTCCCAAAGTAGCTACTATCAAAGTTGTGGCTGTCACAATTCATCCCACCTTTATAGTGGGAAGTATAATGCATTTGTTAATTGCTAATCAAAACATGTTGAAAGACGTGTAGTCAATTTTTCTTTTGACGCATTAACAGCTTAATATTTTTCTAAAGTAAAGATGGCAATTGAGTAGGGAGGACAAATTCCTCCATGCTCATTTTTGAGTTAATCATCTTAGCTTTTATTGCATTTAGTGAAAATGCAGTTTTCATTTAGAAAAGAAACGGAGAGAGATGAAAAGAAAGAAAAACTAGTACCGCATTGATTGAAGAAGGTTGGAGTTAGCAAGTTTAAATTAACTAACTAAAAAATAATCAAAAAAGGAAACTGAGAATAGCTCAACTTTTAACGCTAGTATAATCCAATGTTATATTATCCTATATTCTTTGCAGTATAATTTTTAGGAAACTCCAACAAGCACATAAAAAACTTACTCAGAAATTTCATCGATAGAATAAATAACAATTTATTGTATGCTATTATTTACTGCTTACATCCAGTAAAATAATATTGTCCCATAAGGTCTGCATCAAAAAATTACATTTTGCAATGAAGCAAAGTTATAAGGTCATGACATAAACTTAGTTATTTATCAATAGTATTTTTTATATAAAAACTATAATAAATTATAAATGCTTACTATTTGCTAAAATAATAGGGTGTATTTTGATCAATACACAACTATTATTACTATCTGTAACATTAGAATTTGACCTTTATTATTATACCAATCAATCTAAATTTCACAAACATCGTAACAGAGTGTAGGAAATTCACTGGCAACACTTTATTCTCTACCACCATTAAAAAATTATCTTTCATTCATATAAAACTAGAAAAAACTTCCAATAACTGTCAAGAGAATATGGCACATTTTTTGTAGTATGAATGCAGTGCTATTAAGTTTTGAAATGAGACATCACTTTTACTCAATATGAAGCTACCATTTTTAGAATTAGAACATTAGAGACAAGACTAAATCTTGACAATTGGAGCAAAGTACTTCAGATCAGAAAATTATTTTGCATCAATTGAGGAACCGTATAAATTATTTTACCTCAACAAAAGGTATTTGCATTTTTTTTAATTAATTGCAAGAAAGAATATTTTAAGGTTATACCCACTCATAGTGATAAAAGTACAGAACATTTTATAGTCACAAAAGTACAGTTCAATTTGCAATTTGCAATACTTGAAGCACAGTATTAAAAAAAGAGAACAGTAGAAAAGTCATTTCACACAAATGTTTTGTTCTATACTTTAAAGGTTGGATTGACAGTTTTTATTTTTTTAATGCACACAAATTTCAGTTTTAAAATATAAAAGATATGTAATAACTTTTTTAACATAATGCATTCAATTTGTGCAATAAATCAGTGTGGGAACAATGTAATGATTACAAAATTTGTTTTGTATGACAGATTCAAAGTAATGCTTTGAAATACATTGTAAATGATGTATTATAGTTCTCCATTCCTACATAGTGCATGTGTGCAAAATAAACATGTTCAATAATATTGTAAGTCCAAAATTATAAGCATGGGACAAATAACACAACACAGGGCAAATAACAAATTTATTAATTTAAATTTCAAATCAATTGAAATTGTTTGACCTCTTTTTTATGCATGTTAGGTTCAGTGAAAAATAGTTATGTGTTCAAGTTTTAAGAAATACACATATCAGAGTTTACCTGAGCATATTAAAAACTACAAAAAATGTTGTATAAAATGTAAGGCATTAAAATATATGTTGTAATATACATGGTGCATCCCAAAAGTAATGCAAATGATTTTTTTCTGGCGCAATGGTACAGTGCAGCGTGTTCTACCCAGCTGGGCCAGGTGTAGGGGGTGTAAGCTTCAAATTGCACTAGGTGTTTTTTAGTTGTCAGCTGCCAGAGAGACAGAATGTGTGATATAGTGAACCCCTTTTTCAGTAAATGTGACACGAGAAAATGGACAATTCGAAGGAGCAACGGTGCACTATCAAGTTTTGTGTTATACTTGGGAAGTCTGGCACCAAAACGTTTCAATTAATTCAGCAGGCCTTTGGGACTGATTGCTTGTCCCAATCCCAAGTTTTCCGATGGCACAAGTCGTTCATGGAGGGTCGAGAGAACATCATGGACGAACCTCTCACAGGGCGTCCATCAACCTCACGAGCCGAGTTTGAACTCTGACAGACGATTGAGCCTTCAATTGATAGCATAGACTCTAAACTTAACAAAATCAACAGTTCATTGCATTGTCACAGAAGATTTGAGCATGAGAAAGGTGTGTGCCAAACTGGTTCCAAAAGTTTTGACCGACGAACAAAAAGACGTGAGAGTGCTCTAATGCCAAGAAATGTTGGAAATGTGTGAAAAAGATCGTAATTTTTGGAACTTAGTTATCACCGGCGATGAGTCCTGGATTTTTGAGTATGACCCTGCTACAAAAAGGCAGAGTTCAGAGTGGCACACCACATTCTCTTCCCGTTCCGAGAAAGCATGCATGAGCAAGTCCAGGATCAAAACCATGCTCATTGTTTTCTTTGACGCCAGAGGTATTGTGCAACACGAATTTGTACCGACTGGGACAACAGTTAACTCAGTTTTATACTTGGAAGTGCTTAAAAGACTGTAAAGGACTGTTGCCCGTCCCCGAAACGACATCAAGGACACGTGGAAACTTCATCACGATAATGCGCCGAGTCACAGTGCTTTCATTATTAACGACTTCCTGGCCAGGGCTTACACCCCATTGGTTCCCCAGCCTCCTTACATTACTGACCTGGCTCCTGCGGATTTTTTTCTATTTCCTAAGTTGAAAGGAGCAATGAAAAGTGAACATTGGGGCTCGATTGAGAGCATTCAAGCTCATGTCACATCAGCTCTGAAGGACATTCCAAAACAAGCCTTCCAAGATGCCTTCCAGAGTTGGAAACACCGTCTTCAGAAGTGCATCAATGCAAGAGGGTGCTATTTTGAGGATTTTGACTTTTTGTATGAATATCTTCAGCAAGTGTTTTTTTATGAATTTTTCCGCATTACTTTTGGGACACACCATGTATAGTTAAGAAGTAACTTTTAATGACAAAGCTCATTTACATTTTGCACGAAACAAAATTAATTCCACACACCATAATGCTTGTAATTTTTCAATAAAGCTAAGTTCCAAACTAGAAAATACAAACAATAATAAAAATTTACTTGCAAAAATAGTAAGAAATTCCGATGGATATAAATACCAAACATTTTAATGAATAAGAGATACAAAAGTTGGAAATAATTTATTTAAATAAATATTTGCACTTGAATACACATAATTCAGATTTTAAACAAACAAAAATAAACAAAATATACTTTCAAAACAAAACATTAAAATAAAATGTGGGTATAAAAACAAGCAATTTAAGTATATATTTTGATCCACAAGAAATGTTTCCAACTGAAAGTTTCAATAACATTTTTAAGTAAAAGTCAAAAATTAACATTTGAGGTACGTATATGAAAAAAGTTATGTTTCACAGACGTTTGTTGCTGTAAAAATGTCTTTGATCTTCAGGGACTGCATACTACTTAATACTTCCAAAAATATCATTTTCAAAACATTATATGACATGTAGAGCATACTTTAAGAGCTAAATACAAATATTTTTTGTAAAAAACTAATTAAAATTATTTACTGCACATTTCAAAAATTAAAGCTTTTAAATGCATAAAAGAATGCATCCTGAATGCTGAAATAATTGTACATTCTTGGTCAAATATACCCTGCAATGAGTTAAAATATAGAAAAATTTTGATTTATGCAATTTATATACACATTTTTAAATGTAACTTAAATTTTATGATAACCTAAAAACATTTGAAATATGCATTTCTTTAAAACTCCCAAATAATAAAAAATATTATGTGAAAATAAAAATCAATTTGGTTCAGTTTAAATTATTGATTTTAAAAATAGCAGGTGCACTACAGCTGTATATAGATAAGCACTATTCTATATTCTTGGAAATTCACACCTTTCTTAACTTACTTAGTGAATGATGACTAATTTTGAAAATTGAAATAAAGATTTCAAAACACTACTTTTCACACTAGATTACATATTTCCGATCTTATTCTTAAGTTGTGCAGAAAATTATAAAATGTTGATGGTTAATAAATCTACCCTTTGACAAATGTATACTTTACTAGTTATATACAAAGGTAATCCCAAAAGTTAGGTCTCCAAAGTGTTTGAGAACTCAAAGGAACTACTAATGCAGCTGTTGGCCGCTCTCTAAGGCGGATCCAGAGATTTTTCAAGGGAGGGGCAATTGATTTCTCTTTCTACAAACCTTCTTCCCCATACTTCACTAAAACTCATATAAAATTGCATTTCTAGTACTTCAATGTCGAAAAATTACTGGTGAAGAGTGACTCAAGGGCCCAAGGGAGGGGCGATCGTCCCCATCGCCCCTCCCTTGCTTCTGCCCCTGGCCGCTCTGTTGCGATTGGTCTTTCCACCACTCCCAAAAAAGCATATGCAGGCATCGATGGGATGCTCAGTCTAGAAGTAACAGCCGTTCAGAATGGAGCTCCTGCTGCATGTTTCTACCAAATGTGAAGTTTACACTGTTATTCAGTTTTCGTGAATGCAAAAAGGGTTAAAATGCTTGAAATTAATCACTATTCCTTGAGGAATGTTGAACAAAGGTATATGCATTCTCTGCAATAACTCTTGCCCACACATTGCCTACTCAACCGCTGCCCTCCTGCAAGACTTTGGTTGGAACATTGCCAACCACTGAATCTATATCCGGGCTTGGCCTCCAGTGACTATCATCTGTTTCTTAAGTTGAAAGAATATTTGACCAGAAGGCGATTTGAGGATAGAGGGCGACACATTAAGTCGCATGGTGACGAAGAGGTGAAAGATGAAGTTAGCAGTTCCTCAATGAGATGGCGGAGAGCTGGTACTACATGGGCATACAAAAACTCAGTGTTTACAAAAATGCATCGACCAAAATGGTGATCATGTAGAAAAATAAATAATTGAACAAAATTTAAAATGATAAATAAATCACAAAAAAAAAATGTTCTCTTGCACCTCTAAGAAATTGGAGACCTTACTTTTAGGATTTTCCTTGTATTTTACTGGGAGCTCTACAGACAAAAGAATGAGAAAACTAGATTAAAAAGAGATTTTTTTTCTCTCATTTTAACTGAACTAGTTGGCGAGGTAATATTTTCTAAATATGTACCCAGTTACTTTAAACATTTCTAGAAACAACTCAAAACTGTTTTAAGCCATTGTTTACCTACATATTACCGTTTCTTTCATGAAGAACTGAAATTTTACTGTATTAAAGGAAACTGCTAAACATAAGAACATAAAAAACATAAGAGTGGTGTTTTTTAAGCAATAACAAAGTGATGTTTAGATTAGTTCAGTGTGTGAACTTCTCCTGTCAGTGATGCTCAAACAATGAAAGTACGTCCAGGAAAACAATATTTAGTTAATAAGGAAGTTAATACTTAGTCCAGTGATTGCCCTTGAGAAAATTCCCTGTGGCAGGCAAACAGTTGCGTTAGCTCTATAATTTGTTACTCATGAAAATTCCTGTAAAAGCTATTTTGTGTAGGTTGAATCACATTGTAGCACAAGTCCCTGTAATTAAAACCTGAAGAATTATGCAATAAAATATTCACAACAAAAAGGAACAGAGTAGTAGCTATTCAGGGATGTCATTAATGCCCTTGTTATAAGCAATTAATTATTTAGAAAAACAAATAATCAACTATAAAGAAATTGAACAATAATAACAGCAATGACTCATTGAAAGACAGGTATTATAAAACATTAAATACATCTTTCTCTCGCATATTTTTAATAGTTTCATATATTTTTTTAAAAAAATAAATATTACATTAATGTTCTTTGAGAAATGAAGAGGTGATTTTTGACTATGATACACGGTTCACAGAAAAGTGAAAGGACCTTATGTAAACAAACATCTAATTTTGCAGCAGGAGAAATGAATTCAGAGTAGTTAACAGCATTGAAGAATCAACAGTTGTCCAGTTTCACTGATAACATTCTTCAATACACAATATTGAAAGCTACAAAATTTAAAACCAGAAATAGATCAACAACTCTGCAAATTAAACAGAAACCAAAACAAAAGCGACAATATTAAAAATAATTAAAAAGGAAAGAATATTTATTGCGAGCAAAAAGATTAAGTCAATCATATTAAGTTATTGAAATGGATTTTGTTTCAAAGAATATAAAAATATGTATTTGTATAATTCCTGATACGCAAAATTATATAAATTTAAAACATTGTGTTAAAGAAGAAATACGATGGCATTCAACGTTTCTTTCTAGATTGTGGTGACAAGATTGAAAAAGTTTTTCTTTTTTCTTTAAAGCTACAAATTTTTTATTTTAAAAAGATTGAAGAAAAAAAAAGAAAAGAAAAATAAAATAAGTCCTTCTTAACTGATAATTTAGTTCATCCATCCAATGAATTAAAACATTAGAAAGATGCAAAAGGGTAGAAAGCTCAAAAAACACAGTAGAGCAGTTTTCCATGAAGAATGTGTTCTTTATTGATCCCTTTCTAAAAATTAGGTTTTTATTTACACTAGTTATAACTAATAAAAATTCAACTTAAATATTAAACATATATTTTAAATTCTCATGATCATTCATATCATAAAAATAAATCAAAATTTTGTAAAATTGCAGCCATTAAAATGCTAAGATAGGCAAATAATTTTTAGAAAAGCATGTGTTAAAAAAACATTTTAAATAGAAGTTATAAAAATAAAAGAATATCAATCAAACATTTTTACAGCCTTATTATACCCCGTATTTTTAAATGAGCTTGAATTCCTATTTTTTCAACTACCTAGAAAACTCTAGAATCCTGGGTTCAGCATTCCTGACTTGCTTTAAATGGTTCAGTTTCTAATGCATTTTTAAAATGATATAGACAGCTAAAATGTTTTATTTCTGCGACTGAAAACCATATCATCTATTTTGGAAGCGACTGAGGAAATCCAGGGTACAAATAATAATTTAAAAAAAAGTCTAGACAGACTAGCCAAGTATTAGAAGATTCATGGCAAATTGAAAACAATTATGCAGTTAGATTAATTCTGAACCATGATACAAGAAACAAGGAGAGCAGATAGAATCATAAATTGGCACAAGCATGGGGTTAAATTTATGAAAAATTGCACTTGTAATGCAACATGGTGCAAAAATTATATTTTTGCATAACTAAAACAGCAGTCAAAAAAACTGGAAAGGAATTCCCTGTTTGTTTTAGGTCATTTTCATTTCAACTGACAACTCGGTTTTACAGTTTTGTGGTAACTTAGCATATATTTTTACCCACTTTGCTCCTCAATCTTGCCTTCAAGTGTACATAAGATATAATTTCAAACTTTAGTGCCCAGTATGAGAAAAAACAAACAACTTTTCACTATCTGTTGTCATATAGTAGGCGAAAAGGCTTTTGGCTGAAATGTAGGGTGCAGGGGAGCAAAAGTATGTATAATATACATAACATAGCACTTTAAAAAATTACATGACTTTAAAAACTACAATCAAGGTTTTAACACTAATGAAAAAAATATTTTTTACCTGATCATTAGCTGCTCTTAAAATATTCTTTATAAAATAATTTCATTTTTGTAACTCTGAGATAAATCCTTGTGAGGAAGAACAATTGAGTTAAGCACAATAACTTCTGGTGGGACTTGCACATTGCAACCTGGAAAGTAAAAATACAATTAAATATAATTAAATATAATGTAAATTAATATAAAAATACAATTTAAAAATAACTCTAAGCTGGAAAAAATATATAACATACCTAAAACTGTTATTGAAGGATTTAGACGACCACTGTTGTTAAAAAGTGGAACATTTTCCATTTTTGCAAAAAGTTTATTAGGATTTGGGTCGCAAGGTGTACCTTCTACACGTGCCCATGTTCCAACTGTACTATTCCAACCAATGATGCTGTGAAGAACTAAAGCATGATCCTAAAATTTACAAAAATCAAAATGTACAACATTTTTCAAACAATTTTACTGAAAAGTATTTTCTAGTCCAAAATAATAATAAAAATTCAGATTTTTTTTTTTTTAAGTAAAAAATTAAAATATTCACGTAAAGTGCAACTGAATTTTACCTGTGACCAGTAGAATAAGTTCAGGTCAGAATTCTGATAACTAGAATTTTACAAACTAATTATAAATCAAGTAGCATTTAGGTTCAATTTCACTGCAGTTTTGTTTAACTGCCAAAGTTTGCAAAACTAGTTGTTAGTTAATTGCCAGTCAAAGAAACAAACTGGTTATTACTGAAACATTATGTACTATTTCAATGAACAATTTATTCACATTTCTAGTAATAAAATGGTAATGATGTTTTACTCTATGGAGAATTGCTGCTTCAAAGTAAAAAAAAAGTGACTCTAACTATGAATAAATAAATTATTATGTTATTTTGAACTAATAGAAAGTCTGGTTATTATTTTTCGCCAACATAAAAAAAATTACAAGGGTTTCCTTAAATAAACATAATAAATACTAAAGTAGACAGACACACAATGGGAGAACAAAGTTGAACAAAGTAGTCAAGAGGGCTAAAATTTTCATTTAAGTGAAGATGATTTCACATCCAGCCCTAATATTTGACACCTAAGTTTTTATAAAAGTAATTAAATGAACACCATACTTTTAATGGTTAAACTGATTACTCTGTACTTCATTTCATTGTACACTAATAAAATAAGCATCTGTACATATGTATGCATCAAAATATCATGGCTGATTTATCAACATTTTAAACATAATTTGATCTTTCATAACAGTTAATTTACATCTCCATTATTTTGTGAGGTAAGATTCAGATGTTTTGAGAATGTTGGCTCTGATTAAGCAACTTGTGTAATTATTTTAGGCATTATACCCAAGTAAAATGCATAGGCAATGGAAAAAAAAGACAGTGGGCAATGATGCCTAGCTTTCATATCTTAATTTCAAGCCCTAATCATTGCTTGGACATAAAATCTTTTATGTTTTAAGAAAAACATGTTTTTATGCAACTAAACTTCGACCAAAAATCTGAATGAATCAACAGCTAGATAGCTTAAATTGACAACAATGTAAAAACAGGTTAATATTTTTTGCTAGTTGACATCTTAAAAACTTTACATTTTTGTTGATTTAATCTATAGTACTATGTTAACATGTGCAGCAGAATAGTGTAAATCCATTTTCTAAGAAGAACAATTTCAAGAATTTATAACAAAGAGCGATGTTGTTACTAAATGGTGAGTTTTTTTAAATATGTTTTGACAGCATTTGCTTCAATCCTTGATTAAACTTTCATATAAGGTTGTTGTTAGCACTCTTTATACACTCAAAATAATATATTAAAACTTGGAAAAAACATTAATAATTTGAAACATTTAAGAGACATAAATGAAACACCCTCTCTAAAATAAAACACTTCATTATGGTTCAGCCCATATTTTAAACTTGAAACACATTACTTACGCAGATTTTTTTTTTCAATTATTCCTTAGTTTAAACTTAGCACATTCTGCATCTAATCAACTAAGACGAACTAAATGACTCAGACGTAAACATTTCTAGCAAGCTAATGTCTTTTGAATAAAAACTATAAAACATCCTTCATGCTACATATTTTTTAAAAAGAGTAAAATAAAAGGCTATGTTAATGCAACAAAAAAAATTTCCACAAAAAATGACTGAAAATTTGTGCTTTAGTTAGGGTTTTTTCATTTCACTCAACTTTTTTTCATTACTCCTAATGATATCAGCAGATAAAAAGAGCACAATACAAAAATTACTTAGTAAAAAATTTAAAAAAAAATACCTGAATTGTAGCATTTCCCAGGACAATTGATTCTCTAATTCTAACACCTTCACCAATTTGAGCATTCATTCCTATGCTTACATTAGGGCCAAGCTGTAAAAAACTGTTTTTGAAAGTATTGTATACAATAACAAGAAATACATCATTAGAAAGAGAAAAGAATAACTAGCAAAAAAGCAGGAACAAAATTTATTATGTAAAAACATGAATTAATAGAATTTGGATGTAAAATATCGAAGTAAAAAGAGTTGTCTACGTTTTTCATTCCTTCACTTAATGAACTTACAAAGTTTTATCTGGATGTTTTTTGAATAGTTTTATTTTTTGTCTACATGAGTTTTCAAATGTGAACCACTTTATGTTACCATTCAACAGTTGAACGAAGTTTGTACAGCTTGTGATTCAATGTCATGCGACCCTCTTTAAGTCCTGCAGATCATCTCATCATGACTCTGTATTAAATAGATGATATGCATCAAATGTTTTTCTTTCTTATTAGGACACTCAAGGCATGAAGGACATCCCATCGTATTTATTAAAATCTGTGAATGAAATGTGTGGTACAAATATCCTGATGGATAAATGGCATTTTGATAGTATATTATCACTAGTGGTCTGCTCTAGAAGCAAGGAAGAATCTCACTGTCACTAGTCACCCACACAGGGACCCTATACAAGTGTTGTCTTTTGCTTCTTCTACCAGGCCCATCATTTAGGGGGGCAGGGGGGTCAATCGCCCCCCCCCCCCCCCCGCGGCTTTGAGAAGTCAACGTATTTACATATAAAGGGTCGTGATTTTTGCTGTTTTCCGATGAAATTGTATTGTGTTTGCACACTTTGCCAATCCCCCCCCCCTGGAAAAACTTGAAATGATGTCCCTGTCTTCTACTCTCTTATGAACATACCTAATCTTGTTAAAAAGGAAATGGAGAAGTTTTAATGTGTTCAGATACAAATCTTAAGGAGGACAGAGATCATACCTTCTATACCTTCTAGTGATCAGTGACAAAACCAGGGTTCGTTTCTGGGAAGGGCTAGAAATTTCACGAAGAATTACAATATGAAAGGCAAAATTATTGATTAATTAATTCAAAAGCATACTCCCCTGAAAACAGAAAAGTTACCAGTTCTATGATACCTTTCAAGTTCCAAAAACGCAAATTTAAGGAGTCTTTGACGACATTAGCGAGACCTTTGACAGAAGTGGGTGGTTCAAAAGAACTGCAATTTCTAAATTGAAGTCTTAAAAACGAAATTGTTAGGGTATTAATGATTATACGGGAGGGGGGGGACAAGGTTTTCCTCAAGAGAGCTTTGCTGAATAAATATTTCTAAATTCTGATTTTTTAAAATATTTTGAATTGAAGGGAATGTTTGTTATTTTTTTAAAGGTCTTAGATAATTATATCATAATCATCTTATCTCCTTTGAAAACTTCTAAACTCGAAGTTTTAAAACATATTTTAAGCTATTTTTAGAGATGTTTAGTGAATGGGGATGCATCCCCATTCACTAAACATCTCTAAAAACAGCTCTCTCTGGAAATGTTTAGGTATTGAACTATTAAAAGAGCAATGGTATGCTATCTGATGATGACATTAGGAGAGGGAAAGGGTTCAGAGAGACTTTGAAAAATATTCGAAATTGAAGCCAATACGGCTCAATTTTAGAGCATTTTTGGTGATTTTAGCATCCGGCGGTTCTTTTTTGAAATTTATCAACATTGAGGCTCCAAAACTGAAATTTTAAATTATTTTTGCTGATTCTAGAGGTGGAGAAGGGGAGATTTCCTGGGTGAAAGACTTTGAAGCTTTTCTTGGAGATGTTGGAAAAACGAGGGCGTACAGGAAATACCCTACTAGAAATACTTCGAAATTGAAGTCATGAAAACTCATTTTAGGCTATTTTTAGCCAATTTCTAGGAGAAGGAGAGAGTACCTGGCTGTCCTTTCAAAATATTTTGAAATTGAAGCAATAAAAAAAACTAAGTTCACTATTGTGAAACTAGAAATGAGGTTGGTGGGTTCTTTCCAAAAACGAAATTTTTAGGTTATCTTTAGTCTCGTCAAAAGGTTCATCTTCATACTCCTGGGAGGAGATCACTTTAATAAGATAACAGCTCCTTAGCTCCCCTCATTGATGCACCACTAGGATCATATAAAAAAATTCAAAGGGCTTCCACACATGCAAGTACATTACTAGTTCATTGTGATGATACAGGAGCTGCAGAATTGTTGAAAAAATACTCAATGGTAATTAATCAAGAATTTATTGAAGGCAGTTCACTCAGTTTAGAGTGCTTATGATTCACCAAATTCATTAAAGTAGCTTTCAAAACTAAGGATATCTAAACCGAGAACTAAATATGAGAGAAATATAAGACTTGTGAAAAAATAAAACTTTAAAAAATAAAGAGATACTAAAGTAAAATACATGATGAAAATTAAAAAGAGCTCCATAAAATAAACAATAAATACTACTTAGCAGAAAAATTAACAGATGCAATTTTGCCATGACTATAAAAAAAACTTTCAATAACAAAATAATTGTAAAATTAAATTTAATACAGTACCATAGAGAGTTTAAAATAGCCTACAGCTTGGGACTCAAGGTTAAATGAATTTTAGGATTTTGCAGATTTTGGGATCATAACACAATAACCATTATTTTTAATTATTCAAACAGACTAGTAATGCAAACAAAACACAAAACAGCAACTTTCCACTTCTATATTATGTTAACACATGGGGGAAAGTACTAAGCATTATATATGGGCAATTGCATTTTAATAAAAAGCATCAACTGCCGTACAAAACAGCCACTAAAGACTCCAAATACGTTATATCCTTATTTCATTGAAAATTTTCAGAAATAGTTATATGATGGTTTTTTACTCATTAACGAGATACGTCTGTTACGGAGAAAAATATTATTTAAATACTGTTTCTGTAAATCTCAAAAATTTAACTGCATTGTATAGAGGTAAAGACCATGCTTTTCATACATTTCATGAAATAAAAGAAGGATTTAACATACTTCAAGTCTTTTCAAACTGTTTTGTGAAAAACTGAAGAGTCTTGTTACGGTGAAATAATCATATATATATATGAAAAACAATGTAATAATAAGTGAGAAACTATTCCTAAAATTTTCAGAGCATCTAATAAATCGTAGTCTGCGCTAAAATTTTAATTTACACTTTTTTTGAACACTATAAATATTTATTAAGTTTTGTTCAGTAACATAATATTTATTTATCTAAAACTGCAGATTTTTGACTTTGACAGAGTTTAAGATGGTGGATGTTTGGGGCTCTCCTTGATATTGATAGAACAACTCCTTGATAGTGATAGAACATCACATCACATGTATTTATGATGTGTTATGTATCCCTTAAATGTGCAATCAGTTCTATAGTGTAGATCTATGTTTTCTTCAGAATGATAATTGCAGTATTGGAGCAGCAAGAAGTGTAGAGTCAGCAATTTTAGTATTTGACTTTTTCATGCATAACCATAATTTTTTATCACTTATCCTTTATTTGGTGTAGTAATCTTGTGACTGTTATACCAAATACAAGTTGCAAAAGATGATTGGTGATTGTGTTGCAGCCAAAGAACCATTATGAACTTTACCACATTGTTATATAGTCCTCTAGCTTTTTCTTTCATCTGTCTTCTTTCTTATACCTTTCCCATGTTTAGTTAAGTAGTGTTCAGGTATTTTAGATCATGTTTCTTCAAGTAGAGTATTTTTTCTAATTCGGTGCTGAACTTTGTACGCATAAACTTTATTTATAATTATACTTGTTATTTTTTCAGTAAGATACAAAAAGCATAAATTCTATGGATTGCTTAAAATTTTGATTAAAAATATTAATTAAAAATTCTGAAAATAAATTTTGTTTTATTTTTAAAAGCTAGGGAGTGCAAGTGCACCATGCTACAAAGTCCTATTTTACTACTAATTTTACACAAAAAAAGAAACAAATATGTCACTAAATTCAATACTTGGAGCAAGATATCCTTTTTGGAGTACATTTTTCAAAGTTATGTATGTATATATATACATTGTTTTCATTGCTGAAAACTACCAAGTTCTAAGATTAATTCCAAACAAAATAAGTAAAAAAAAAAACTCATTTATTTTCATACTTTGAGCAATGCTTACTGTGGCAGTAGGATGAACAGATGCAGATGAATGAATAAAAACATCACCAACAATTGTCGGTTTCTTATCTTCATTTTGAGCAAGCCATTTTGGGTGAGTACTATGATAAAGCTCCAAGTAATGTCGATTGGCATAAATGGCAGATCTAAAAAATCATGAGACATTATTATTATTTATTTCATTTATGCAAAAATGAACCTCTTTTGTTAGAACTTCGTTTTGTGTGTGTGTGTGATATACAATCAGTATTTTGTTAAGAAAATGCAAAACAATTCCCAGCTAATCAATGGTAACATACAAAAATCAATGGACATGGACATTCCAATATCACTTTATGCTAGGGGTGCACAACCTGAGGCCCGCCGCGTAGTGATGTGCGGCCCTCGAGTGCATTTGATTTTTTTGTAGTGAAAAACGAAAAAATAATTTTGTTTGAAAAAATAAGAGAATTTTTTTTTTTTTTTTTTAGCTTAGAAGGGAAAGAAAAAGCGAAAAGGTTTTGCTGATTGTATTTTAAACTACACATACCGAATAAAAACGATCCTAAATTCGTTTGAAGAAAGATTTTAGAACTTTGTAGGGAAAAGAGTAGATCAGAAAATTTCAGTTTTCAATTACGAACCAGTGGACAGCATACCCTTTATAGCTTCTTGGCATTGATTCAGCAAACCTAATATATTGTTATAGTAATAACCACGACAAAAAAAAAAAGAAAAAAAAACCGCCCCATTTTGAAAAATATTACACATTTTTTAAATACTTCATTGCTCAAGTTCTGTTTCCAACTTGAATGACAAAATCCGACTAATTTGACTTTTATATGCTAAATGCTTTGCAATTTGGGCATATTTTCATGTTGATTTTTGATGCCACGGGCAAAGTGCACTTTAAATGTTTACATGTAATTTTTCAGCAATATTTTAGCATTGGCTTCCAGCTTACGATATTTCTTCTCATTTTTGGAGTAATGCACGAAACAAATCATACTGAGCAAGAATACAAAGGTATTTTTCGAAACAAATGTGAGCCTTTTTTTAACCACCATTTTTTAATTTTTGCACTCACCGCGTGGCGAATGGATATTTTTAAATCTAAAACACGTAAAAATTAAATTATTTGGTACTTTTGTTGATGAAGCTCTTGAAAGAAATGGCGTTAGTTACCTTGCTGGCCTCTGATATATGCAAATGAAGTTTCTAATAGTTGAGACTTTTGGAGTTCTAAACATCTTTACCTCCATGATTAACCAATATTAAGAATGATGTTAAGAATTTCAACTATCAACAATGAACCCATATATAAAAATTGGTAGATAAATTTCAATCTCAGCCATCCAATTGCTAATTTTGATTTCATGGCATTTCCCTGAATGTTTAGAAAAATTATGTTTGTAAATTTTTGTATCATGATACCTTTTTTGTTAAGTCACCATTTTGTTTGATATTCATATTATATCCAGCTAATGGTAGAATTTTTTGTTTGCACTGTGGCCTAGTTCCTTTGGAACTGTTGGCAGTTTATCAAGAGTCCTTTTTGGATCTTATTGTGCTTCAATTACATATTGATTTTGTAATGCTGAATAAAGTGTTCGATTTCTTTAGTTTTAATAAGTAATAAAGTTCAACACTATTAAAGTACTAAGTTGCAAAAATATTGCAGACATGTAACACCTTTTTCAAAACATGCCAAGTTTTAAGCCTCTGATGGCTAAGCAACTTTAATGAGAAAGGCTGCTTAGTATCACAAGATCAAAACCTTTCTTCACTAAAAAAGGTTTAACTTTTCACTGGGAGTCATGTAATATGAAATATTCTGTAATTTCATGTTTTAATAAAGTTGGTATTTTCTCCCAACAAGTCATTCAGTAAAAATATTCAATATTTCAATTACAACTTTTCTTACATTATTAACATCAGCAAAGTACTGGTGCATGCTGCCAGGCCCATCAGTTTTCTTAATTTTCCATGGGGCAAAGGATATGTACTCAATGCAAATAATATAGCGAAGTATATTCAAAAGCAAAAAACATGGCTTTCTCAGAGCCTGTGAGGGGGGGTAATTACCCTTCACTAGCCCCCCAAATGATGGGCTGGCATTCGGCCCTCAAATGGAACTCCTGCTACGTATGTGGCCCTTCACTGAAAAAGGTTGTGCACCCCTACTTTATACAGTGCAACGTGAACTTTCAGATTATGAAAATACTATGTGGGATTTTTTTAACTTCAGAAGGAACTTCTTTTTTGAACATTTTAAAAGCAACGTTTAACTATGTGAAAATTTAGATTAATATTGATTTGAATGAAATGCATACCATTGAGATCTTTTAATGCAAAAGATGATAAAAAAAATATTGAGAATTGAAATAACAGTGAAACTTCCGTAACTCGACACACAAACGACTTGACTATCTTGGTAAGTCAGCATTTATTTTTCAAATGAATGGTCCAATGTTAGTATTAAAATGCAAAAATGTTTATAACTTGATATAAATTTACAGGAACCTCTATATGTCGACATCCACTCGCTATTTCAGTCTATTTGTTGCTACAAATGTTCTTTCACATGGACCATTTCTGAGAATTTTGTGGTTTCTGGGTCAGCCAATCCATTATTTTCTAGAAAGCACTCTTTTATAGAATTCCCCCTTGTACCCCAGATGAGTCAGAAACCACACTGTGCTGTTGGTGCAGTCCAGGGACTAGGAAAGGGATCAAGAAATGAACCCAGGACAGGATAAGAGTAACAAGGTAGCAGAACACATGTTTTTGTAACAAGTGTGAGCCTCTCTCTAATAGACCTAATTGGCAAGGAGGTTTTATCTCATTGCAAAAATTATGGATTTATTCCTAATAAGGTATTTAAAATTTTCCTATTTATTTTGTTACCCAATTTTTAAAAAAAAGAAAAAAAAAGGAAAAATATATTATTACAAGTTGAAATTTTAGAACCTGAGTAAATTGATACAGCTTAATACGGTATATTTTTAGGTCCTCTTAAATTGTCAAGAAAATGAAATTAAATTGTATTCATGAAAAAGGAAATCCAGATAGTTTAAAACAAAATTTAATATTTTCTTTGTTATTAGAATTGAATTTTCACCATATCTTTAGCATTGCAATTTTCTGCAATAATTTGCTCACCCGAAATATGAACTGAATTGCTGAAGTTCCTGATCTACAATAAATTTCTATGCTTGTTTTTGTTATTCAGTTTTGCGTCCCCAATGATCATTCTATAAAAGCTACTCATCCCAATATTTTTGGCGAAAAAAAAGAGATTGAGAGTCGAGTTTATTTCAAAAATAGTACTTTTAGTAAATACTCATTCTTTTTTACCCCGCATTAGCCATGCTGCAAAATTCGCAGGTCACCAGATTTTCAATAACCCTCACCTGGTAATTTTCAGCAAGCCAGAAAACCCGAGGTTAGAGAAAAATAAGACGGCCCCACTTTCTCTCATATGCATTCATTTATGTTAGTTAACAGGGTATAAACGCTGAATACCAGAAAAATACTTCTTGCATATCACCAGTAATTTTCTGATTTGGAAAACTTTTTATTTAGGCAGCAGATAAAAACAGTTTAAACAATTCAAGGACATTCATTACACAAAGTCATTTTGAAATTAGTACACTACAGCCTATTATTATACATAATTTTTTTCATAAAGAATATGTTAAAGATATTAAACATACCCAGCAGTTTTCATTTGACTCCACCATCTAGAGCTACTAAATACAAATAATTTCCCTGCACCAGCAAGAGGCATCAGGATGTCCTGTTCTAATCTAATACAATCCTTTCCACTCCCTAAAATATCATTTGACTGTTCATCTCTAGAAAAAAGGTTTAGAAATATACTCAAAAAATATTTACATTTATGTCACAGAAAACAAACTGCTAGGTAAGATAGATAAAGTAACCATTTTTTAATGAGAGAAAAGGAAAAAAATTGCAATTGCATCAGTCAACTATCTACATTTAAATTTAAAAAATATTTCCTGATTCTTATTGAGCAGCTATCTATTCTATAATATTTAGTTCTTTACTAAAAATTAAATAAAGCTAAACATTGAAATATTTTTTGGTCCTTCAAATTTATTTTTAGTCTTTTTTTTTTCAAACCCTCTAAAACAGACTTGACACTTATGTCTTTACCACATATTTTTTAAATTTGGAAGCAGTTCAGGATGTGGGAGGACTATATAAAATGAAACTTAAATTATGACTGCTCTGATTTAGATTTCCAATCAGCCAAATCTATTTTTTTAATGAAAACCTCCTTGAAGATTTTTTTGCTACGCCACTGCATCTTATCCATTACTTATAAACATCTGACAACTTAATACTGGGTCATTCCACGTCAAGGGTCCCAAATTTCGAGAAAATCCCCACTCGACCCCCTCTTATTTTGATGAAAATTTTTTTGGATGTACATATAAGACTTCTGTGAAACCATACCAAATTACAGCTCTATAAGCCTTATGGTTTAGCCAATAAAAATCATTGAAAAAAGGCATATTTTTCGTGTCTTGAAAAAAATGACCAAATCCTCAAGTTTGTGCTTTTATTGCTCGTTACCTAAGACGATTATCAGGCTCAAATTTGGTGATTCTGATCACTGTTTAGGGTAGAATAGCCTACTTGTGTAACAAAAGCTCCATGCACTGTAGATTTTTTTGCAATTTGCTGCCAAAGTTGATAAAAAATCGTATTTTGGCAAATTTTGACCCTACGTTATCAGCTTGTATCTGCTGAGAGAATGACTTTCTGAAGCTAATTCTTTCCTCATTTGTAGCCTGATAGTTCGTCCGAAAGGTGTGCAAGTGGCATCTCGATAGCTCAAATAATTGCTGAATTATGCGAGTTGAAATTCCAGTCAAATTTCTTTTTTCTCAATTTCAAAGGGCAATATCTCAAAAGGGTCATTTTGAATTTCAATTTTCTTTACATCATTGGAAAGAACACATTTTTCTTAACTTAAAAAGGTTATTTTTATTTTTGAGACAAACCAGTTTCAAGGGATATTGCAGATCAAAAATGTGTACGTCATTCAACATGAAATCAAAGAAAAAAAGACATAGACCTCAAAAGTTGATGTCAATTTGTTCTATTAAAATTTACAGGAGCTATTGTACTTATATTCTGATAAAAAAAACCTTTTTTAGATATTTTTGAACTTTAGCTTTTGTGCGCGCATCTGTAAAAACTCAAGAAATGGCAAAAATAAAGTTTTGTTTTTAACAAAAATAATTATCTTCTTATCGCTGCTATAAGAGCTTGAGTCTTTTCCTACGTGTTATTTTTAAGCTCTTGAAACAGAATTTCAGATGATATGTCACTTGGCAAGGTGTCATTAACATTTTAAATTCATAAAAAGCATTGTTTCCTTTTTCAAAAAAATAAAAAAATAATAATAAATAAATGAGATAAATAATAAATAAAACAGTGAATATAGTGTGTATGTGATAAAAAAATGTGTATAATAGGACTGCAGAGCCATTTTTCTAAAAAGCGATAACGAAAGTTTTCGATAGAGTTGAATATTGCAATTATTTCCACCGTGTAAATAAATGATAACAAAAGTAATTGAAAATATGACATGTAGTAATTGAAAATCCATTCTTTATACTGCCTAGGATGTGTCTAAATATTCAGCCTATGATTGCAGTTTGCCCATAAACAAAAATAATGAAAAATGGGAAAATGCTTTTTATGACCTTGAAACATTAATGACCTACAACCTTGCCAAGTGACATATCATACGAAATTCTGTTTCAAGAGCTTAAAAATAACACATAGGAAAAGACTCAAGCTCTTATAGCAGCGATTAGAAGATAATTATTTTTGTTAAAAACAAAACTTTATTTTTTGCCATTTCTTGAGTTTTATGGAGCACTAGGGTGGTCACAAAAAATCAATTTTCGAATTTCTTTTGCGGCACCCCCCTAAAATGTGCCAATGGGCTAGAAAATGAGATTTGCAAAGTTTTAGGTTAATCGGATAATATTAACACGTGCCGCAAAGAGGGTAAAATTAAGAAAAACAGCGTTTTTTAGCCAAAAATTGTAGTTTTTACTCTCTAAAACCAAAACTACTGATCCTAGAAGCTTTATTTTGGTCTCATTTTGTAGGAAATTTTATTTTCTTTAAGTCTAATCTTATTTAAAGTTTCGAAAAAAATGATTAAATATTTTTCAGAATTTTCACAAGTCAGGCTGCAACGCAAATCCTCGAAATTGCAAGTAACATGGGGAAATTTTTTTTTCAACTAATCTTTTGAGGCACCCCCCCTAAAATGTACCAATAGATTAGAAAATGAGATTTGAAAAGTTTTAGCTAAATCGGATAATATTAACACGTGCCTCAAAGTGGGTAAAGTTACGAAAAACAGCGATTTTTAGCCAAAAATCGTAGTTTTAACTCTATAAAACCAAAACTATTCATCTTTGAAACTTTATTTTGGTTTCATTTTGTAGGAAATTTCATTCTCATGAAGTGCTATCCCATTCATTTTTGCTATCATGTCCAAAGTATTTATTTGGCATTTTTCAGGTTAAATCGTAGAGTATATCAAAAATAAGAAATTTTCATGCAAAAACCTAAAAGCATTACAATATTCAATTACATTTAATTGCTTATTGTTGGATTTACTTTGTCAATTAAAAAAGGGGTATTTTCGCGGTACTTTAGAAATAAATGAAACAAATTTCTGTGTTAAAATAGAGGAATTAAGGGGTTAAGACGGAAGCAAAGAGTTAAAATGACAACAAAAGCTTTAATGCACCTTTATACTTGTACTGTTAAATTATATAACATCATTTCACAACTCTTTACATACAAATTAAGTTGCTGATGGCTTGAATGGGATACCTTTTGATAAATGAGGAAACTGTGCTTGCATTTAGCATACAGTATTAACTTGTAATAAAAGCTACCGTTGCTCTTTGTCTTTCGTCAAAGAGGAACTGAAGCCTGGAATTTTACACCTCTTTCAGCTGTGTCATGGAACATCATTAAACTATTTACTGTCTTTTTGCAGGCAGTTTCCTCATTTATCAAAAGGTATCCCATCCAAGCCATCAGCAACTTAATTTGTATGTAAAGAGTAATAAAATGATGTTATATAATTTAACAGTATAAGTATAAAGATGCATTAAAGCTTTTATTGTCATTTTAACTCTGCTTTCCGTCTTAACCCCTTAAGTCCTCTATTTTAACAGAAATTTGTTTAATTTATTTCTAAAGTACCGCGAAAATACCCCTTTTTTAATTGACAAAGTAAATCCAACAATAAGCAAATAAATGTAATTGAATATTGTAATGCTTTTAGGTTTTTGCATGAAAATTTCTTATTTTGTATATACTCTACGATTTAACCTGAAAAATGCCAAATAAATACTTTGGACATGATAGCAAAAATAAATGGGATAGCACTTAACGAGAATAAAATTTCCTACAAAATGAAACCAAAATAAAGTTTCTAAGATGAGTAGTTTTGGTTTTACAGAGGAAAAACTACAATTTTTGGCTAAAAATCGCTGTTTTTCTTAACTTTACCCTCTTTGCGGCACGTGTTAATATTATCCGATTAAGCTAAAACTTTGCAAATCTCATTTTCTAGCCCATTGGCACATTTTAGGGGGGTGCCGAAAAAGATTAGTTGAAAAAAAATTTTCCCCATGTTACTTGTGACCACCCTAATGCGCACTCAAACACTAAAGCTCAAAAATATCTAAAAAAAAAAGGTTTTTTCTTCAGAACATTAGTTCAATAGCTCCTGCAAATATTAATAGAACAAATTGACATCAACTTTTGAGGTTTAAGTCTTTTTTTCTTTGATTTCACGTTGAATGACGTACACATTTTTGATCTGCAATATCTCCTTGAAACGGGTTTGTCTCAAAAATAAAAATAACGTTTTTTAGTTAAGAAAAGTGTGTTCTTTCCAATGATGTAAAGAAAATTGAAATTTAAGATGACCCTTTTGAGATATTGACCTTTGAAATTGAGACAAAATTGAGAAAAAAGAAATGTGACTTGAATTTTAACTCGCATAATTCAGCAATTATTTGAGCTATCGAGATGCCACTTGCACACCTTTCAGACGAACTATCAGACTACAAACGAGGAAAGAATTAGCTTCAGAAAGTCGTTCTCTCATGAGATACGAGCTGATAACGTTTGGTCAAAATTTGCCAAAATACGATTTTTTACCAACTTTGACAGCAAATTGCAAAAAATCTACAGTGCATGGAGCTTTTGTTACACAAGTAGGCTATTCTATCCTAAACAGTGATTAGAATCACCAAATTTGAGCCCGATAATCGTCTTAGGTCGCGAGCAATAAAAGCACAAACTTAACGATTTGGTCATTTTTTTCAAGACACGAAAAAGAGGCCTTTTTTCAGTAATTTTTATTGGCTAAACCATATGGCTCATGGAGCTATAATTTGGTATGATTTCATGCAAGTCTTATATGTACATCCAAAACAATTCAAATCAGAGAGGGTCCCCATCAAAATCAGAGGGGGTCGAGTGGGGACGCCTCGTACATTTGACATGGAATGACCCTACTGTATTATTTTCAATTTATTTGTATTTTCAATTTTCTGTGTGGCGTTAATATAAAATGGAATTACAACGATTAGCACAACTATTAAAAAGATACTGTCTGCAATGTTTTTATTAAAACAGACTTTAATGACAGCAAATTTATCACCCTTATTTATCCATACGAATGCAAATGCAAACATACGCTCATGATTTAAAATTCTACATCAATAAAATATGTGCATGCTTCTTTTCAATTGAGAGGAACAAATTTTGCTCTCAATGTAGTATATTACTCAGAGGAAATTAAAGAGCTTTAAATATCATTAAAAAAATTCAAGTACAGGGTAAATGTCTAGCGTTTTTTGAACCAGGAAAAATTGGCTCCAAAAGAAAGAAAAATTGGATCCATGTTTGAATAAGCTTATTTATTATTCTTAACCTCATTTTTAATTTTTTTGGAAATATTTTTGCTTAATCTTTAACCCTTATCATTATTATCAATATTAATTCTTTTTATGGATGTGAATTGAATATTCCGTAAAAATTCAATATCCAAAAAGTAGTGACCTAGCAACTACATTTTAAAAAATTTTGGCAGTTACTACATTGTGAAAAAAAAAAAGTAGCAGTAAATGTAATCCATGGCATGAAAATTCAAGAATGAAATTCCCAGACACTTCTGTTTTAAAGGTCGATTTAAGAAAAATTCCAGTCTTATCGATGTTGACTTCATTTTGTAGCATTTATATAAATTTCAAATTTTGTTAAAACTTATCTTTTTTTTAAAAAATTCAAACTTTACAACTAATAGATACCAAATTTTATTTATTCTACCTGAAATAATCAAAAATAGTTACTTGTGTGCATATAACACCAAAATAAATTAAAGGAACACTTTATAAACTTCCTTTCATTAATTTTGGATTGAGAAAGATTTTTAAAAAATAAATATATAAAATAATGACAAATTTAAACTACACTGAAAAAGGGTGTACTTTATTAAAGGTTAAATAATTTATTGTTGAATTGATATGCAAGGTTACCCTAAAATGGTATCTAATAAAACTTAAATAAATAAAGGTTAGACTTTGTACCTTTTTACTAAGAAACATGTCACGTTTTAAATTAATTACACGAAAGCAATCTACAAAGATGTCTGTATACACCATCAAGCATAACAAAATATCTAACTTTACTTCAGAAATTATCCATTTAACGCATTTTTCTTGAAATGCTGAGACATGTGTTCGAACTTTCCTGCGCATTGCGCTGTTGAACATTGTAGCATTTGCTTCTATTTTCTGATTGAGGGGCTTGCTGCAAAAAGTAGGCAGCTCCAAATTTCAGTTTTAAAAAGGTCAGTATTAAAACTTAAAGCACTAAATTCCCTTTTATTTTTGACTCTTCTTTTATGCCTGAACTAAGAAGAATGTAAAGGGAGTTCTTAAAATATAAAAGAAAAAAGTGCATTGGTGTTTTTAGCTCTAATGCAGACTTTTGAAAACATTGAAATGTTAACTACCTCCTTATTGCAGCAAGTCCTTCAATTTCATTAAACAGAGGCTTGATTGTTTTATAAAAAGAAAATACTACATACAAATGTTTTAGAACACATAAGATTTTAAAGTCTTACCCATGGTAGTATTCTTGTTGTTTTTGTTTAAAAACAGACGCTAAATAGTCAAACACATCTAAGGAACATAAATAAATTCCACAATTGATGATGTTACTAACAAAAGTTGATGGTTTTTCAACATAATGCATTATCTGAAAAGAGAAAATATTTAATATGAATAAAAGCAAATAGAATATAGAACTAACTTACTAAAGCTCAAAGATAAAAAAAACAGAATGATTTTAGGAAGCAGTAATGCTTACAAAGTAACTCCATGTGATAGCAAATCTAAGCAACTTCTAAAACTAAGGACAGAAAAATCTGATAAAGTAAGTGATAAGTTCTCCATTCTGGCTACAGATATCAAGTTATCTGCTCAAACCAGTGCAGGATCTAGGAAGTATCAGGGAAGGGGCAGTGGCCCTTGCCCTGGACAGCAACTTCTAGGGAAAGACAAATTCACACTATTGCTGTGTGCTTTTCCGCTGAAATTAGATAAAAAACTGAAGGGAAGATAAATGAGGGCAAGAGATTTAAGATTTCTCTCAGCTCATTCAAAGACTTAGAACTGGTTTAAGGTTTCAAATTCATTATCAGTGCATTTTGTGCAACATTATAGAAACAACTGGGTGAAAATAGTCAATCAGTGTCAAAATTTTGATTGCTTCACAATCCAATTATTATAATATTAAAAACCTGATTCATTGAATTGTTTCACCTTAAATAAAATATCCATAAAATAAATGCAGTAATAATAGTGTAACAATTGCTTAAAGCCTCAAGTATTAAAGTAAGCATTGTTACAACATGCAAAATTACACCTTTTCGGTTACAAGAAACCCCTTTTTACTAAAAAATAATTGTTATCATTGAGATTGAAGCAATATTTTTTCTAAACTTTTTCACTTGGCCAACAAGATGACATGTCAGCCAAGGTCTACAACCAAGCTAACAATAGGCCCACCTTGGCTCGTCGCGACCCTGCTGTTTTGGAGCTTAAAAAAATCTGAGAAAACTTTGTGGAGGTATGGAAAAAAAGTTAGACTGCAGTCTAGAAAAAGAGTTTAACTGCAAAAAAAAAAAAGAACGGCACACAGGTGGATAAACATTTTCTAAATTCTGATTAAAAATTTAGAGAATAAAAAAATTCAAAAACATTAAAAAATTAAATTAAAAGCGGAAAATTAAATCATGAAGAATATTGACTAGAATAAACAGACTGCAAAAACAATAATTAAACAAAGAAGAAACATTTAATAACAATCAATTCTTCAAAAGTTTAATTGCACTCAAAAACTCAGCTTCTGTTCTTTTTTATTTATTTTTTTAACTGAAACAAACTGTAATATCATTCGCAAAATATTTACTTTTGGAAACAAGAAAATGGAAAGAAGAAAATATTCATGAAAATGTCACATTAAAAGAGCAATGAATGGAATGTACATGAAAAAAAAATCATTTTTAGCATGTTAAAAAATAAAAAAAATGTATTAAAAAAGTATCTCTAAGCTAAAAACTGAAATGCAAAAAATGCTCTACTTTCAATCTATTTATTTATGAATTTCTTTTAAAATCTTTGAACAATATCATATGACATTTTTTACACATAAATAAGTTAAAATAATAAAGATGTAATTAAAAAACATATTAATGTGTATCAAAAAATTTTAATAATTTTTGGATGTAGTATATGGAAGAAGAACCAAAGCAATGAAATGAGATAACTTGAAGGAAATATAGTGACCTCATGTGTGTCTTTGTTTTCTACAATGCATCCATACTGCTGAGACTGTTGTCTAGTTGCCTGAAAGAAATAAAAATTACTATAGTGATTTAAATCATATGAAAGATAATAAAAATGATAGGGAAAAACAGCTTGTAAGTTTGTTCGAATTTAAAAAGAAAATCAACAAATACAAAGTAGAAATTAACAATCAAGCTTATGGGTTTCAAAACCTTGGCTAGTCTCTATTAATACAGATAATTGCAAAACTATTCTTTGCACAGCAAAAAGTCTGGACAAGCAATTTATTTGCAAATTTCCTCAGCATACATATACAAGGTGTTCCTGTTTAACCTGCAAAGCCTTTATTTTTGCAAACGTTAGATGCATACTTCCAAATGCAAAAAAGAGCAAAATAATGAAACAAACATTTAGTTTAAAAATTAGAAATCTAACTTTTTATACAGACTCTAGGTCCTCTAAATATTAAAGTGGAAAATCTCCATTAAAAAATAATTCCATACAAAAAGTTTAAAGGATTTGCGATTAAAACTCAAAGATATATTCGCGTTCAAAGCATGAAGAGCCCATGCAGGAAATGAGACCTGAACATATCAGCCAAAATTAGTTTAGAAAGTCTAGCAATATACCAGGGAAAATTTTAGCAGTAATAATTAGGGAAAAAACACTTTATTCTAACAGTATATAAATGGTACTTAAGTCTGGAAAATTAAAATAACATTCATGCATTTCAATCGAAAATCAAAAAATTCATAACCATACTTCAGTTCCTAAGACTGTAACTAAAGCACTTTTATTTTCTTTGTGAAACTCGGCCATTTGAGTTAAAGGAAAATCTCCGCAAACATCACCATTGATAAGAAAAAAAGCCTCTGGATCACCACTTTGAATTTGATCTCGAAAATGATAAATACCCCCTGCAGTTCCAAGAGCAGTATATTCTTGAAGATAGCTGTTAAAGAAAAAATAAGCACAAATGAAATTTTTTATCAATAAATTCAACTTAAAAACTTCAAGAATAAAATAAAAACATTAGAAAACAGTTTTTGTTTTTGAACATACTTTAAAAAAAATAGACACACAAATATTCTCACTATGACATACAGGAAAGAATAAACAGTCATATTTAAATTGCAATCCTTTGCAAGATTTTCATTTTGCACATCTGATAACATCATCTAATAGAGGGATTCCAATTCAAAGCTAAATTAAATTTTGCAGTTATTAATTATCATTAATCAGCTTTGGAGAATATAACAGCAAACACAGCATAAAAATATTGCACAGAAGAGAGCTTTTCAAAAGAGACTTTTTGTTTCGATTTAATTAACTACAGGACCTTCGCCCACTACTTGCTTTCATCGGCAATCTTTGTTTGCCAATTGCGGTATCTACATTGCTGCCAACAGCGGCTCGATCACCAACCAGAGGGGGGGGGGGTCAAAGTAATTTTACAGCAAATTTCAAGGGGGTGAGTGCTTTGGAGTCTTCTGTATGCAGACATGCCACACATATCCTTTTATAATTTCTCAGAAATCCCTAGTGGCAGAAACACTGACATTGTTGCCGCCAGTGAACCCTCTTGCAGACAGTTTTTGTCTGCACTAATAAAAACTTTAAAAGGTTGTCTGCACGTTGCAGTCAATACTCCCCTCCCCCCCCTGCTCAGCATCCTTTGACTTATATTGTGTCTTGTTCATAAAAAAAATATTGTGTCTTGTTCATCATCATTCTTGCTTCTTGTTCATAAAAAAAGCTCTTTCCAACAGTGTAATTTGGGGGGGGAGGGTGCGCTCTCCCCCTTAATTTGGTGAAAAATATGAAATTTCAGTTTAAAAAAATTAATTTAAAAAAAAAAATTCTAAGTTTTAAGAAAAGTGCTCCTAGGGGAATCTCTGGGCTTGAAGTGATTTTGTACCAAACTTCAAGACTATGTGTAGGTGCTACTGGGTTTATTTAAAGTCATCATGGTGCCTACATTTAAATTCTTATTTTTAACACTGATAGAAAGACACATATATATATTGACATTGAGCACCAGCATACATTTGGAAAAATATACTAACAAGATGAATTATGATCCCTATAAATTAAAGGCAATGTTTACTAAGTTAATTTCCATACCGTATGCTGATATTATATTCTTTCACCATAGAAGTTAAAAATTGGTTAATAGAATCATCAGCTTGATAAAATCCAATGAGAAGGATTTCCCTAATTTTTGGAATCTTGCAACATGCTTCAATCAGATGTTGAATAGTTGGCACACCAGCAACAGGAAAGAGTGGTTTTGGAATATCAAAAGAAAGAGGTCGAAACCTTGTTCCTAAAAAATTAAAAAGTTAAATGATAATCTCAATAAATGAAAAAATAATGTAAACTCACATTTTTTTTTTTTAGTTTAAATTATGCATGGTAAGACAAAAATATAAGAGGAAAATAACTATTAGTACCATTAAACAAGTGCTGAATGCAAAGGACTTAAAACCTAAATATTGATAACCATACAAAAATTGATGACATCTTAAAAATTCAGAGTCCAGACTTTTTAAATAGTGCACAAATAGTGCTATCACATTATACATAAAATTGACTAATTCAAAAAGAATTGTACAAATATAATTCAAGGCCTTGTTTGCAACAAAATTAATTTAGTTCACAACCTATTGTTAAAAAATCTCTTTCAGAAATGAAAAGTTAGAAATAATGTAATGCACTTAAAATAATAAAAGGCAGCACAAACATTAAAATAACTATTAAAAAGCAGCACAAACTAAAACTATATTTTATCAACTAGTTTCATCTTGTATTAGGCAAAAAAAGATACTCTTAATAAATAAAACAGTGAAGATTCTAAATAGCTAATGGGTATAGTCATGTTAGATAATCCAGATCAGCGTCGACAGATGATGACAAAGGTTATGTATCTGCACATACCAGCAGTGATGGATCATGAATCATTATAGAACTTCACAAAACAAATTTCAAAAATTAAATAACCAGATATAATGTTACATAAGCCCAGGGATGAAAACAGCTTAAAGTCAAAAAAGAAGAAAAATTGCGCGGCTAAAAATTTAAGTGGATTTATTTTTTAAATATTATGCAAAATTAAATTCAAGCAAGATTTCCTCTTAATTTGCACAATGAAATCGGAAGTTGGTAGATTGAAAGTATTTATAATTATTCTTAAAACTTCTTATTTTCTCATTCTCTAGTTCTTTTTAAGTCATCCACAATCTAGAAACAAAAAAAAAAAAAAAAACGTGTGGTGGTGGGTGTAATTTTACATGAATTAGGTATCTCAAGAAATGAATTCTCTAACTAATATTGTATGTATATTGCATAATACTGTATGGTCTTAGTTATTTTGACAAATTTTTTAAGATCAAAATAATTTTCACGATTTTTTGAATAAGATCTCGAATACTTTTGCCTTCTACAACGGAAACTTATGTTTTTGGCAGCATGCCAAAATAGAGTGCATAGTTCGCTGAAAATTGTAAGTTAACTTTGAAGTTTTAATCAAGCTGCATCTTAAATACATTTCCATTAGTTTTTAAGCTGGGAGTAATTTCAATCTCTACTACTTTAAATCAACTTATTTTTAGTTTTATTTTAATATTGAGTGTTTTTTTTTTTTTTTTCTAAACTTAATGCAACATTAATTTTTAGATTGCACAAAGAAAGGAACAATACAAAAAGCGGAAAATCGTGGAACCGCTAAAGATTTTCATCCCTGTAAGCCACATTGTAAATATTTTTACTTTATTTTAATTATTTATTTTTCAGGCAAACAAATCAATAACGTTTTCATTAAAATATGTTACTCGTTTTTTGTTTTCTTTTTTTTCAATTGGGAAAATAATAAGCGAGCTTAGTCCATCATCATTTCTCCCATAGTAAAAATAGTGTTTTGATGACTTTTTGTGAATAAAAATGGATGTAGTAAAAGCATCGTAAAACTTGTATATTAACTGAGTTCATTTATCATGCATTAAGCTAGTTCTATTAACATAAATTTATGATGGAAAAATTAAGACAAGATCCAAACGTCAAATATTGACAAATAACCAACATGACAACTTTTCGCAATTGGGAGCACAAGAAACGTCTCTGATCTGAATATTATACAGTGCCTTGTCTAGAAGAATAGGTCTTTGATTAGGTTTTTGATTTCTCAGATAGTTTCCTTCTTTTCTCTGTCTATTCTTTTAATAAGTTTGATTCTGAACAGAACAAAGTGTTTTGAGTTACCCTGCAAATCCTTATCCTATGACATCGTCGAGAATACATAAGAATTTCTCACTTTTAAGACATAATTTTAAAAATAAATAGCCAATTCTAATGTTGTACTTTGTTGCTCAGATATATACATAATTGAGAAATAATACTCTTATTAGGTTTCAAATATAAAAAGGTCTGTAGTTTTGCATACAAAGTCTTTGCAGGCAATGAAAACTTCATGTTCTTTAGCCTTCTGCATGCAGCTTTGCTCATAAGCCAGTAGTATTGAGAGAATGACAAAAGTAAATTTTTCTTACTTTCATGACATTACCTTTCTAAAAAAAATAACAGCTAAAAATAACCAAACGTATGTTTATGGAAAATTTCTTTGTGTGATATATAAAAGGTTTGTTTCGATTTAACTTAGCACAGGATCAAAAAAAAACAATAGTTTCCAAGAGATGTGTTACAAGTACTTTTACCACAAAACCAGCACGTGAAATGGGTCGGCAACCCTGCTTTCCATTATCTATTTTGTTCACTATTTCAGAAATTGGACTAAGAGCTGTATACCGCTGAATAGAGCATAAAAAAAAATTGAAATACAATACCGAGATCCAGGTTTTCAACCAGTGAACATACCGGGCAGATAAAAACATTAAACAAGTTAAAAAGCACGAACAAATCAACTCAAAACTTTTGATGCACAAGATACTGAAATTGTTTTCTAAAAATCTAACAAACCTTTTTGAGGCCCCCCAATAAGAATTACTGCTTTATACATAACTCAAAATTAACTTTTAAAACTTCACAATCACACGTCACGTCACCGTGATTACAAAGCAGTATACTATTGACAAACACAAAGCAGACTGTTGACTGGCTGTCATTTGAGATCACGTGTCCAATTCTTATCCCTGTGATTGGGTATCCGTATTTTTATTTTGGAGGCTAAGTCTACATCTTTCCCAAAAAACAGAGGGTACGTTTGAATAAAGCAACCGAATGGGATACTTGCACCTAAAGAAGAACAACAGTGGCAACAGCTAAGAAATGTAAACAAACGATAATGCTATAGTTATTAGCGGCCGTAGACTAGATAAGCTTACTTTAAAGCTTTGCTTTTTTCAAAAAAAGAAAAGGATCCTTAACTTTATTCTTACTTTTAAAGATGAATTTATATAGTTTTTCAACTATGTAAAAGAGTGATTGCGTTTCAAAAAGTGATGTTCTGGTTTAAAAGAGCTTTGTTTGTATCGTCCTAGTCTGTGTTTATCATAGCGTCATAGCTCAAAGATGTTTATGATACGTTCGCGTATGCAAGTAACGAAAACTGTTTACTCTTTGATGATCACTTTTTTGTGATGTACTAGCTCACATCACATTTTTGTGACCAAGAAACGGTGATTTCCGTTAATAATCTGTAATAATTACTAGTATAACCAGGGTCGACAGACGTCCCGGATTTCAAGGGACAGTCCCGTTTTTTGAAACATTGTCCCGCTTCCCGGGGAGCCTTGATACGGGACGGCTAAAGCAAAACATTATTTTCAGAAAAAATGAAGTGAAGCAAAAAATAAGAAAATTGATTGAATCAGGTTTTTCTGTTTTGAAGTGTAATGTTAGGGCCAAGCTCCACATTGACATAAAGCAGAAACGTAAAATAACGTTCCTATGGAAAGTACCCGGATTTTCGGTTTCTGCCTTCGGTTTCGGTCGCGTTTTCTGCTGATGTGGAGCAGGGCCCTTAGTGTTCTAATCACTTAGAGCAGAAATCATGGTGATAATCGATTCAACAAAAAGTATCGTTCATTGTAAAAGCACCATAGCTCCTTGTAAATGATTCTATATGCCTTATTATATAAAACACTTAAATTTTTTCTTGTGAAAGAAATATAACTGTTCACCTTCTGTTAGTCACTAGATATTTATCTTTTGAAATTTGCTTTGTTTCGCTTTTATACTAAGAGACGTTACTAAATATTATTCCATTTAGTGAACTAATACGTATTTTAAAATATGAAGATACGCGATTTTTATAATGAATGATAGGAATAAAAACTGCAATGAGCTTTACGGCCACCTAAAGACACAACAAAAATTAGAAAGAATTATTGCAGTAAAATCAAGTATCAAACATGATTTAAAAAAACAAAAAAAAGAAATTTCTGACATTATATTAGAATAATTATTGTGTTATAATATTAAAAAACTGTAGTTTTTTTTTCGTAAAGAAATTGAATGTTGAATTTTTATTTATTTTAGGTTAACTTCTTGTAGTTAGTTCAAGTAGTAAGGTTTAATTACATGTCTGCTATTTATACTATTATATTTTTCATGTCAAGACAGGCCCGTCTTTTGGGGACTCGGGGCGGATGGTCGCCTCCCCCCCCTCCCTGGTTTTGGGAAGTTAATGTACTTTCATAAAAGTGGGCGTGACTTTTGCTGTTTTTGGAAAATTTACATTGAATATATGCCTTTGCCTCCCTGGCAAAATTTGAAATGACGGGCCTGCAACAAGAAAAAGGACCTTAATACACAGGGGAACAGAAACTTTCACAATATTTACTGTTAAACCTTTTCCCACTAATATTCATGAAGAAAAATAACTATGCAATGGTAAAAAATGCAGTTTTTATTCATATGTAATTTTATATGCTCATTGTGTATTTTTTTTCTTCATGTATATTTATAAGAAACGTTTGATATTAAAGTGAAGGCTGTAACAATTCAACCTTCATACTTAGTCTCTCAACCCCCCCCCCCCTTCATAAACCTGTCCCGTATTTACAGTTCGTAAATCTGGCAACCCTGAGTATAACATATGTATTTTTTTTTTTTTCTGAAAGTGTTTTGCTAAATCTACATTCACTACACTTTTAGTTTCATAAAAGCCATCGAGACAATCCAGTCTATTAAAACAAAGTGTACGACGTGATGTTTTAAAGGAGGGTGCATATGTGGCCTACATTAAACATACGAAAAAACTTTGTTAGTTATATATATATAAAAAAAAGGTATGTCAGTTACATAAAGTAATATTGATTTGATTTTTAAAAAAATAAGAGCAATGATCTAAACAATGCTTGAACCAATATAACCGAGGAGGGAGTGATAAGCTAATTTTTAAATTCAACTTTAGCATTTTGCTTTTCTTTTTTATCAAAAATATTAAACCTGGACTAAACCATCAGTTAACACATCAAGAAGTAATGATTGCATCAAATAAGCAATTAGTATCAATTTCAGAAAGCAAACTTAAGCTATCTAAATTTGAAATTATACCATGTGATAAAAAAAAAACTCAAAGTTGGATCGCCTCTTTCACTTATTGAATATTTTTTTGATAAGCAATTTCACATGCTGCAAAATATAATTATCAGAAATATCTTATTAATGTTTTTAATTAGGGTAATAAATACAAATTTCAAAACCAGAATTTCTTAAAACTTTGTGAACTCCCAAAACTCTCGGGAATTTTCAAAATTATCTTCCCAAATAACCCGGTTTTTTGCCCGGGAATAAGCTGGGTTTTTCCATCCTTTGCAGTTTGTATTAAACTCCGCTTTTCGTAACAGCCTGATAAATTCTTATCTTTTTGTTCCTAGCTAATCAGTTTAGCCATATCCAACTTATTCATTGTTCAACATGATATATTATAATATTAATCTTACTATAATGTGATGTACAGCTGCATCTTTGTTTTACTGCTCACAAATATTAATTAAAACTGATATCGTAAACGGAGAAAAGTTGCCGAAATGGTGTATTGGAAATTTAATTGAAATTCTAAATAGGGCAGTAGCAGCCACGTGCTTTTTGCATAGCAACGGAGCCTGGCAACCGTTCCTGGTGGACAAGCAACTCCATGTTTACCGTATGTGTAGCATGGTATTGCGAGTGCGCAGTTGTTTTTTTAGCCTTTTTTAAGTGTAAAATGTATTCCGAGTCTTATGAAAGCCTTCATAACGAAGTAAAAAGAAGATACATTGATAAAATCAAGATCATTAACAATTAGGATCTTTATTTATTAAGCAAAAAAGAATTTTAAACTGAAGCACATCTAACTTGCCGTACAAATACAAAAAAATAAAAAGAAGGATCGATAGATCCACAGTTTATGAATATTTAATGCATAAAGAACAATCAAATCCTATCAAAACAAGCATATTAGCAGACAGTTTGTTGTTATTCTACTCAGTGGTTTAAAACACGGAGAGTTTAGTAAATAACACTTTTTTTAAGTGATTGATGCGTTGAAAATGAAAAATCAGTATGAAATACAAACAAAACAATCCTATTTGGAAAAAGAATGGGCCAAAATAAGTCAAATTTACAAAAAAAAAAAAAAAAAAGATTACAGAGCAAATCATCGGTAAAAAGCAGACGACGTTTCGAGTATGCTTAGTTGTAATCAGCAGCGTCTTTACAACCACCCAAAGTTAGAGGCACTTTGTCGCCAAACAGGAATTTTAGCAGAAACGAACTTGACGAGATAAAAAGAGTGACTTATTTGAACATGCGCAGAAAACTTCATGTGAAATCATAGGAGGAAAAGGTTCTGATGTGTTTGTGATTTGTGTGTGTTGTGTTTATATTTTTGCTCTGAGTTTCTTTAACTTCAATTCGTAAAATATTGACATTGCGGCGATCTAAAAATAACTTTATTAAAACAGGCTCGAAAATGAAGTTCAATGTGAAATATCAGTGTTTGTTCTATTATTCCAGTAATAATTCATGTATTTTGAGATTTTTTCTCTTATTATAAGTTTCGGATTAGATTATTTACGAGTAAATAAAATGTCGTAAAATATTTCTTAATAATAAAAATCGATGAATGAAATTTGTCTTTGGTGAAGTTTTCATCGTATTTCTTTCAGATTTGCTTAAGTATTTTCTTTCTTTCTTTTTTTTCTTTTTGAGATATGCAGCATTTAATTCGAAAAATGTTACTTACAGCTCGTGCTACGATGTATTTTAACTAAGTTGCAATTCATTTTTTTTTTTTTTTTTTTGAAAGGGGATTTAAAATTATTTTATTGTTTCAATTCACTTATTTTTCTTTACCGTGAATGGGTATTTCAATAAAATTGTTTTTCTTCTAAAGAGGCGGGGGGGGGGGGACTAAAGGCCGAATTCAAGTGAAACACCATTGCAATCGCTTCGAGTCGATAGCAAATTGCAATCGCTACTGAAAGTCGAATTACATTAGAATCGCATCTCGTAGCGATTGTAACGTTTCACTTGAATCCAAATTTGGGAATTTGCGATTGCATTGGTGAGTTGCGATCGTCCGTGTTTCACTTGAATTCCTGCCTAATATTTTTGAGTGTTAAAATAAGTCGCATTTAAATTAAATTCCTTTTTTCCGGCTGAGAGGGATTACAGTGTTGCTTTAATCGTATCAATTTTTAAAAAAAATCCTTTGGGGGAGGGGAATTTTTTTCTAATTGTATTAGGCACTTCATTGCTGATTATCATTGAAGAAAACTTGTGAAAAACTGTGGTGTTTGTTTGTCTACCAGGATGACGTCAGCTGCTACTGCCCTATACGCAATCCTCGCGGCTATGTTTAACGACGTTAGAGGGAGGGAATAGAAGCTGTTGTTTAGGGTTAAGTCATTAGTCAGGTACTGTTTAAAATTTTTTCCTGCGACCTCCGCCGCTTCTGCGCACGCACCAAGTCCCTCCGGACTTTCTCGAAATAGGGGGAAAGCAACGAGGAAGTAGTAAGCGAACAAAAGACTGAAGGCATCGGGTAGTGCGCATCCTAAACCTCTCTCCCCTTTTTCAGACGGAAGCGTACGTGGCTTCCAGGCGCACAATACGCAAACAGACAGTAGATACTGTTATGGATCTATGATCTATGAATCTAAATAAATCAGGAGTACAAATTTAGTCAACAGTGCAACATAGCTGGAACGAAAGCCAATAGGATGCTTGGGTTTATCAATAGATCTATTTCAAACAAATCTAAGAAGGTTCTTCTGCTTTTGCATAAAAGTTTGGTAACACCTTATTTGGAGTACAAGGTGCGTACTCCATTTTTAAAGTTAAAATTAGGCAGTTTTTAAAGACTTTTTAAGGACTCTGGAAATAATTTTGAGAACCCAAACATAGATTTTAAATAATTGATTTAGCAAATTTTTAATTGATTACAGACATCAAACACGAAAAAGTCTATATATAGTAAATAATAGTAATAGTAGTATTAGTAAATACATAGTAAATATATTAAAACATATAGTTATAATGCATTCAATACCACTAATGCAAAGGCTGATATTTTTCATTAATTTAGTATACAGGGTGTTCACTCCAATCGTGCCCCCCCCCCCCGCAATTGCTAATTTCTAAACTATTAGAGATAAGCATGCATTTAGGAAAAAATCTCTAAATTGTGAAAGGAATTTGAGTCTATGAATTTTTTTTTTCAAAAAATCAAATTTTGAAAGAGCTACGAAATTTAAATTTTTTTACAGCTCACCAGTCGTATCAACATATTTAGTAAAACATTCTTGACACCGTAACGTTTAAAACTAAAAGAAAAAAAATCATCTTTCTACGTCAAACATTGACCAAGTTACGAGGTTTTGAAAAATCAAGATTTTGAAGGATTTTGCGACGTCACCAAGAGATCGCTTGAGGGTTCGTCTGCGAATTGATAAAGTGTCTTGACTGGTGTAAATTTATTTCGATTCTTTACATCAGGGCATTATTATTGGCTCAAAAGACTTAATAAGAAGAAATTACAAGTTAATCAATCACTCTCGCTGATTGGTTTACTTAACGTAATTGTGCGATTGAAGGTGACTGATGGAATGCACGTGATTGCGTGATCAAACGTGACTGATAGAATGAGCGTGATTGATAGAATGAAGGTGAATGATGATTTGACGGTTGATTTAATGAACGTCATTGTGTGATTGAACGTGAAATGAAATGAACGTGAACGCAAGACTGAACGTGAAGGAAGTTAACGTAACTGATGAAATGAACGTGATTGATGTAATGAACTTGATTGCATGATTTAACGGGACTGATGGAATGAACATGATTGAATGACTTAGCGTGATTGATAAAATGATCGTGATTGATGGAATGAATATGATTGATTGAACACGACTGATGAAATGAACGTGAGTGAGTGATTGAACATTATTTGGAATGAACGTGATTGGTGAAATGAACGTGACTGATGGAATGAACGTGATTGAATGACTGAACGTGACTGATGGAATGAGCGTGATTGAATGACTGAACGTAACTGATGAAATGAACGTGATTGGTAATGAACTGCACGTTGTTTTATTGATCATTTTCGTTGCATCATTCCGACGTGAATTCCATCGTTAGCCGGTGTTTTTTTTCTTTCATTTAAGGGGTTACAGTATCTTTCTAACAATTTTCTTAAATGTACGTGAAAAATGCAATTCTTTGAAATCTTTGTTTCCGCACTTATTTAACAATCAATAATTTATTTTCAAACATTGAAAAATTTTCCCACTTTTTTTGGAAATTTGAAAAATTTAAGGAAATTTCAGTTTTTTTAAAAATCTCTCATTTTCTTATGTATTGTTTTGAAAATATTTTGTGACCTTTTATGTAAAAAAATCTTGGAAAAATTTGTTTTTCGAGGTGTAACAAACTATAAAAATTTTAGTAATTGATAAAATACTTATTCAATGCACAGTTTTGTTAAATATACGAGGGTAATTCAGAAACTAACCTCCGATTGGTCACAGTGCGGGTAGTGGGGGGAGTAGCGCGCCATCTGTGCATTCACACGCTCAGCAGGTCAGTCGGCATCAAGCCATAGTCGAGTGAACATCGTACCTGCGCTAGTTTAGTTTTTGTGGCAGTTTGAAATGTGTGCTGCAACAGAAAATCCCGCCAAATGTGAAGTGCGTGCTATTATAAGGTTTTTTACAGCCAAAGGATACTCTGCAGCAGCTATTCATCGCCGTGGTATGCTGACTTCCGGTATCGTTTTTTTGCACGATAACGCCCGTCCTCACTCTGCTCGCAGAACAACAGCCCTTCTTGAGTCCTTCAAGTGGGACGTTTTCAACCATCCACCTTACAGCCCAGATCTGGCGCCAAGCGATTATCACCTCTTCATGCATATGAAGAAATGGCTCGGGTCCCAGCGGTTTGATGACGACGAAGAGCTCAAAGATGCGGCCACAGGCTGGCTCAAGGCACAAGCGGGTGATTTTTACGCAGAAGGAATTTCAAAGCTTGTGAAGAGATACGATAAGTGCCTCAATCATTATGGAGACTATGTCGAAAAATAGTGCAAAGATGTAGTTGTAAGATGTATATATTAAAATATTTTTACTTAACTTGGTGTATTTTTTTCAATCAACCGGAGGTTAGTTTCTGAATTGCCCTCGTACTATCCTGAGAGCAAAAAATATTGCTTTAAAGTTGTATCTTTAATAGAAAAAAATCCTTAGCATTTCCAGTAACATAGAGACACTAAACTGATCATCGAAAAAAAGCACGTTAAAGTTTTACTTTTCCATTTTAGAACACATTGCATGTATACCCTAAAGTCACTTATAACTTTTTAAATAATTTAGCTAGAGCAAAGCTGTTTTTTCCGAGTGTTTTAAATAACTTTTACTTTTGAAATAAGCAATAATTTTTTTTGGTTTTTTGGTCATTTTTGAGGTACTGTGACCCCTTAAGTACTCGCGTTCTGTAGAGCACGTTCGCTAAATAATAAATCGAGTTCATGAATGATATCAGTCCCGATCATTCTGATAATCTTAATCAAAAATCAGTTTTATTAAATCAGTCATTTACGTTCATTAGATAAATAAAATTCAATCACTCATTCACGTTCATTCCATCAGTCACATTCAAACATGCAATCACGTTCAATCGCTCAAGGACGTTCAGTAAAGCAATCACGTTCATTCCATCAGTCACGTTCAGTCATTCAATCACGTTCATTCCATCAGTTATGTTCAATCACTCACTCCCGTTCATTCCATAAGTCAGGTTCATTTCACCAATCACGCTCATTCCATCACTCATTCACGTTCATTCCGTCAGTCACGTTCAATCGATCACGTTCACTCCATCAGTCACGTTCAATCACGCATTCTGTTCATTGCATCAATCACGTTCAATGACGTTCATTAAATCAACCGCGTCAAATCATCATTCACCTTCATTGTATCAATCACGCTCATTCTATCAGTCACGTTTAATCACGCAATCACGTGCATTCCATCAGTCACTTTCAATCACGCAATCACGTTAAGTAAGCCAATCACCGAGAGTGATTGATTAACTTATAGTCTTTTCAGCCATTAATAATGCCCCTGATGTAAAGAATAGAAATAAATTTACACCAGTCAACACACTTTCTCAGTTCGCATAAGGACCCTTAAGCGATCTCTCGATGACGTCATAGTCTTTCAAAATCTTGATTTTTCAAAACGTCACAATTCGGTCAATTTTTGTCGTTGAAGAGTGATTTTTTTTCTTTAGTTTTAAACGTTGCAGTGTCAAGAATGCTTTACTAAATATGATTGATACGCCTGGGGAGCTGTATAAAAATTTCAATTTCGTAATTCTTTCAAAATTTGATTTTTTGAAAAAAATTTCATCGACCCAAATTCCTTTCGTATTTTTGAGATTTTTTCCTAAATGAACTACACCCTTGTGCAAATTAATTGAAACAAATTCGAAAAATTGAGAAAACTAAGAAAAGAACTATGATGTCTACAACTCTTTGTAAATATTTGGACACGATTCGCCATGGAATCTATCAATTTTTCACACTCATTTGTAATATGTGTGTCTATGAATTAGCGCAGTGATTAGCTTCTCCATAGTTGAACAGTCCTCATGCAATAGTCGATTTTTGCATATAGCCCAAAGATTCTCAATTGGATTGATATCAGGAGAGCTCAGGCTATTTAGATGTCTCAATTTGGTTCTCAGACAAATTTCTTGGTCATTTGTACGCATGGCAAGGGGCTAAATCCTGCTGGAAAAATACCGTTTCATATGGGTATCGTTCCTTCAACACTAGTAAAGCATTTTACTTCCAGAATAGCAATAGATTTCTCAGAAAACATCATACTATCAACATTCTTCAAGGAACCAACCTAATTGTAACCGAAACAACACCAAAACAACTTTTTAGTGTTATTTACAAATGTTTTCATGTGGCAAACCTGAATTCTTTCACCTGAAGGTCTCCGTACGTCTTGAGTTCGTTGACCTTGGATAATGAAATGAATTTTGTCACCAAATAGTCGTTTCCTCCAATTTTTAGCTGCTCAATTCTTACATTTTAACACCCACCAATAGCGATTTTTCTTCATTGGTGGAGTCAGAAGCTGTTTCTTCATAAACCGATAGACTGGCTGACCGGTACAATAAGGTGCCTTTGAACAGTAGATAAGCTTCTGATTAGTGGAAATTGATGATAGGTAAATGATTTAAGTATCTCATCCATATTTTTACTAATTTTAGCATAATCGGTGAAGAGTAAAGGGATAATTTTAAAGTCATGCAAAAAATATTTTGTTTCAATTAATTTGCACAATGGTGTATATGCTTACCTCTAACGGTTTCGAAATTAGCTATCGGACCACGATTGGAGTGAACCCTGTATACTCATGACTGTATCAGCTGTGAAAAACTCTAGTTTAAGTATAGGGCAGTAGCAGCCACGTGCTTTTTGCATAGCAACGGAGCCTAGCAACCGTTCCTGGTGGACAAGCAACTCCATGTTTACCGAATGAGTAGCATGGTATTGTGAGCGCGCAGTTGTTTTTTTAGAATTTTTTTAAGTATAAAATGTATTCCGAGTCTTATGAAAGCCTTCATAACGAAGCAAAAAGAAGATATATTGATAAAATCAAGATCATTAACAATTAGGATCCGTATTTATTAAGGAAAAATGAATTTGAAACTGATGTGCATCTAACTTGCCGTACAAATACAAAAAATTAAAAGGATCGACAGATCCGCAGTTTATGAATATTTAATGCATTAAGAACAATCAAAGCCTATCAAAACAAGCATATTAGCAGACAGTTTGCTGTTATTCTACTCGGTAGTTAAAAACACGCGGAGTTTAGTAAATAATTCTTTTTTTAAATGACTGATGCGTTGAAATTGAAACAGTCAAATTTACAAGAAAAAAAATTGCAGAGCAAATTTTCGGTAAGAAAAGCAGACGACATTTCCAGTATGTTTAGCTGTCATCAGCACGTGGTGTTTGTTTGGCTACCAGGATGACGTCAGCTGCTACTTCCCTATTTTTCTTTAATATTTACTTTGAAAAAAAAAAAAAAAAAAGTCTGCATAGTTGTTTAAAACTCAGTATTTTTCCCCTAAAAATATGTAACTGTAAATAAATACCAAGTTGAAGAAATAAATGAAGGGTCAGGGGGAAAAACCACGGTAGTCACATTTGATTCATTTTCAGAAAAACGAAATTTAAACTTTACGAACTCATAAACTTCCCCAGTATACTTGTTCTAAAATGACAATAATACATGGACTACAGTGTTTTTTCACGAATATTGCACATACTAAACGAAATTACATTTATTTTTCTAACAGGTGGTAGCATCAGTTTAAATTCAACAAAAAGTGGACTACCGTGGTTTTCCCCCCTGACCCTTCAAATAAATTGTTAAAATAAAAATTAAAACAAATAATTTTACGATAGCGTAGGGTAAAGTAACTTCAAACTTTCAAAATACATCAAACATTTACATGATGAAAAAGGATTGAAATCTCAAACATGGCGTACAAGTTTTGCGAAGCACGTGTTTGATGCTAGCGTGCTGGCAAACAAATATGTAGCAAAACTTATAAATAATTAAAGCACTATAGATAAATATTAACATTTTAAGCGCCTATGTCCCCAAATTGGAACATCAATTTAAAAAAATTGCTTTAAAAAAGGTTTCGATCTTGAGGATTAAAAAAATATATATATTCATTACTAAAAGAATACTTGAATTTTTGGAAGAAATATTATTTTCACTCAAAAAAAATTGTGGTCCACAAAAATGTGTTTTTGTTGATTGTCACGTAGATCAATAAAAAAAAAATACATATAATTATAAAAGTGCAGAATGTTTATAAAATGTCAAAGTAATAATAAATAAGGATCATGTTGATGAACTAACCTGACAAAAAATGCTTGCATCGAAAATGTACTTTGTATAAGCTATCAAACTGCTATGTTCCCAAATGGGAACATTGGCCCGTTACAGTATACAAAATCTGTCATTCTTTGCTCCTTTATTATTTCTGCAATGTGAGAAATAAGTCTCATAAATGCGAGCCACTATTGGGGCATATAAAAACAAGTTGGTGACAATTCAATATTTAACTTGTTCAACTGTCCCCTTTTCCCGACCCCTTCCCCCCCTAGCCTCCATTTTGGGTCCCTACTTAGAGACGCAAAGAACCCAGTTTTTGGGGGCCGAGAAGAAACACCGGAATTGTGGGGAACATAGGGAATTTGGAATGTAAACACACATAATAGTAATTTTTACATAGTTGTTATGCCTAATGTGTGAGTAAAAAATGAAGACTTCGTTATTATTTGAGCTAAAAATGCAACTTTCAAAACAGTACTGATATAAAGTGTCACTTCTTTGGAGTTCTAAAAAAAAAAAAAAAAAAAAAAAATGCCGAATTTTTTTTTTTGATAAAAAACGTTTAGACAACCCAGTTTATTGGAACAAAGTGGATGTGCACACGTGATGTTTTAAAGGAGGTTTTATATGAGACCTACATAAAACATCAGAAAAAAAATATGTTTAGTTATGTTAAAATAAAAGTTATGTCAGATACATAAAATAATAAACATTTTACAAAAAGAAAAAATGTTTCAGAGCAATGCTCTAAACAATACTTGAACCAGGGGTTTAATCGAGGAGGGAGTGATAGCTTAATTTTTAATTTCAACTTAAGCCTACTGTTTTTCCCTTTACCAAAAATATATAACCTGGACTAAATCATTAATTTACACATGGAGAAGCAATGATTGACTCAGATAAGCAATTAGTATCAATTTTAGAAAGATACCTCAATAAACCATCTTAATTTGAAATTATACCCTGTGACAAAACAAAAAACATTTCTGCATACTGCAAAACATGATTGAAGGGGCAAGTGGATAAAGGTGATGTGTGACAAAATTTTTGAAAATTACTTTTTTCCGTGGATGAAGGTTGATAAGTCCATCAGTATCATGTCCCCTTAGTCATAGAAGTGGTTGGTAATTAAGAATATGACCCCGTTTAACCCGTTGAGAAAAATCCATTAAAAAAAAACTTTTTTTGAAAGCTTTTTCTAGAAATTAAAAAAATTATCACATATCACCTTTATCCACTTGCCCCTTCAATAGTATGAAATATCTTTTGAATGTATTTATTCTGAAAAGGATGGTAAAAAGTCATAATAAGCAAAAAAGAAAAATAAGTTTAAAAAAAATCTAGCACAAGAGAGCAGCATACTGTTTTATAAAAAAATTTAATATTCGTTTAGTTGAAAAATTTACATCAGTTCATATAACCATTATAACAGCTTGCATAATGTATTTTTTTGCATTATCCTCCTTTACAAATATACATGCTCAACAGTTGATGCTCTATGAAACTCGAGGCACCTCAGGTACTACAACCCAATAAATTCACAACCATGAATCTGTATATTTTTCAACAAGGAAATAAAGCAAGATCTGTAATGGTTTCAGATGTTGTGCACAGCACAAGAAAAATGATATTTGATGTGTATATTGCAAATGACTTCTGAATGTATGGGCTGTATTTATTTACAAATACCTATTTTCAAAAGTCATGTAAATCATTTATTGAAACAATAACATTAAACAGGAGCACTAATAAATACACATACAGAGAGGGAACATAACTCACAGACGTAAATGACAACTTCAAGTGGTAGGTATTGCACTAGAAAATAAAATTAAATTGTGTGTTAAGAAATTTAACACATACCTGCATAGTAACGCACTATATTATTCATAGATCCAATTATGTTTTACTTAATGCAATGCTGCAGTTAAAATGAAAAATACTATGTACTGGATAAATAAAAAATATTGCTTTTTTGAGCAAATGCTTACATCACATTGACCATCCAGCTATAACTTTTAAACACATGATTACATGCAGTGGAAGACAAATGGTATCTATGAATGTCAAAAGAACAATGAAAGTTACAACATATATATCATTTTTATACAGTTGTTGCAATATTTAGCATTGAAAATATTTTTGCCAAAACAGAATGTGCAAAATCATAAAAAAAAATTGCTACATTTTCAAAAATTTTAATTTACGACTCTTTTAGAAAAAAAAATTCTTAGTAATACATAGTTTGAAGTGTATAAATTTGCAAACGTAATGAATAGTTCCTGTGATCAGTAGTTCTAAAAAGCCACTACTTAAAAACTAGAAAAAACAAATTAAATTACGAGCAACCAGTATGATATTGAAGAACTTCATTTTTAGTTAAAACAAATGTCATTCCTTATTTTCAACGCAATGTTTGCAAATGAAAAAATCTTTTTGAAACTTGTGGATATAGAATTAGTTTCTTAGTTATCTTAGAAAAAATAAAATCTAAATAAGATATTATGTCATAAGAGCACCAAAATACATACTTAAAATTTTGATGAACACTATTTCACTTGCTTATCAGCACAGCCTGGATATTGAGGACAACTCATTGTTTCCACATTTTGTGGTTTAAAAAAAAATAAACATGAATTTTAGGAAAACAGTATTAAAAAAAAGCAACATCTATAATGAAATCTATCATCCATACAAGTAAAAACATTCTAAAATACTCAAAATAAAAATAACGGTTCCGCAAAACTGTTGGTTACATGTTCAATTTAATTAAACACATGTCAGAGACATTAATAACTCAGTACTGAGTAATTGTTGCTTTTGTGAAAAAACTTGCATGTTTTTAGAAATATTAGAATCCTCTTCTTATTGACATCTCATATCTTACTCTCACTTTTTTAAAACTAAGTCAAAAAAAAAAAAAAATAAATAAATAAATAAATAAAATTAATTCAACCCAAGAGCATGACTCATTTTCATATTAGTTTAAGTAGCTGTTGATAAAGACTATGAAATAAAGCTTAATATTACAGTCAACAACATTACTATAATACTGTAGCCTAAAAACAAGATATTTGTTTTCTTTATATATAAATTGTCACTGAGCTAGACTCATGTGAAGAACTGTCTGTTATGGAAATAACACTAGATTTTGCAATCTTAATGTGCATATGTGAGCGTGTGTGTGGTGGTGGGGATGGGGGGGGGGGCATTTTGCTTACTAAACCACTAAATTTAAAATAAATTCTGTAAAGCATTCAGTTTTGTGCACAAAGTGAAAAGTAGAAGTGCAATTTAATTATTTTTCATTTTGTATTTAAATTTATTTTTCTGAAATTTTATGCTGTTGCAGGGTACATGATAATTACAACAGTTGTAACAACTTGCAATTTCACAAGTCAATATTCTATGCTATTTTTTTACATTTTTTTTTTGTTTCAGTCACTAACTTTATTATTTATAAGAGGCACAGGATTTGGCTAATGCATGTTTTCTTTTCTTTTTCATTTTTCTGGAGTTTTCTTAAGGTGCATGCAAAAGATTGTGTGTTTTGTAATTAAAGTAAATTATAAATTAGAGAAACAAGATTTGAAACTAAAATAAAGTTTTTACATTTTGATTATTTGAACTTTAGTAGAAAGCGATTGATCAGACAAAAATGTGTGCTAATTGTATAAATTAATGTCAACATAGTATAAGAACAAGTAGATTTTTATGCAATAGACAGATAACATGATTGGGTACCAGATTTTAATTTAAACCCAAAACAAAAAAAGTCAGGATTTTTAATGCATGCATTAAAGCAGAACTTCAACACTGATGGTTTGTTGGACTGGCACCAATGTATAGAAGAATTTGATTATCCTTCAAAGACTTTTACCTGTCCCCATTAAAATTTCCTGATTCTAAAATATACAGGGTGTCCCAGTTAAGTGTTTCAGAACTTCTAGGAGGGGTAAGGGGCATCCTGACGACTCGAAATCATAAGCAACGAGAGGTCGGAAATGCTTTCTTGAAGCAGTGATGCACACAAAAGCACCATAAAGAAAAGAGACTAAGTGGAAAAAAAATTTATCAAAGTAAATGGTGCATCAAAGTTTTTCCATCTGCTACAATGCACATCTCACACCTTTCACTCATGGGACTAAAATCAATCTGGAATACTCCCGCCAAATCTCAAATTCTTTGAGTCGGGAAAGCATTTCCAACCCCTCATTGCTTTTTGCTTTGGAATCTCCAGAATGCCCTCTACCCCTCCTAGAAGTCCTGAAACACTTAACAGGGACACCCTGTATGCAAGTGCATATATAATATATATATACATATATATATATATATATAAACCATTTTAGGTTTGGAATTCAATTACGTTTTGTTTTGTTCCTGAACATTTTAGTATCCGTTTACTTTTGAATTTTATTGAAGCAGAAACACAAGACTACAATATGTTAGTTTTTTATCTTTCTTTCGATAGTGAAGAATATGCCTTGGTGAAATTTCTCCCGGGAAAATACAGTATTTACAATAATTACTCATTGTTTTATTTAAATACTACCGTAAGTAAATCACAAATAAAATCTTACAATCAACCACACACACAACATATCAATTCTTTAACACAGTGAAACCACATGTAACACTCTCTCAATAGAGGATATTTTTGCAAGTCTCAATCCCTTAATACAGACAGTTCTGAATTCCAGAACAATAGAAGTTCTGATTAAGACAGACATTTAAAAAAAAAATGTTATTTTTTTATTGCTTTAGAAAAAAATTCTATAAGTTGGAATAATATGTGGTTATATTTGCAAAGAATTTTACATCTGCCCAATTTTATCTCTGCATTAATCGCACAAAACTCTTTATTCTAACACGGGGATATATAACTTCACTCTTCTTTCTGCAAATTATTTCCCTGCATGAATCTGCCAAGACGATTCTTCCACTTCAGTTGCTCTGTAAATGTAAGTATGTGTAATTATCTAAACATATTGATTTGTGACTAAGTATAAAAGTAAGGACTAGCAAGTACTTGTACAGATGCGTCCAAACCCTTGAGTAGTTGGCTATCTTCTGTGTAAGAAATATAAAAGAATGAAAATAGCATGCTGTAGGACAATGGTCACCAAACTTTTTAGCCAAAGGGCCATTTTAGAAAATTTCTTGAGATTCGTGGGCTAGAACCCAGACAGAGATAGTTCATCATGTGAAAATTTAGTTCAAAATCACAGGCAAATTTCTGCACTAGAACTTATTCACACATGTTATACATTTTAAAATAAGCATTGGTATGCCATTCCTAGAATTTAATAGCATGTTTTAAATTCCATCAATTCTTAAGTTATCACCAGCCAAATACTAGTTAACATTCATTAACTAGTAGATCAAAACATTAAATAAACAAAATTACATTAAAACTGATTCAAATTGGTTATTTTAGTAGCTAACAACTTCGTAACATGATTTTCTTAAAATTAATCATTAGTTATTCTTTGTGAAAATTTTTTTTATACATTATTTGTTAGAAACATGCATAGCCTTATTATATCCCTTATTGGCATAGGAATATTTTACAATATCTTTTTAAAGTACATACCCAGTTTTTCAATAAAGATCTTGCTACTTTCAATTTCTAATGAAACAAAGAACAAAAATTTATAATGGATTTTTTAAACGTTAGATTAAATAGAATACAGGGGCTGAATTACCTGGTGCTGTTAAATATTTTAATCACTGATATTGCATTAACCTTACATGCATAATTAGAAATTCAAAAAATAATAATAATAATAATAATAACATATAAGACATTCTCTCAGTGGAATTATTACTTTATTGACCAGTGAATCTACAAAATGGACCACTGCCACGGGCCTAGTTTTGAATGCTCCCCAACCATAGTTAGGAGATCACTGCTGTATGTCATAAACTTTTCTGGTACTGCAGGACTTAACATATCTGTAAATGAAGCAAACCTCAATTCATTTACATTTATGTTGTCCTAAATTGGAAGATTTTTACAGGAACTCCACTTGTGTGTATGTGTCACCCCATACATTCTTGTGCAAATTACTTGAAACAAATTATTTTTTTTTATGAATTTTAAAATCATTTCTAGTACTCTTCACCAATACTACTTAAATCTGTAAAAATATGGAAGAGATGAATAAATCCTTTGTCTATCATCAATTTCCATCAATCAGAGGGCTTCTGATAGTGCATGTGCAAACTTTCGTTGATGAAAGCTTCAGCTATGATTAAGTCAGTTAAGATTAGACTGTCATCAGCTACGGATGTGACGTTGCGAAAGCATAAAGACTTACTCTTTCCGAACATATGCCAAAGACTTATAGAGAGACTTCGAAGATAGTTTGCATTGGTATTGCAACTGTGAGCTGTGTTATAAAACGAAATAGAAAAATAGGACCCATATTTCCAAAGCGAAGAGAGAAATGTGTCGAAAATTGAAAACACCACAAAGATATTACTCTTTTCTACTTATGCAAAGTAAAAAAGACCCTTGAAAACTAGTGCAGCACTTAACCCTTAGTTTGGCAATGTATCCTATAAAGATACATCACTTTCTACAGTTTTTAATTTGAATTAGGTGCCCTCTAGGGGGCTGTCTTTTAACCTATAGCATTATTCGAACCTCCTTTTTCAACATCTGTCTTTACAGTGGCTAGTTACAAAGCAACGCGTTCAGTATTAAGTTTGTAAGTGTTACAGTGTGTTCTACCAAAACATGGCGTCATGTCGATTACAGGTATGTTCTCTTATTTTTTTATTATTTTGCTTATTTTTATTGTTTATAAAATCTACAATAGTGCCAAATTAGTTGATATTGTGATTGAGTGAGCCACGTTTTATGTATTCTTATTTGCTACTTTGGCAGTGTATCCTACAGGATTTATAAAACCAATTTTCTTTTCATTTTTTCCCATGAAATTTTTTTTAACTATATAACATTTATGCATTTTACCCCAAAAAAACTAAAATAAAAAGTTTTGTCAAAAACTTTAAATTTTTGATATGTGCCAAACTAAGGGTTAATAGAGATTTAAAAGAGCATGGAGTAAATATTAGCTCACCTACTGTTTGGAGTTGCCTTATTGCAGCCAGTCAGCCAGTCTATCCACCTATGAAGAAAAAGTTTCTGACCCCAATAATGAAGAAAAAGCGCTACTTGTGGGTGTTAAAATATAAGAATCGGACTGCTGAAAATTGGAGAAAAGTACTATTAAGTGACGAAAGCCCTTTCATTGTCCATAGCCAACAAATTCAACACCTGTGGAGATCTCATGCGAAGGAACGCTGGATTGCCACATGAACCAATTTTAAAACACATTTAAAAGAAGATCTTTTTTGACAGTGGGGTTTTTTGTTTCAGCCTGTTGAGGATATGATGCGTTCTGAGCAATATATTACTATTCAGGACAAAAAAGCTTTACCAGAGTTGAAAAAACAATACCCAAATGCAATAAGAGTTTTCCAACAAGATTTAGCCCATTGCCACCCGTCCAAAATAACCAAGAAATTCATACCGGAAAACCAAATTGAGACATTGGAATGGCTTGGGAACTCTTTCCGATATCAACCTGATCTAGAATCTTCGGGAAGAATGCAAGAATTGCCTATTGCATAAGGTCTGCTCAACTATGGAGAAGCTTATTGTGCTAATTCATGTCTGGTATAAAGACATGAATATTGTAAAAAGTTGATGGATTTCAGACTAAATCATTTCCAAATGAAAATAAAGAGCCATACAGATCATACTATGTACAAAAAACTTTTGACTTTGTATAAATTTAAATAAAATAGCCTCTCTTCTAAATTTTATCAAGTTTTTGAGTTTGTTTCAATTAATTTGCACAAAAGTGTAGATGGCTCCTTAGCTGTAGTATTCCACAATTGTTTCTTTCCAACCACTAGTCTAATAAATAAAATCATTGCTATATAGAATTGTTAAACAGTTGCTTTTTCATAAATGCCAAGGTGATATGTACTCATTATTATTATTATTTTCACTTTAAAACAGATTTTAATATCTTCAGCTATACCAGGCCTGCCTTTTTAAATTTTTCCAGGAGAGGAGGGGCAAAAGTGTATTTACAATGTAAATTTTACCGAAAATTGGCAAAAACCACACCCACTTACATGTAAATACATTGATTTCCCAAAGTCAGGTGTGGGGGGACAATTTACAACCTAAAAATGGGGGGGGGGGAGATCTGTGCTTAATTTGTACAAAACCACCCTCCATCAGAGTGCTAACGTTCAAGCAGCAGCAAACTAAACACCAGGAGAGTTGTAGGGCTTTGGCAAGGATAGCACTGTTATCAGATGCCACAGAGAGAGAGTGAAACAAAACCTTACAATTATCCTTAAAGTAACTCATATGAAATTAAGTAAATGAACACAGGTAAAATTGGAATTTTTAAAGATATTAAAGAATTTCTGGCTCAAATGTATTTTATTAACATTTATAGCTAATGCAAACTTTTATTATTAATCTAAAATGTGTAATTGGGCATTCTGTAAACATCTTGTCTAGCATTTTAGAATACACAATGATAGTACACAGCTGGAAATGTTTCTAAACTCAATCTGGAGTTATGAAGTACTTCTAAAACAGTTTGCAAATGTTAAAAAAATTAAAAATAATTATTTTATTAAGTCATAAATTTTACGTTTTTCCAGTTGAATTGGTCAAATAAAAAGTTGGTAAAATAATTACCCTTTTCCTCCATTACAGGTAAAATTTGAATAGAAAAGCAATTTAACAAACATTTTACCAAAATACACTTGCTACAGGGAACAGTAATAGCATTACCGGTTAACCATTTATCTATTTTTATATTTTCTCATATTAGCACGAAATACCAAGTTTTTTTCAAAAACAATTTTGAATTTAATATGGATAAAATCAAAATTTCAGCATTCCATATAAAAGTTTATTTCTTAAGACATTAAATAAAATATAAAACCTTAAATATATTCATAACACATGCTTTAGACAATTAAAAATATGAAAATAAATTTTAAACTTTTCATACTGCACATTCTTGCATTCATTTTCAGCACTAAAAAAAAAGGGACACACTCAACATTTTTTGTACTATAGCCAAAAGAAATATCAATAGAAATAATGATACCCACATATATCTGGCTCTACAAAAATCATTGTAAACTGATAAATTAAAAACAATCTCTTAAAAACCCACAAGATTGAAATTTACTCCAGTTAATTTCTGAGTAATCATGCAATGTTAACCTTTTAACTGTCATGCCCGAGATAGTCTCGGGCACAGCTGGTTTTCGAAAATGTCACGCCCGAGTATTACTCGGGGTAATTTTTTTTTTTTTTGAGTGTATCGTATTGTTATACCCGAATATATATCGGGAGACGTTTATTTCGGCTTTATCTCTTTGTCAAACCCGACTGTTTCTCGGGTTTGTGCTTGGAAAAGTGTTAAAAATCAAAATAACTTGACAGTTAAAGGGTTAATCAAGTTCTAAACATCTGACATTAAAAGTAATTATTTTTTAATATAATTGCAAACAGTACTTTGTTTAAAATTTCCATACTCTTTTTAATTTCTTTCAGATAAACTTACTTAAAAATATGAATAACCAGTCATGAACTTCAAAAGTTTCTAATTGATACTTTAACTTATTTCGGAAATTTAAAAAGAAAATTTCCTCTACTAGCTTGTGCTGCCATACAACAGTTGAATAACTTGTGCAACATTAGCCTTCAGTCTTGCTATTTTTGAAAGCATTTTAAAAAACAGAAAACTGGCATAAACATTTCACAGCTTGGAAGAAAATATAGAATAAAATCAAAAATATTGTGACAAATAAAATGATTTCAAATTAATGTTTTAAGAAACAAAAGTAACTGAACTTTTTTTGTGAAAGATTTAAAGCGAAGAAATCAGCCGATAACAGTAAAAAAAACATGATTATGAAACGTGAAGTGAAAGTCAAGCAACTGACTTGATACAAATCTTACCACAAATAAATGCCATGTCCTATTCATATGATGTAATATATCATAAGCATGTTATTAAATAATGTTTATTGACAACTTTAAAGAAAAGAAAATTAGACTAAAAATATAACTTTTATTTAGTTGAAATGTTTGAGCTGTACATGGTTATGAATGACATTATCTTGCAAAGTTAATTTTCTTTACCACAACTAATATCCACAAGTTCCACATGACTCAGGTCAAGAAAATATGCCTTTCTATTATTTATTTTCTGCCAATGAAATAAATATTTCCAAACTTTTCCAAGCTTCTGTGTCAACATTGTAACATACACAAAATTAAACTTTAGAAAGGTAGTTAATGAAAAGAATGTGAATGAAAATTCAATATATAACCTCTAGCAAAGTCTTAGCAATTCAATTTATTTTCATCACAAATATTTTTGTAAATCACAGATATCAAACATTCTTTAAATATATATTATCCATTTCATTTTTTAAAACAATTTAAAACAAAACATTTTTTTTCCAACTGAATGTGTTGTACATAGTCAACTTAATATTCATACTAGTTTATAAACTTACTTTGAAACAAAATCAAACACAAGAAAAGTGCATAATTTAAAGTCTGGATAAAATCTTTCATCAAAAAGAAGTCTGCTAAGAGGATGAAAAAAAAAAAAAAAAATAATAATTAAATAAAATTTAAAAAAATAATAATTAAATAAAAAAAAAAGAAATAATAAATACACAAAATAAATAAAGACAAATAAATGCATAAAATAAAATAGACAAAGTATGCTTTTGAAAATTTTCTAACTTATTTTGATCAACAATTTATATTTGAGTTGCAATCAATGGTTCAGATGCAGAAAAAGCAATTCATTCTAGCAAAACACTATTTTGTAAACATTGATTTCTTTTATAAATTCATCTTTTTCAGTTTTTATATATGTTAACTTCAACTACTCGTTAAAACAACTTTAAGTCTGATGTTTTTCTTTTTTGAGCTGTTTTTTTTTTTCTAACTTTTAGCTACTCAGTTTCTGCATTAGAATCACTTAAAAATTAAATTTTGTACTGAACTTAAATACAAGTCAATAATGAAATTGCAATGTCAGATTAACTTGCCACTGACAATAAATAGTGAGACATCAATGATTTAAATACCTTTTAAAGAAATCACAAACTGGCTAACAATTAAAATCACATTTGTAAGGAGAGTAATAAATGTACTAAATGTGTGTGATCATCTTGAAAACAAAGCATTACTAGCTTATCATGATGTTTGGAAAAAATCTTCCAATTTCAGAGCAGAAAGGAAGTACAGAGGCAAATTTGCATGTGATAGTTACTAAGTGCAATAAAATGATAGAAAATAAATTATACATTAGAGCTCCATGAAGAAATTAAAATTATTTATGAAACATTTCTTAAAATAGCATACAGGTTTCAGTAAAGATGGTGTTAGTAAGAAAGAGGAATATATATATATAGCCAAAAATTATTGTATCTTATGGCCAGCAACAATTTTTAGGCACCAGACAATATTTTTCTCCCAGTTCAGGGTAACATGGTTTCTGTAAGATTGTTGTTCTAACATAACTAGTCAATAACAAGTTTTTTTTTTTTTTTTTTAATGGTCATCTGGGAGAACTAGCTTGGCTTTGTTGGACCCTGTATTACAATTTCTATTTTTGACCCTGAAAAATGAATCATCCTTAAAATTCCTCAAAACTAAATAGTATGAAATCATTACGCTTCAAGAATTCACAAGATCATTTGCAAGCAAAAACGTGCGCAATACCCATCAACTTTTTGCACAACTATTTGATCCACAATTTATAAGTAAAAAGTAACGCTCAGCAATTAAATACAACAAATTATTTACAAGTTTACTAAATACATCAGGCTCTTAATTCTGAAAATGAGCTCCTACTAAAGAAAAATTCTTTTAAAAAATATATTATTAATAAAAATCAATAAGTTAAAAAACAATTCTTTAAAAGGGGGGAGGAGGCACTGCAATACATTAGAAGTAGTTCAATTTAATCCCACGTTTTTGGAAATAAGAAAAAAAAAGTTATTCATTTAAGAATGAATCCATTGTTTTCCCCCTCAGCAAACCATTTTGCTCTTAAATACCAGAACATTTAAATCTCAATGCAGAAAATAGTTTTTCAAAAAGCCTTATATTATAAATGAATCAAAAATTTGCTATCTGAAAGCCCAGATATGCACAAATGATGGATAAAAATGGTACAAAATAAACAGGAAAGAGCAGAAAATGAAAAGTATTTTTTAAGCTTACATGAAAAGCAAAACTTAAAAAAAAAAAAAAAAAAAGCTAAGGAGTCTTTATACAATTATATGAATTTAAAAAACCCTGACAAAATTATTTTCCAATCAACACATTAAATCGGGTAAACTCTTCCTTCAAAGCATATTTACACATATATTATTTGAAAACTTAATTCACACTCAAGCAGTAGTATTTAAATAAATTGAAAGACTCAGTTGGAAAAAAAGTACAAAGTTATTGCAATTCTTCAAAAGCAGCAGTAACATGAACATTTGATGAGAAAATTATCACAATAAAAGTTATGCAGTTATCAAGCATTTCACCGAAAAAATATATTTTTGTAAACACTAAATTACACTTTTATAAGATCTTATTTTTTAATATCACAGCAAAATCAGAAGCAATTTCAAAAATTGGGATAAATTAAGATAAACATATTTCTACTTCTATATAAAAGAGAATCAAATAGATTTTTTTTTTTGCTAGAAGTTATATTGCTTATTTAAAAATACACAGGGTCATTAAATGACAGAATTTAACATATGCAATAACAGTGAATATCGAGAGAAAAACAAGAGAGTATGAATGATTCAAAAAAAATGAAAAATTTAAAAAGAAAAAAACATCTTGTAAAATTTACATACTAAAGTTAAAATAAAACAATGATTCTTTTTAAAGTTCATTATAGTAAAATTCAGAACATTAGATAACAATTGATTAATGACAAATTATTCTGAAATATAACTATTGCTCAGAAGCAAAATTTGTTAAGGACAAAGATGAAAAGAAAAAAAAAAACGTGTATAATTAAAATGACTGCATAAAATATCAAACAGCCTAACTGTGCCTCAATTTTACAAGCACAAATCTGTCTTTTGACTAGAATCACCAGCATTGATTCAGAAACTTGCAACAATCAGAATTCAAATAAAACTAATAGCAAAAATCAACCTCTTGACCATTCTGCTTGTAATATTCACTTAAAGATTAAGGCAGTTTTCTCAAAATGTGAGGATTAGGATATAAAAAGCATATTATTAAAAAAAAAAAAAAAAAAACCTACTACAGAAAAAGGCTTAAGCAAATGAAGTCATTTTAAATTTTAAAAGACGGAAAGGAAATAATTTGGCGAGCCACCATTTAATGGCTTACAAAACAAGAGACTTTCCCTGAATATTTTTTTTTCTACACAACATATGCAAATATTCATATAAACACAGAAAAACAAAACATACTTTATGACAAAGTAGAATTTTAACATTTTAGTTTTTTTTTTGTCACACTAAAGGGTTTTGCTTTCATAATCATAATTTTAGGTTGAATAAGATATCAGTTTCAGGACAGTACTAAGTAAGCAGTTTTCACTTAAAGTACTTCTTGGACCAAAACTTTGGATTGCGTAAAAATATAAATAATTTAATAAATAGAAATTTTGATCCTTATAAGATTTTACCAGCACAAATGAAGCATTAATGAATGCATGTCTGAACAGAACTAGGTTCAATCCCCGCGGATCTTTTTAATGAAAATAAACTAGAAGAAATACTGATGAAATATTATATATATATGACTCGACTGACAATATTATCACTGACTGAAAAAAAAACCTTGTTGGAGGTTTCTATATTATTATTTTAGAAGACTAATTTAGTCTTAAATTGAAAGGGTTATTGAAAAAAGATGGTAGCTCCAATTTCAATGTTTCCAAAAGGTCTGCATTAGAGTTTGAAACACCAATCTACTTTTTCATTTACATTTTAACAACTACATGGTGTGCTTCTTAGTAGAAGACAAAAAAAAAAAAAAAAAAAAAGTTATTTGGTGTTTAAGCTTTAAGCAGATCTTTTGAAATTTGAAGCTACCTCCTTTTTGCAGCAAGCCCTTCAATTTTTAGCTAAAAATTAGAATTTAAACACTAACAAGTGAAACAAAATGATAACTTCAATTACATTTCTTTAACATCTCTTAATTTAGAAGTGAGGGAAAAAATTGAAATCTTAACTTACTGCATGTTAATAATGCTTCAATTATGCATTGAATTTATAAAAGCCTATTCTAAAAAATTAGAACATATCTGATATTCAGGTAACAAAAATAAAAATTTAATTGCACATTCATAATTTTAGTCAAAATTAAATTATGGGAATAGTTTTAGTGTGAATAATATTCCCATACACATAATCACAGGAACTAATGTTACTTTTTATAACTGTTTCAGTTACAGCTGAAATTGTGAAGTTGAAAACATTTTTTAGCAATTTGTGCCTCAAAAGAAGCAAGTTTCATAAATTAGCTGTTTTGATTTTATTTTTATTTCACTGGGACTAGTAATAGGAGCAGCATTAATGCAAAAAATCCAGCTGCTGCATAGGAAACATTTAGTGTGATCTGTAAAAGTTCACCTAATGATTGGCAATTTATACATTTTCTCATGTTAAACAACAGTTCCACCACTTGGATTACTAGAATTTGGGCTAGACACATGTTGAGCAAGAATCTAAAACAGAAAAACAAACAGAAATAAATTCAGAGAAAAGAAAAATATTATAATAAATAAATTAATCACGAATAATCTTTTAAAGCCCATCAAAGTTTTAAGTTTTCCCAACTTTCACAGAAAGACATTAATTTAAAAAAAAATAGTTAATAATTATTTCTTAACTTTACCAATTAATGTGTTGTTAGAATGTTTCAGAAATCTCTGAAACATTCTCTGGAAAAGAAAATAAGACTTAACTGAACTGAGACAATCAACAGCACAGACTACATTCAAAAAACTAATTTACATTGAATTAAAAAAAAAAAAACATCTGCTTTGTACATTATCAGAAAAAACAGCAGAAAACTAATCAAGTGAAGCTGCCCATGAGATACAGGAATGCTAGATATTTGTTCTGAGAAGATAATGAACCATAACGTTCAAAACAGATTCACACACACATTCACATTATCTCATTATATGAAGTTCTACAATGCATTATAACACATGATGTTCATCAGATAAGTTTTAGCACCAACATTTTACAATACTATTGCTCATTAAGGCAAACAGTTAGTAAACTTTTACTGCAATTATTAATTCATTCAATTTAATTAGAAGAAAATCACACACACATATTCAAATTTTTTAATTTTATTTCTACAAAAATAAGAAATTGAGTTTGGTTCACTAAAGCAGGCACTAAATGCTCATCGGAAGCATGTTTCGAAGCAAGGGTTCAATCATCAATCATTGTCATTAATCATGGAAAGCAAAACTTGTATTCTGTTGCAACACTTAACTCAACAATGGCTGCACTTAACATAGGCTCTCCGAAAGCCACAGTACTAAGTAAATTGGTTTCAGTAGAATTATCCCCTCCCTTAACATTCTGTAGTGTTACAGCTCTCCTCATTTGATAAACCTGTAAATAATTAATTTCCATTGGCAAGCTGACTTAAATTTGCTAAGAATTTCTAACCAAAAAAGTCTTGTTTATCAGTGTAATCAACAGGGAATAAATGAACTTATATCACTTGGTTGCATTACAAATAAATTTATATTTGATAATTTTAAACACTACAGTAACTAGGCTAGGTGTATTATCAAATTCGTTCTGGTAGAACTGTAGAACAGAAAAGAGGACTTTTTATACATGCTGAAACCACTTTCCATTAAAAATGGGCATAAGAGTATTTGTTTAACTTTGAAGATTAATTTTGACTTAGAGAAGAAAAATTCCTCACACAGATCTACACTAACATTAATAGATCTTAAAAAATATAAAATCTATTTATCATTCAATATTATAAAAATACTTGCTTTACAAATATTTTTCCACTAAAAATTAATTTTCTTCCAACTCCCCCCCCCCCCCAACTGAAAGAATTATGAAGAATATATTTCAGAGAAGAGGATGCTAAATTTTGAGGATATTTTGCACTGATTTAAAGAATAAATAACTGGAAATTTTTACCTCTTTTACGGAAAGTGAAAGAAGATTCTTGCTTTTATACATAAAGGTGAGCTAAGATCTTTAAAGATACATTTTAAATACCATAAAAGTTTATATTCACTTACATTATGTTTTAACTATGTCTTTTCTTTAATCAAACTTAATGCTGCATCAAAAAATTTCATTCAAACACTAAACAGTTATTAATCAATCTGGCCAGTTATTTCAAACCTTTTATAAAATTAAAAACAAATGTACACTAAGTAAACATTTTACTACAAAGTCAATGAAAGGAATAATTAGAAGTATTTATTGTCCTGAATGTTTGAAGGTATTTTTTTTTTCTTTTTTAACCACACTTAATTTTTGCTACAAAAAAATGGGGAAAAAATCATCACGCATATAAACCTGTTTGTTTGTTTAAATATTGACGTAAATAAGTATTTTTTTACAACTAAAATAGAAATTTAATTACCTTCTTTAATAAAAAAAATCTTCAAGCCCAATCTTTAGCATGTTCAGCACTTAGATATTCACAATAACTCTAAGGTTGGCATTCCATTTACTGCCCGTGTGTAGGAATAGGGAGCAATATTCAATACTAAATTGTCTCTAACAGGATCTTGTGGGAAGTTCATACGATTTGGTGTATAATGATTTAATATTTCATACAAAAAAAGCCTTTCCTTTTTTTGGCATTAGGGAAGTTCCTGAAGATAGATAATAGAGAGGATCAACATGAATTTTAGTACAGAATCAAAACATTAAATGATTTTCTTTTTAAATTATAATTTAACAGAATATGCTTGGCAAATGGAGGTTTCTTGTTTCATTAACAATGCACATTAAAATTTTTAAATTCTTAAAATATTTCCTTTATTAAAAAAAACTGCTGAGCAACATATTTCACTTATATAATAATGGATCTATGTGTAGAAGAGGTAGTTTAAATTTATCCAATCTCTAAAGAAGTAATAATAAAGTTGATCAGAATTTTGTAAACATTTATTACAAGAATTTAAATAACTTGCTAGATTGTAATGAAACTTTATCAGTTACTTCATAATTTAGGCTAAAACTATTATTGACAAAACATGCAAAAACACAAAAATAAAATTCATGTTAAACCAGGTTAGATATAATTATGATAAAAAAACTATTTAATCAAATATGAAGCTTCCCTTAACAAATACACTGGCGTAAAAAAAATCCCAACACCAAGAAAGACTTGCTCTAGATAAACGAAATTTGGTAGGCGTGTTTATACAACTGAGAGAGGACATCGATTGAAATTTCGCGCACCGCGCAAAAGTGTGGCGCAGCTGGCCTCACTCAGAACATGCAAATAAGGCTTGTTTTAAAAGCGTGTTGCAAAGCTCGTGAGTATTATTTTTCCATGAAATGTGACACATTGCATTCAGGTTAGCCAGGAATGCCTTTAAAAAGACGAAGAAGCCATTATCAACAGCTCACCGAATTTAAACGAGGTTGTACAATTTGGCTACGAGAAGGTGGATTTTCATTTTGTGATATTGCAGAAAGACTTGGTGGGAATATTTCCACCGTGCATGATCATTGGAAGATATGGTCAAGGGATGGTACTATCTCAAAAAGAGAGAGTTCCGAGCTACCACGTGGCACGACTAAGAAGGAAGATCGCCGAATAATGCGTAGGGCTGTGGCGCATCGTACTGCATCTGTGGCTGACATTCGACCTGCAGTTGGTACCGTCGTGACCCAAAGAATGGTGAGAAATCGCTTACTTCAAGGACAGCTCCGAGCCAGGTAGCCTGTAGCCGGTATTCCATTGATTGCAAAACATTGCCGTTTGCGACAGCAGTGATGTCAAGACAAAGCTCACTGGAGGTCGGAGTGAAGATCTGTTGTAATTTCTGATGAAAACAGATTCTGCCTCGGTGCCAGTGTTGGTCGGAAGGAGGCCAGGGGACCGCCAGCATCCAAGCTGTCTGCGACCTAGACACACCGGACCTGCACCTGGAATCATGGTCTCAGGAGCAATTTCCTATGACAGCAGGAGCACTCTTGGGGTTATCCCAAACACAATGACTGCAAATTTGTCTTCACTCTGGTAATTCAACCTATCGTACAGCCCTTCATGAGTAGCATTCAAGGGGGAGTTTTCCAATAGGATAACGCTCGCCCTCACACCGCTACTGTAACGCAATGTGCTCTACAGAGTGTTGACATGTTACCATGACCTGCAAAGATCACCAGATCTGTCTCAAATTTATCACTTATGGGATATCATTGGACGGCAACTCCAGTATCATCCACAGTCAGCAATGACTGTCCTTGTATTGACACAACAAGTGCAACAAGCATGACACTCTATACTACAAAGTGACATTCGGCACCTGTAAGACATAATGCATGCACGCTTGCCTTAAAAATTCTGGAGGTTAAACCGGCTATTAAAGTAACATAATTTCACATTTGCACAGCATTTTCTTGAGCTTAAACTAGCCACTGAACTTGTACATTTAATCAATAAAACATGTTAACTAGACAATTGCATTACCCAAATTTCATTACTCTATAGTAATATTTTCTTGGTGTTGGGATTTTTTTTTCCGCCAGTGTATAATAAAAACACGGCAACTTCCCATAAAAAATAAATTCGAGTTCCTGCATATTGTACTATTATAGTCAGTTCATTATCAGAACAATTCTTGCAAAATAATGGTAGCAAGCTTCCACAATAAATTATACAAAGACTTTAACTCTAAAGAAACTATAGATAACCTTAAAAATATATAGTATGAATGATTCAAGAGACAAAATGAATATTCAGGAAAATTTTCTTTTTCATAAAGACTGAAAACTTACATTATCAGAAAGTAGAGTCTATATTGATTGTTGCTAATGAAAACTAATGGCATGTAACATACTTGCATGTTCAATTTTGAAAAAACTTTTATTGCACTATTTGCTCCTATAACTATTTTTTACAACTACTAAAAAAAGCATTGCCCTGCTCAAAATTTAGAGAGTTAAAAATAGATAAATTATAAAATTAGAAAAATAGGTTGACTTAAGGAAGTTTAGACTAAAATCATTTTGCAGTTCTGAATTAATTGAAATATTTACAAGATGTAAAAGGATTGAAATGTCAAACACAAAATGCTATTTTTGGTGAAGAATGGACTAATTTCCAGTGAAAAGCAAGTGTTTTATCTCATTAAAAATATTGATTTTTAAACTAAACTCAGTGGTGCAACAGCTCATGAAAGCCAAGGCGTAATGTGCCCCCCTCAGTCTATGCAAGACCAAGGGCTCTGGGGTGCAAGACCAAATGTTCCAGTTAGGTGGTTAACCAAACACAGAACCCCCAGGTTATAGTTCCAAACCACGCTTGGAACTCTCAATAGCCCCGTTCACATGGCGTGTTTCCAACCCGGAAAAAACCCGCTTCGAACCGTATTGCGGGTTTTGTGGAGTTAAAGCGGAACTTTTCTCCTCCTGCCCTCGACTGGAATCAAAGCGGGGTCGAAAAGGGTTTGTTTACTTTCGCTGTACTGGACATCAGGTTTCGACTGTTTTTGGTTGCTTCTGCTTGACGCTGTTGTATTTAATTATTTCATATCCTACTTATACTTTTATGATTAGCTAAATTAGTCGAATATAATGCTGGAATATTGATTGATAAAGCCGATGGCGCATCATAGAATGTGGAAAATTTAGCGAGGGTGCCTAGTCACCAAGAGCAATGGTGCCCCTCTCCATCTGCAATTTAGCCGATGGTCCCCCCCCCCCCCGTTGGCATCATTGCTTACTATTATTGAAACAAGTTACTGGAATATCTGCCTGAGTATGAAATGAGTATGCAATGAGTGACTGATCGATGGATGTTCTCTATTGCAGATCTTAGAAAGCAGAAACTTAAGCAAGGGATGGCCCATCCCTCTAAAAGTGGTGGCACCCCCCCCCCCAGTACTTTTGCTAACCCCTCTCCCCACCCGGAATAAAAGCGCAGTAATGAGAGTAAGACCTTTTTAAAATACCTTTTCTAAAATTTTAGTGATGTTGTCTGCACCATGCCACCCCCTCCCCAGCCCTCCTGCATTAGCTATTATTTTTAGAATAAATTACTGGAACATTTAACTAACAAAAGAGTCAACGGCAGTCCTCTACTTCTGATTTTCAAGTTGGCCGAGTGTTCTCTATTGCTGATTAGGGGTGCTAATCTGCCAAAGAGTGCAGCGATGCACAAGCCCCTAGGAAATTTTATGGAAAACCCCCAAATACATGATCCACCAATAATGCAACAAAATCATTTTAAATATCCTTCCTAAAAATTCCAATGGTGTAGTATATACCTCCTAATTCTCCATAGCTATGGGCACCACTACTTTCGCTGTAATTATTAGAATATTTTTTGAGATGGCCAATGACTGAGTTCACTACCGCAGATTTTAAAATGTAGAGATTTTAGTTAGGTGAGTGCCCCCCCCCCTTCCCCAAATATCAGAAAAACTCTAAGAACAACAACTCAAAAATCCTTTCCACCATAAACCATTCTTCTCGTATAAACCAACCAAATAAGACAAATACTAATAAAGTTTCGAAAGAGATTTCCTACTATTAATAAATAATTTATTATGATTATTATTATTTTAAATATATTGATTCTTTGCATAGTTTTGTAAAATGTTCGGGGTTCCTTAGGAAGATTGGGCCCCAGTCCTAATCGGCATGTGAGGTAAACAGGTCCCTGCTAATTACATCCTTTTAACTTTTAATAAAGACTAAAAGCATTTATTTGCACGAAGCTTTCATTTTCGCGAATTTGGCGAGCATGTCGTAATGGCGAAAACATAACCTTGGGAAGTACTTTAGTCATTATTATTTATCTATTCATTCATTTCGTTTCTTTTATTTATTTATTTTAAATTATTTTATTTTATTTTAAATTATTTCTGTTCCGATAAAATTTGAGAAATCACCTTCATTTTCATTTTTGCGAAAATTGCGGCTCACGAAAAGAAATACTTTTGCAGTATTAAATCGTAAGCTGTTACTCTAAAAAAAACACGCACGCGCAGATTGTAAACAATGCGCAAAGGATGTAGGGTAAAAATCCACTTTCTGTGGTATAACCACTTTGTACTTGTGAACGGGGAATCTTCCAACCGGTTTTTTTTTAGAGCGGAGCGGGGAAATGCGAGGTGAAAAAGTCTCATGTGAACGGGGCTAATGATGATTTCTATTATATTAAAGGTCCCCACCTAACTTTATTCTATTATTAGATGTTTTAATGAATAAAGTGAATATGAAAATGCAATACTTAAAAACGCAAGATTTTTGGCGATCACCAATTTTGGTGCAGGATATAACCATTGACGATTTTCTTTCTTTTTTTGGGGGGGTTTTGTGATAGAAACGAGGAAAAGTGGGGGAAAATGGTACTTTTGAAACAGGTAGATTCCATTTTGGCCAAGAAATCCTATCCCTGAAATTTTTGAATGGGCCTGGCAAAACAATGATGATTATTGTATTTACAAAATCTAAACACGGACAGAAAAAAGAGGTTACTGAAAAAGACATTAGTTGGCAGTCTGAGCATCCTATACTGTGCTTCATATTAAATATTCAAATATTGAAAGAAAAAAAAAATGTTCAGATAACTAGAAAGATCTCCCATTTTGCCATCATATTAAAATGCATAGAATATTCATATCATTTATTTTAACAATTACTAATTAGACTAAAAAAAGTAAGAGCAAAGACTTAAAATTAAAAATAATTAGAGGCAATAATTTAACATCACTATGCCATAAGAACCTCTTATAATTGTTACTAGAGAGTATTTTATGCAATGACGGCATGGACTGGACTTTTACTAATGATTAGTTTACAATATAAGCAAGGAAAATGAATACATTGCATGGTAAATCAATATTAAAATTTAACTAAACAGCTTTCAAAAATTTGAAAAGTGACACATTTATCAATTATCTTCTCACTGCAATATGAATCTCCAAAAACTTGAACTTTGAGATGCTCATTCATGTTAGATGCACAAATTAACAAAATTACACAGGCCTGCAACTAAAAATATACAAGGGAAGTAGCAGCTGAACTTTGTTTTTTTGTAAAGGGCTGATTTTAAAAATAATGAAAAATTTCTATCATGTTAGATTTTTTTTTAAATTTTATTTTAGTGGATTTTCATGTGACCATTTATTATAAACTTTTTCTCCCTGCTTTTGAATTAGTTTCACCTCAGCCTAATTATTTCTCTACAGATGTAAAACCGGCATAATACCCCTCTGTGACATCTCCTTCATGCTTAACAGTAACAAGTGTGAATCTCATCACAGAAACAATTTTAACAGCTGCTTTTTTCGTCATTTTTCATAAAACATGGCTTTGAATTCAAAATACTTCAAAAATTCAAACCATTACTTTCATTACGCATGCAGTGCACAGACCCAGATAAAATTAAGAACTGTCTGAGAACTCAAATAATTACATGAAACTTTCTGTAAAAAAACACTGAGCTTTTCCAAGTCTTATATTGCGTCCAAAGGCATAAATTAAAATTTGAAAGTGAGTTGAGTACCGATTTGCAATCAACAGTTTTTTCAGTTAATTTTCCGCAAACATTGAAACTTTCTGCAAACGGCGTTTGCCTATATTATTTGGGTCAGTGAATATAGTGTTTTTAAAAAATACATAAAGATAACTACAGACTATGTAAGGCGACTTAATTTTGCATATTTGGGCATGAAGTTAGTGACCAGGAGGATAAGTTGTTGGTTCCTCACAAAGCCTGCGGGCAGTGTATCAATGACTTATGGCTTATTAGACAAAAGACTGTTTTACAATTTAGAGTTCTTATGATCAGGCTGATGACAGTTTCTTTTTTTTCTTACAATTCTGTGGCTATAACTGAAAAAAAAGAAAAAAAGAAAAAAACTAATCTCAATACCTGATAAATGTCATAGGGTGGGTCGGGATAATTCGGGCAGTTGGGGTAATTTAGGTATAAATTATATTTTATTGAATAAAATGAAAACTCATTTGAGACACCTACAAAAATTCACAGTTATACACATCCTCCATACCTATGAAATTATGCTGCAAAAAAATGTTTCCAACACTCTTAATAAAATTGATAAAAAATAAATTCACCTTTTTGAAAACGGCAATGTAACGCAAACCAATTACTTCCAAATAGTGTTGCAGATTAACCTCTCACTCTATGTTTTTCAAATTTAGGTATGTAGACATTACATATGTTTACTTTAATTTGTCATTGAATGGAAACATTTATCATCATTAGTTTTCATGTAATTAATGATTTAAAAACATGGGGTAATTTGGGTATACAGTTAATTTACATATCAGAAGGACAAAAAATTATTTTATTGGACTACAAAACAGGAATTTATGTGCCTCCTAACTACCTGAGGTTATATATGCTGCTATAATATACTTATATCTCTCATAAAACAGATACTGCCCAATCAATAATCGATTTGTCATGTTGCATTTTATGTATTTGTTACTTCGAGTTTGTTTTATTTGTAGCCTGGAATTTGTCTTAATACTAATAAAAATTAATTTTTATATTATCTCATTACTTATATTTTACCTACAGGCAACATAAGTTTGAAAAAATTAAGTAGGGTAGTTGCTAAAACCAGACTTTGCTCTCTAACCATTACTATACCCAAATTCCCCCTTCACGGTGTAATTTAGGTATAGTGAAACTTAATTAGCCATTAATATGCAAATGGATCTATTAACTTAAAATTTGTTAAAAACTATTCTAGAAAGTCACAATGCTAAGCTGAAACAAGAAAAAGAAAAAAAAAAATATTAGTATACATTTTTTACAGGACTGGAAAGCTCAAAGTAGGTCATTTTTATACCCAAATTACCCCAACCCACCCTACGCCTGTTCCTCATAGATTTGGTGTACCAGTGCCTTTTGATCCATCTGAATTGACAGATCTCTTTTAAAAACCTTCATGCCCAAAACATTCAGAAGCTCCCCAGGCTTTTCATATAAAATATAATCCCCTACAGCGGATTCAGTTCATTCCTTCTCTCAGGGTGAACCGAATGATTTGACTGCTAAAAAAGTATTGTTATTATCATTGTCACAGCACATAAAATTAGGCACACTGAATCCAAATTTATGAAAACTAAAGAATTCGAGTCTAACACGACAGAAAAGAAAGGAGCTTAGGTTGCCGTCAAATTTGTGATATGCACTGGAAAATTACAAGAATCCCGACTATTAAAGAGTCCTAATAAATATGCTAGACCAAGTCTGAGCATTGGGCGGCCGAGTGTCCTGAAATTACATTTCTTTCATCCTCATTAACTTTTTTCTCACAAAATTTAGGATTAATCATTGAAACATAATTGGAAAGGTATTACCAATACATTTAAGATATGGAGTGCAAATATTAAGGAAGATAGAACATATGTAAATAGAAACCTTCTTGATTTGTTTTTGCTAATAAAAATCTGATCTCTATTCTTATTTGGAAATAAGATTTTATCTTTGTTACATCTAAATAAAAACAAATTAAAGTAGTAGTATGTTGGTAATTACCTTCCAGAATCCGCAACAAAATTTTATGTAAAATGTTTAAGCTCAAGAAAACTTTGCGCTCAGAGGAGATTCGTACAGTCTGGCATCAATGACTTACATCCATTTTAGAATAATAATAAAAAAATGATTGCTGAAGAATCAGTGTGTATCAACAAGAATATTATTTTCTATATGTTTAAATGAAAAAAAAAAAAAACTTTTGCCAGATTAAGCATAATTATTTCGAGAACACTTTTTGAAGGCAGATTTCAGCAGAAAAAAAACATCAATGTTCCAAAAAATCCTGACGCAATGGAGGGGGAAAGAGACAATTTTCAAACTCAGCACACCAAATAACATGAAGATAAGCAAATCTAAAATTATTCAAAAACCTTAATATTGCAGGCCTGTGTTATTGATAATAAGTCTACACCAATTCTAGGCCAAAAAAAAAAGGTGTAGGATTAAATAAAATGTGTAAAAAAATTAAATAAATTTAAAAAAAAACCTCAACATATTTTCAAATTAAAACAGTTGCTAACATAAATACAATAAACAAAAAGGAGTCAAAATCTTACACTTACACCTTTGCCAGGTCTTGCCCAAGTACAGACAAAACCTTCTTGGCAGGCAATAACAAAACAGTCCTCCCTGAAAACCAATGCAGTTAACCTTTCATGTGCTATTTTCTTGCATATAAGAGGTTCAAGCATAGAGACTTCATCTCTCCGAGGACAAATTGGAGTTCCAATTAATTTCACAGGATCATCCAACACTTTATTTTGGTTAGATTTATTAAGGCTATTTTTATCGGCATTTCTTGAAGCAAGGCTAAAGTTTCTTTTGTGTTCTTTCTCGGGTTTTTTCTCTTTTTCTAAAGTTGCACTTTTGCTACCTATGCTTAAACTTGGCAAAGCAAGATTTCCATCCATTAATGAAGCTTCTTTTGGACAACAGTTTGCTTGTGCATTTCCAACACTATTGCATTTACTAAGCGTGGGAAGATGCGTACTTGGACTATTGAGCAACATACTAGTTCTAGTCCTGCCTATAGGCTGCTTTAAAACATCTTCAGTTAAGTCCCATAAGCATAACTGAGTGTCTTGTCCTACAGAACCAAACCTATAAGAAGTAATGTTTAAAGACCTACTACCAGATAATGAATTTCTTGCACATACAGGATTAAGCAAGCTACCAGAGCTAGTTTTGCTTCCAGACGCTAAGCCTTTTGAAGATTCACTTACATTGTCTGAAGATAAAGGCTGATTTAATTCTTCTTCACTACCACTTAAATCAAGTCCATCAGAGTCTGTATATGTAAATGCGTCAAATGCTACAACACTGACCCATGATTTATGGCCATGGCCCCGTGCAACAACTCTTTTTTCTTGAAATGACCAGACAGTTACAAGGTCATCTTCTCCACCAGTCACAACGTATTTACCATCTGGACTCCAACAAACACATAGCAGTCCACCAAAAAAGCTTCTTACAATTCCAACAAGATCCATTGTATCATAATTGAAAATTCTTAAGAAGCCATCTTGGCTCACAGTAGCTAGGTATTTTGAACATGGAGAGAATGAGAATTCATTTAAAGCACCAAAACCTATAACCCACCTATACAGTGGGTTCCTTGTACTTTTAGTCTTACAAGTATACACTGCAAATCCTTCCCCTTGTTTAAAAAGTTGATAATGTGGAGGAGTATTGCCACATGGTAAATCTTCTTTATATACATACATTTGTCCACTACTATGGGATACTAGAAACAGGTTTTGAGAACCTGGTACCCATTTCAGACAGGTCACTTTCGTTTTATCTATAAGCCTCTGAAAAATAAAAAAATACAATTTACTTTAGGAATTTTTAGCTCAAACATAATTTCATAAAGTACATTTGAACAATAAAAACTGAGATGGGGATTAAAAATCAAAACCTTCAAAGAATACTAAAGCTATTCTTACAGAAAAGTTTAATACAAAACGAACATTTATAATTCTGATGGTTTTCAAGTTAATATAAAATTCCTCACAGTATACTTGAAAATTCTTTTACAGATTCGTATGAAGCCGTGCTAATGACTGAAGTTAGTACATTTTTAAACTAACTTTCTCCTCATAACATACCCACAGCCATTTCATACCGACTTAGGTTAACATGATAGAACAGTTTTAAACAGACAACTTCCAAACAGGAATGTTTAAAAAATGGTCAGTTTTTTTAGTTTTGATAATCACAAAAAAAAAAAAAAAAAAAAAAAATGATAAGCAGTGAATGAATCACAAATACACCAATGTAACAGAACTTTGCAATTTGCTGAAGAGGAAAACTGAACTAACAAAATGAGATCCCTTTCAATGGTTAGCTGCAGTGCTATTGTGATAAAAGAAAAGACTGGAATAACATCCATTGCTAAACTATTATGTCGTAGCCACCTCTAATTTTTCTTATGAATACTCTTTTAAAGTGGTGCCCAAAATACTTTTACCCGAAAACCACTTCACAAGATGAATCTTGCAGGCCAGAACACAAAATCTTTAACACATGGAAAACATAAATCTAATATAAAAAAATAAATAAATCTTCATTAAATGCTCGCTTTTCATATTTTTCTTGTCACATCTACTACTACTTTTATATCACAGAAAAAATGCTTTGTATGAATATACATAGTGATTATAATTAAAATCCTGATTTAAAACTCTAATTCTTAAACTACTGGTAAGAATAATTTGCTATTTCACATGTGCAATTGCGAGTTTTGAAATTAGGACCAGGGTTGCCAGATTTAAGAACTGTAAATACGGAACATTCTCGGGGGGGGGGGGGTGTAGAGAGACGAAGTCGAAAGAAACCTTGACTTTAATATGAAGAAAAAAAAATTCACAATGATCATATGAATAAAAACTTCATTTTTGCGAAAATCGTATTTCCCTGTTATTAACTCCCTTTTTACTGACACAGGCCCGTCATGCAAAATGTAAATTATACCAAATCTCAATGTAAATTATTTTTAAAAAAAAGCAAAAACCACGCCCAATTATATGTAAATACATTAAGTTCCACCGCATTAACCACCCGTTCTAATGTTCCAAATGATGGGCCTATCTTGGCGTGAAATATATAATAGTCGCTTCTACTGATAACTAATGTTTAGTATGTACTTTTTGCAAAAGCTAGATGTACCAATGGGAAATTTGAATGCAAAATAATTTTAATGAGTCATTAACAAAAATTTTTATCACAATTGAGTAGACATAGAATTAAACCTTACTACTTAAATTCAATATAAGAAGTTAACCTAAAATAAATAAAAAAAATCAATCTTCATAATTTTTTGAGAGAAAACTGTACAGTTTTGTCAATATTATAATATGATAAATATTCTTATATAATGTCGGCAAACTCTTTTTTTTAAAATCATATTTGCTGCTGGATTTTACTGCTGCAATAATTCTTTCTAAGTTTTAAGTTTTGATGGTCTCTAGATTGCCATAAAGCTCACTGTAATTTATATTTCTGTCGCTCATTGTAAAAATTATATAAATTCATGCTTTTAAAACACATATTTGTTTGCTAAATGGAATAACATTTACTGTGTAACATTTTACTGAGACCTCCATCGAATTTGCTCACGCGCCAAGTCTGTTTTGACTTTCTCAAAATATGGGGGAAATGCAACGAGGAAATAGCAAGCGAACAAAAACTGAAGGCATCGGGAAGTGTGCATCCTAAACTATCTCCCCTTTTTCAAATGGAAGCTTTCTTGGCTGTCAGGCGCACAATATGCAAACAGACAGTAGTTACATCTTTAAGTATAAAAGCGAAGCAAAACAAAGTTCAAAAGATTGAAATTGATTGATTCAAAAAATCTAGTGACGAATAGTAGCTGAACACATATATTTCTCTCATAATTAAAAAATTGAGAAGGGCTTTTTACATAATAAGGCATAGTAAAATCATTGAATTGATTTTCACAATAGTTTCTGCTCTAAATGAATAGAACACTAAAATTACTTAAAAGAAAAGGAAAATATTGTAATTCAATCAATTTTCTTATCACTATATTTCACATTTTTTGTTTTACTTCATTTTTTTTTCTGAAAATGTTTCGTTTTGTAAAATGCTGCTTCTGGCCAGAATACGGGACTTTAGCCGTCCCGTATCAAGGTTCCCCGGGACATGGGACACTATTTCAAAAAACGGGACTGTCCCTTGAAATTCGGGACGTCTGGCAACCCTGATTAGGACTGTAAATAATAATTACCCTGTTGATCCATTTCAGATTTAGTAGGACATTTCATCTCACCATTACAGATTTACAAGCAAAGAACTACCCCAGTTACTGTTACAGTTAACGAAGATTGAAAATATCAAGGAACTATAAGACATTTTTTCTTTCATTACAGCTTCACACATCGAAAACCCAATTTGATAGATACCTATTTGTTGAACATTAAAAAAAGCTTAAATTAGCCCACTTTCTAGCTCTTAGAGAAAATTATTTTAAGTTTGATACAACTATTGGAACATTTAATTTTCAAATTGAACTTCTAAGGCTGTGTGCATCTTATGTTTACAATAAATGAGAATGAAATTTGAAAAATAGACTTTATATTTTAAATTATGTTTAGAGTTTCCTCCCCTTAACATAAAGGTGAAGAAATAAAAAGAAAAAAAAGAAGAATGATATTAGTTTAAAAAGAAGAATGGAATTAGTTTTAAAATCCTGGAGTCAAGAGTCAACAAATTTTCCTCAGACTCCCCAGCCATGCAAAAAACGGTGCCATTTTTTACTTCATTTTTTTAAAACAAGTAAATTTAGTGCACCCCGTACTTTCCAAAATTAAATCACAAAATTCAGGGACTAAAGAAACATTTAAACATATTTAAAAGGAAAAAATTTTAAAACATACTTACCAAAGTGTCAGTATGAAAGAAAAGGTTATTTTTTCCACAGTTTGTGAAAAAAAGACACATGCATTAATTTTCAATGAATTTTAAAATATTCTTAAAACATTTTTGTCTGTTTAGGTTTTGAACACAACAATTGGCAGTCATCACATTCTTATCGAAGATTGATTATGTGTATCAAGACTACAGAAAACCCCACTTTTGTAAGAATTTAGTTTCTATCTTGTTGCCATCACTACTTACAAAGTAACATGTAATCATTTCTCTTTAGCAGGAACTACACCTGCAAGTTCATACATGGGCTTTTGTTTCAATACAGACAGGGTCGCGCCAAGCCTGATTGGCGCCCTCGTGCAAATGTCTTCTGAGCGCCTTATGCAGTAACATTCGATAGTAAACAACAGCAGTGATGTTTTAGACTAGTATAATTTAGAAAAAATAAGTTTCGCGTATAATGTCCCCCCCCCCCTAAAAAGTACTTCCAAATGTCGAAAAACTCCATCACACATAACATTATAATTTCATTATTTTTAAAATGATTATTCTCAATTTTTGTTCCATTTTTTAAGCAGTAGGTTTTTTTTTAAACATCCCGAAACATTTATTTCGTTATAAGCGTTAGAATATAAAGAATATTAAATTTTAGAAGCTTAAACTAAAAACATAGGTTTTTCAATAGTTAATTTTAAAAAAAGTACATGACTAAAATTTCTTTTGTGTCAAATTCAAATCGTTCATGTGATGCAATCAACGAGTAAATGGTCCAACAAACAGTTTTACTGTAACCTCCGAGATCACTTTGTCTGATGATCTTTTCTTAGAGTCATATTTCGACGTATATTTATTAATAATTTTTTTTTATAAGGAAAACATGGAATGGGAGTGTAAAACTAGATCTGTGTATTCTTTCAGTATAGAAAAAGTACCAAATTGAAAAAAATATATATGTAGCTATTTTTATTTCTTTTGGGAGTTAAAAAATGCACTAAAATTAGAATATAAACAGGCTCGTTGTCTTAAAGTTATAATGGGAGCGGAGTCAAATGGTGCAAATTTGATCGGTAAACGACAAAAACTACGCCGACTGTGAATATACAGGTGTCTGGCCAGAGAAAATTCGGGTCCGTTGACGGACCCTTCACAAAAATATGACCAAGTAAAACGGACCCTTCACAATAATACGATCGAGTAAAACGGACCCTTCACAAAATGCTGATCAAACAAAACGGACATTTCACACATTATTCATTCAAAAAGCAAATCTGAAATCAATATAACTCATAGTATATTTCTGTGTAAAAGCCCATAATTTTTGTGCCTTTTCTGAAGTTAAAGAAGGAAATCGCTTATCAATCAATTTTGCGAAAAAAAAAAAAAAAGTCCGCACACTTCCTGCCTGCTATGCTTGGGCAAGCAATAAATTTTAAATGTAAAACGTAGCACTTTTTGTTTGCTCTTTTAAAGAATGTAACAACTAAAAAAAGGTAGTTGTTTTGCTTTAATAGTTCTGTTTTATCATATGCAAATCAAAATGGCTTGCTGCGATGTTGCTGTTATAGATTTCTCTGGAAATGCAGAGTAAGGATTTTTCTCCCTGCTCTTGACTTAAACAAAAAGAAATTAATAATAATAGCAATTATTTGCGAAATGAACTTACAACTGCAAACAGATAGCAAGGGTTGGAGAAAAAATGGGATTGCTTCTGATAGAGTGACCAACTTTTTAAAATTATAGCCATCTGACGTCTTTGGTGTTACGTTTTGACCTTATTTTGGCAGAAAATTGTCTGTTTTTTTTTTTGGGTGTTTACAAGTGTGGTGTTTTGGTTATATTCAGGAATAATTAATGAATTTTTCGTTGGTCTGTTAATATTGGAAGTTCGGTATTGTCTGTTGTGCTATGTCTCTCTACTTTCGTATTTTTTCCTCCGAATTTTTGGCGAATATGTCGGTCATTTTTTTTGACATTCATCATATAAACCTGATGAAATGTGATTCTAAATTTATTTTGACTTTAATAAATTATTTTATTTACCGCTTTTATACTTCTGATGCTTTCATTTTGAAAAATGCGATCTCTGCATCCGATATGAAAATCAAATTTTACTTATTTTTCAAGCTAATTACTCTTCATTAGGAGGCAAATAAATGAAAATTCGCTTTATTTTTTGTGCAGATCATTATTTTAAAATTTTTAAAGCAAAATTAACTGTTCTTTTATGAGTCTAAATGTTAAACGCTGAATGGTCCGTTCAATTTTGCATTAATTGTGTTAACACATAGAAATAATATGTTTATCATAGACCTTTAAAATGCAGCTGTAAAAATATTTCACCAAAATGAGCTCGTTTATATGCCGTTTTGATGCCAGCAGCACTTTGAAAACTGCAATCTCTTTGCATCAGCTACAGGAATCGAATTTTTCGCATTTTCGTTGTTTAATGCGCTGTTTTAAGAGGAAAATAAATGAAATTTCTTTTGATTTTTATTAAATTCAATTTTTTTTCTTCCAAAATTTCACAAAATTTAGTTTTTCACAAAAAACGTACCCTGTGAAAAATCCTGGACAGACCCCTGATATATTGATTTCTGAAAGCCCCCCAACAACGGTCCTGGTTTTCGAGAATTGCAGTCAACTCTCAATCATTTCAAACTAATATTCTATCTCAAATAAGGCTCCTTTATTACCGTGCCCCACACAGACTTCATCATTTTACCGTAAATAAATAATTACAAAATTCAAAAAGTGTGAAACTGGATAAAAGTCATTATTATTGCAAGTTAAAAAAAATCTGCACGTGCGAGAGGACATACACACACAACTTTCTTACCGCAAATAACTCAGCAAATTGGGGGTAAAAACAAAACAATGTTTTCGACATGAGCTATACGAAACATAGTGTCAAGTGCTCTAACTCCATTGAAAAGGATGCGACTATTCTATTGTGGCCAAACTGGATAGAACAAAAATTCATAAACAGAAACATTTGTAAGCTGAAATGTGAAAATCTTGACATTGAAAATAAAATATAAAAACATTTAATTTGACATTAAGTGATTAAAAATATCGTTAATCATTCAACAAGAAAAATATAGGAATAACTCTGAATTTTAACTGCTGCTTTTAAAACTAAACTACTACTCGTCAAATACTACTCATAAAAAGTTTTCAGATTCACTTAAATTCTTATCGAGAGTAATGTCCGGTTTTTCATGTAGCCAAAAATTGGAGCATGACAAATATTTAATTTAGAAGAAGGGCTTCAAAAGCTGATTGTACGAAATGATAAGTGCCTTCCTATTGGTGGCAATTATGTAGAAAAGTAGTTTAAGGTATGGGCTTTCATGTAAAAAAATACATATAAATATATCTTTGCTTGTTTTTAATTTATACCAAAATGGTACTTACTTTAAAAATACGCCTCGTACATGAGAAACGTTTGATGCCTAAGTCAAGGTTGTACAAATTCGACTATAAGACTTCATCTCCACCTCCCCCTCCTAAGAAACCTGTCCCGTATTTGTAATTCTTAAATCCGGCAACCCTGGCTATAAGCGACATTTTTTCCTTGCCATGTGGCAAGTGGCAGCCGCTAACTTCGACTTCTACAGCAAATCACATGCTAGATGTTTGCAAGTATTGAAGATGTAAAATATACATTATGTATGAGAAAACATTTAATTAAAATATTATCCATCTTCTTAAAAGTTTATGAATATTACTTGAATTTTCAGATGAATCAAAATTTCATAGGTTAAGAACTACTAAGAAGTAACTTGCAGCATAACATGCATTCAATTTTTCTAAAATTGTTTAAAATGAATCAATCTTATACAGTCGACGCTCGATATAAAGACCATCTCCGTTCCAAAGAAATAGGTCTTTATAACGGGTGGTCGCTATAACAGGTAGAATTTTTGTGTTTCGTCAATCAAGTTGGAGCTTTTCCCATTGGTCTTTATATATAACGTGTGGTTGTAATTACGAGCGTCAACTGTATTTCTGCATTTATTCTACTGGGTAGTTTAAAAAGCAATAGGAAGAAATGTGCTGGTTTAAATAAAAGTCAATTCCCTCTACCTTCAAATTTAATAGCCAGTTTCAGAGTGCAAATTGACAAGAAATTTTGCAAGATTTCTTTTATCGACGCAGTGGCTGGTAAGGAGGCAAGAAGGGGATGCAAATCTCAACTATTTACATGGTAAAAGACTAAAGAACATTCAGGAAACAAAGATTTGGTCACAAAAACTTTATCTACTTCAGTTAAATATCAAGCCATTAAGATACCTTTTTAAAAACATTTTAATTTATTAATAGCAAAATATCAGGAAATATAAGCTGTAAAGCAGGAGTCTCCTAACAAAGTTGGAGAATTGGTGACTAACAATACCATCACTTATGGAAGGAATGTTTTTCAGTTGGTCTGGTACAAAAAATGAGATGAAAGTATAAATACGCTCATCTTGTTTTCTTTCTCTACGTTCCTTTACTTTGAAAAAATTGACAGGTCAATAAATACATTTTAGCTCTACAGAAGTTGAAAGGGATTTTTGATGATTGAAAATTTAAAAAGTGAAGAGTTCAGAAAATAATGCTGTGCTGAAGATTTAAAAAAGAATAATAATAATTAAAAAAGGCTGCCATGAGAAAAAAAAAAAAAAAAAAAAAAAACAAGACAGGATCTTTAAGTTATAATGCTTGTTGAGTAAAACTGTCAAAGTTAAAATTAAGAAATAAATGAAAGCTTCTAATTTTTTTATTAAATTATACTGAAAACCCAAAAGCAACCTTTGCATCAAGGTTTGAGAATTGCTAAGGAAACATGAAAACTACATGTGACAAGTAAAAAATGCCTCGTCACTAAAAGTTCAGAAATAACTAGAAGTTTTACAAAGAATGAAAATAAAAAAGATGAAGCTAAACATTTTTTGAATATCAAATGGAGATAGTTACAGCACTCAAAAATAAATGAGTAACATAAGAAAATGGGGGACGTAATTTTATAAAAGATGATAGAAAAAGTAATAAACTCATGAAATAGCATTATGCATCATTTAAAATAAAATAGAACTTTAAACATAGGAAAAAAAAAAAACAAAATTTACCTCTTCATTGTATAGTTTGCTAAGTTCCTTTTTAATAGGATCTATTAACTGGATCTGACCTGCAGAAAATCCTACTAGAAGAGATACCCCTTCATTTGTAACAGTACATTGATTAAAATCATGGCATGTAGGGTACGTTCCTTTATATACACGTTTATCAACAGGTTTTGTCAAATCAGCTGCCTATAAAATAGAACAACACAAATCAGAGTCAAAAAATAAAATCATATGCATAAGCAAGAAAATTCATATTTTACAACAAAGTTACTGAAAAGTCCTTAAAAAAATGCTTTTGTAAGCAGTTTACCCTCCACACGAAAATTTGGGCTTTATTTAATATATAATCCAAAAAAGGAGCACAAAGAATTTGATTCCTGATTTGGGACAGTACCAGATTTCTGGTATTAACACAGAAAAAAGGGACATTCTGGTATATAACTGGAACATAATCACCTCCGTTAGCACCAAAAGCTCAAAACAAGCCTTGCAGCAGGTAAAGATTTAGGAAATTCAGAAAAAAAATTGGGAATGCTTTACCAGTTTTGGGGAATTACATTTAAAAAGGAAAATGAAAAAATATCAAAAAGAACTTTTTTGTATATATCTATATGAGTTCCAAGGTTTTGTTTTTACAATCATAAGCGTTTATTGTTGAGATTTTACTCAAAATTTATTGGGCATTACTTTTAGCTCACTTTAAAGCATTTGCACAAACTAAAGATCTTATGTAAATGCTATAAAATATTTTTTCAGGTTCAAACTACACTATATACTAACAATTTATGGCTGTTGGATTATAAAAAATTACAAAAGATTAAATTTATTATATTTTGCAAATTTCAATTTTTAGTATATTTTTTCAAACTTTCTGCCTCATGTAGATGATGAACTGAAGATGTCAACTTAGAATTTTTTTTGTAATTTTCCCCAATTAAGGAAAACCATCTGCATTTTTTTAGGGGGTAAAGTCGAAATAAAAAAAATCATTTTTTTTGACCCACCCTAATACTTATACCTAGGTTGAAAAACCGACTAGGACAACTGCTTAGTTTGCAGGTTATTTTTTTAAATCCATACATTAATTAATTCAGAAGACATGGACCCCTCTATTAGCATGTACCTAAATAAAATTTAAAACTGCATATTTAAATTCTTTAAAATTTTCTGCAAAAAATTCACTTTTTCTAAGTGTAATGCAACTGCGAACAGTAAAATATATACATTCGTACAGTACCACAATGAAATCAGCATGTTTGCTTAATTATATTTACTCCTTCTTCATCACTTTTAATTGTGCGCAACTCAAAATTGGGACCAACATTATTGCTTGTAAAGAGTGATAGTAAAAATTTAAAAAAAAAAAAATCAAAATTATCTGCAAACTTCTAAAATTTTTGCAAATGGTGTTCGCGTGTTAGTCTATATCAGTGGTTCGCAACCTTTTTACAGTTACTGCCCCCTTCAGAGGTGAAAGTTTTTTCAGCGCCCCCTTTGCGGACGCACGTAAAAGTGGAAGAGAGGGGGATGGGGGTAGTTTTCTTCACCAGTTAAACTCTATAATAGGGAAGTTTTCGATTTTTTAATTTTATTTTTATATGATAGAGCAACATACATGAACATCAACGGCAAAAAAATTCTTACGCTGCGACAAGTAGTTTTTTAAAAATAATTTTAAAACTTCAAGCGGCGGTGAAGTCACTGGGCACTCGTTGGCGCTTCTGAACTTTCTACTAAGGTGAAGAAAGAGTGAGAAGCTTTAGATGTGAGGAGCTCGAGAAACCGGTTTCTCCGGCTTCCGCACTGTTGTTCGCTCTGCACTGCCGTAATTTTTTTTTCTCGCCAAGTGATGTGTTCTAAAAATTTGAATACGGATTTCACCAAAAAATATCAAAACAATCACCCCTAGCAGGGTACTGGATTGCTCTTTGATAAATCCAGTTTTAAATAGTGAATTTGTAGACTTTAAGATATTGATTACGGAAGGAGAAAATCCCGCAATGAAACGATAATATAGCAAAAATCCAACTTTTATGGATGAAAGGCTGAAAGTAACTGCCATCTGACGTCACGGGTTTCGGTTACAAGGCGCGCTTTTTTTGCACATAGGTTTTTAAAAAAATCATTAAGAATCAACCGTAGTGTTTTAAAATTCGGCAATGGCGAATTTTTATGTTTTGTAAGCCTCTTAACAATATCTAGTAGTTAAAAAAGGGATATTCAATAGGTCACAACTACCCTATTGCAACCAAACAGATAGTTGAAAAATGACTATAGAGTAAAAAAACATGCTTTTTTTCCCTTTAAGTTAATTTTTAGAAAAAGAGGGTATTTTTACCCCTTTGAAAAGCTGTGTCAGTAACAACCAAGTGCCTAGAATGGGTTCATTAAATGAGTGAACCATTTTTAACTCACATAAAAATAACACAGTTTGAAATAAAAATGCACCGCTTTCAACATTTTTTTAAAAAACCAATATATTTTGAAAATTATTACGTTCAAATAGTTCCTAAACAGTCCGACCCCAAGCAGACTTGCTCTCATTTACTTGCAACTATGCAATACACATCCCCTATTTATTGCATACCGATATAGGATTTTACTGCGGAAAGGCAATAGCACAAAGCCGTTAATTGTATTTTTCCCAGGAGGGACAAAGACTTGAAACCATGGCGCGTACCTGTCACATTTAAAGATTATACAGGGACGACAATAAGCATACGCCACTTTGCCAAATGCGATAAAATAGAAAATTCAGGGAATAAAATTCTGATTTTACTTAAGTACTGGTGAACAAAAAATTCTCAGAAATTTACACTAGGGAAAAAAATATATGTATTGCATTAAGAAAATGAAATAATTAAAATTCTTTGGCTAAGATTTTCAAAATTTGGCGAATTTACTGGCTAACAACTTAAAATCCTTAGTGCAGGTCCTGTTATAAATCAAGTTTTAATTTCAAAAAATAAAAAAACACTGGTAAATTTGAATTTACAAATCAGGAGATAAGTTCAATTTAAAGAAAATCTTTTTGATTAATTTATTGCTTTGAAGGTTAGATAACATAACATAATTATACCTTTGGTGACATCAGAATAAAGAAGGCGGTGAAATATTGGGGATATACCTAGTGTTCCCGCTAGGCCGTTTTTGAAGGGCGCAGCGCCCTGCCCTTTTTCAGATCGGCAAAATGCGCCCTGCCCTAGTTTTAATCCTCAAACTGCGCCCTGCCCTTTCAAAAATAGCAAAATTGCGCCCAGTATATAAAACAAGATGTCTCAAGCATCGTATAGCCGATCGCGATATCGAGGCAATTTCTTTTGATCACATAGATCGTTGAAAAAACGCGCATGCATTCTTTGTCCCCAGAATTGCACCCTGAAAATGGCTCATGAAGAAAAGGCAATCAGATCCCCATACAAAGAGAATGAATAAGATTCCAAGAATTGAAAGTGTTATCAGTAAAAGAGCATGTTTTCCCTTTTCTTTCCAATATAGAAAAAGGTCCTGTCATCCGTGAGGGGGCAAGGGGAGTCAAAGAAATCATTGTTTCATTCCTCCCCATTTAAGCCCTATTCTTGATCTTCTGAGAATTTACTCTCAGAGAGGGAAGGTGGTGAATACTTCCTAGTATTTTTACCTGTAGGGCAGGGGTGTCTGTTCCAGGAAAAGTATAGAAGGAGTACTTATTTCCCAGAAAACTCCCATTATCCATGACTTACATTAAAAAAATGGCGACCGACACGTGTGCCGAAAAGTATGCGATCTTGTATGTAGATGCCTTCTGCAAAAAGGAAATTCAAAGAGCAAGAAATAAAGAATTAAGATAGAATTAAGCTTTAAGCAAAGGCAAGCTTTTTTATTTGAATATTAATCCTTCCTTTTTAGTACTATTCATTGAAAAAAGTTTGAACATCATGAGTCATAACCGAAGTCTTAAAACTCAGAGCCGTTATTATCTGCTGCATAACAAGTAAATGCTTGTCTTTTGGAACATGTGAAAAAAAAAGATGAAACTTTTTTTATTCTGAATAAAATAAATAATGAAATTAGCAGATTCGATCTTGAAATGGTTAAACTTTAAATAAAAAAAATAAGGAGTGCCTGTCAATCAACCATTTTCCTGGACTTGGTAAAAAAAAAAATCATTTTCAAGTGCTTAAAAATTTTTTGAAAGTTAATATAGTTCTTGATGTCCATAGGTATTCATTGAATTGTGATTTTCTTTTTTAACTGTCCAGCAATACAATTTTCTATTTTTTTTACATGTTTCGATATGCTTAATACACGTGCGTTGCAAAAAAAAAAAAAAAACGCCTGCAGTGTTTGAGATTTCAATCCTTTTGCATCTTGTAAATATTTTAATATTTTTAACAATCAGAAGGTTTTTAGACACTTGTTACTTCATATTAGCTTGATTTGTGTTTTATTTTAATAAATTACTTTATTTTTAAACCATGTCAACAATGAACTCTATTTCGCGGAAAATTGCCTCTCGGGTTTGAAATTTCAATCCTTTTGCATCTTTTAAATTCTTTAATGTATTTGATTATCGGAAGTTTTTTTTACATATGCTACTCAAGATAAGGTTATTTTATGTTTTATTTTCAAAAAATCATAAAATAAATTTTTTGAACCATGACAACATTAAAGACGTGTTTCGCAAATAATTACTTCTAGTGTTTGAGATTTCAATACTTTGCATCTTGTAAATGTTTGAAATTTCTTAACAATTAGAAGTTATTTCAATATGTGCTACATTTAATTAGGTTGTTTATTTCTCATTTTAATAATTATCTTGTTCCAAAACTTGTCTATGAATTATTTCAAGTTAGATAGTCATTATTTGCTTATTGGTTATCACTGATTTTTTTTCAAAAATATTAAAATTAAACAAATGAGCATATAATATTTCAAGTTAATGTTTGTTTTAAATATTATTATTTTTCTTCTTCTTCTTCTTCTACTTATCTCCTAACTGGTCTGACGTAGTCAGACCAGCTCAAGTAAACCGTTGACCCTGAGGAAGTCCGCAACCAGCATAGGAGACGAGTAAACATCCTCTCTGGAAATTCCGAGACAGTCCAAAATGTGTTTGGGGGAGGCTCTGTGTTGGTGGCATTTGGTACACTGGGGAAACGTTTTCTCGCCATCTGTGTATTTTAAGGTTCTGATATGGCCACTGGCCAGACGTGTTAGGCAGGTGTAGTATGTTCTGTCTCCTGAAAAGGCGAGAAAGAAGCCTGGATTGATTGAAGAGTACCAGTTGCTGTATGGGGGCACTAGCCATTCCTTCATAATTTCGGCTTTCTTTATAGAACAGATTTCGTGATATGTGAGTTTAGTTGAGGTGGGAGTCTGTTGTTTGCAGCCCTCCTTAGCAAGTCTATCTGCCAATTCATTGCCTTGAATATCCACATGTGATGGAATCCAGTGCAGATGTATTTCGTGGTGTTGTGAGATGGATTTTAGCTTGTTATAGATGGAGGTACTTGTGTGGTCACCAATATGTAGTCGATCCTTAAGGTGTTGCAGAGCACTACGGCTATCTGTTAAAATCCAAACATCTCCAAAGTTGTTCTCCTCAGAGATTGCCTCAAGCCCAGCTTCAATTGCAAGAAGTTCACTTCTGAATACTGAGCAAAAGTTAGGGTTGCGTTGGTAAAAAGATAATTTACGTTCTGGTGTTCCAATGTAAATTCCGCTCCCTGCTGAAATGTCAATTTTACTGCCATCTGTGTAGATCTTAATGTCTGTTTTAGGAATATTGTTAATAATTTCTAAAGCCAGTTGTTTGAGATGGTCAGGAATGAAGTCGTTTTTAATAATTGGATCTGTGAAGTTGAGGTAAAAGTGGACTCTAGTGAGCTCTTCTGATGGGCTTAAGCTGAAATGGAGGGAATGAGGCTCCACTTCTTGGTGCAATAGTTGTAGTGATGATACTTGGCTAAAAGGACTGTTTTTCTTCAGTCTTTGATTGCTTTTCCATGTGTTTAGGTATCTTGAAGTGTTGTTTTGGTTGCCATAGCTGGAAAGCTTATTGTAATATTTCGTGAGGCTAACTTTTCTTCTGAGTTGCAGCGGTTGAAGATCTGCCTCAAAGAGTACTATATTTGTTGGGCAGCTGCGTGTAAGTCCAGTAACAATACGGGCTGCGCTTAGCTGAACTTGTTCTAACTTTTTCAAATTAGTGTCAGATGCACAACAGTAGATGGGAAAGCCGAATTCCAGTACAGGCCTAATAAGGGCATTATAAGTTGCTCTGAGAGTAGCTGCTTCAGCACCCCAGTCTCTTCCAGCGATGTATTTCATGATAGTAAGCCTCTTCCTAGCCTTCAGGGTGATGTATTCGATGTGCTTGTTGCTGGTGAATTCAGGATCTAAAATGAATCCTAAGTATTTAGGATGTTTTTCGTAAGTTAAGTATTGATCCTCATATAGAATACTTGGTTGGTAGCTGTATAGGTGTTTATCAGTAGTAAAGAAGGTTGCTATTGATTTGGAAGGATTGAAGCAAAGTTTATGATCAGCTGCAAAGCTGGACAGGGAATCCAACGTGTTATTGACTTTAGACTCCAGTTCGTGAATAACAGTGTCCGAGCTCCAAATTGCGATGTCATCGGCGAACATGCCTCGCCCAATCCAAAAAAAAGTGGACATGAGGATGAAAATTTAAATTTTGTCCAATATGATTGAAATTTTGCACACTTATAGTAAAAAGTGTACTGTTTCATATTTTATTAAAAAATAATACAATTTTTGTCATTAACATAATTATTTTAATTAACAAAGTGGAACTTGATCTGTGTCAAATAGACTGCACCAAAAATGCTTATATTTCGTGGTCTCCTACAGCTAAACAAATAATTCTACAAATCTATAAATTTGCACACATAATCTGACATCTATCATTGACAGTTTTTGCCTACAGAGAAGTGTTCAATAAAGTTCATCATTAAAGGTAAGCATTTTTAATTACTCTTAAGTACTTTGTCACACCCGCAACGAAAAACAGCATTTTATATTTCCACAGAAAAATCTATTTGTATCTAAGTTATGAAACTTAGTATTCAAAAATAGTTCCTTAAGGCACTTTGAATGACAGTTACAAAAAAAAATAAATTCCTGTTTTAATTAAAGTAATTAAGCGTTGCGGGTGTGACATGTTCCTGTTGCGGGTGTGACATTCAGTAAAAGTCACACCCGCAACGTCTTTTTAAATTAAATGCAAATGTAATCCAAACAAATTAGAAAGGGAAAAAATATTAAATATAATATGCTGACAAGTGTGTAGATGGCAGCACTAATGACCTTTGAACTTAACAAACCTTTGGACCTTTGACTTTAGTTCTGTGGACCCCAGTTATAATTCAAAATTTAGCATCTTAAGCACATGTGACATTGAATGCAGTTGATATATTTAGTTTACTTTGATAAATTGTTGTTTCTTCTAAAAATCCTTTGGTTTTCTTTTTGTATGTGATAAAAGAAACAATTCAACAGGTAAGATTTTTTGGAACAATCTAAACAATTCCAAAACAATATTTCATCAAGTCTTTTAACATTTTTGTATCATTTTGCTTTTAGAATTAAGCTTTTGCCCCTCTATTTTTTTTAAAAAACTGGAAATGTAATATTAGGAGCATTAATCTTCTAAATTCAAAATAAAAAAATAGGAGTAAAAATAGCATTGAAACTTATTAAAATATTTATTAACAGTATAAATTGTGAATAGTTAAGATTGTTTAAATCAAAATTTAACTTTATTTACCGTACAAAGGATTAAAAATTTAGAAGAATATCAACTGCTAATGAGATGTTAAACACATATTTTTGGACTTGTGACATATTTAGTTCACTTCATACATTATTTTTTCTTTTGCAGAAAAATGAATAATACAGAAAGATCACGAAATTATCGCAAAAGGATGAAAGAAAATCCAGATCAATATGCAGAATATTTACAAAAGGAGAAAGAAAGAGACAAAGTAAGGAGAGAAGCAAGAAAGAAGTTATTACAAAAAAATACATCTTTGGCTAAGAAGGAAAAAAAAATACAACGTCAGAAGCAGAATGAGAGGCAGAGAAAGTGTAGAGAAAAAAAGAAATCTGCCACAAAAAGTGTCACACCATCTTCAACTGTAAATGATGAGCCTATTGGAAGTTACAGAAGAACACAAACCTTTAGTAAAGCTGTTCAAAGAGCTAAACGAAGTCTTCCTATTAGTCCGAGGAAAAGACTTGCAGTGGTAAAAAAATTAGCTTATGCAGAAAACATTCCACTTTCACCTAAAGAAAGGAATTCCCAAACTCCGAATGACTACTCGGTGGTCATTGATTTCTTTAACCGAGATGGTATTAGTAGGGAGTCACCTAACAAAAAAGACTGCATGAAAGTCATAGTCAATGGAGATACAATAATGAAGATGAAACGACATTTAACAATGACTATTGATGAGTGTTTCAGCTTATTCAAAGAAGAATATCCTAACATAAAAATTGGTCGAACAACATTCTTTGACCTTCGTCCTGACCATGTACTGCCTTCATCTAAAATGCCTCATAATACTTGCACTTGCAAGTACCATGCAAACATGTCATTACTTCTTGAAGGTAAGTTAAATAAATTCTATTTTAATTTATACACACTGTTAATAATAAATGCATTATTTTAAAAGAGCTATATTAGTGGTTTCCACTGAGTGCTATTGTGGAATTAAAAAATTGATGTTAATTTCTAAATTTAAATTTCCTCCTTTCTGATGGATTTTTTTTTTCTAGCTCTGAAACTTGGAAAAGGGAAAGATTTATTAAAAGACAGTGTATGTGACACAAGACGGGAGGAATGCATGCTGAGCGTTTGTTCCAGCTGCCCAAAAGTGGACGAGATCCTGAAATCAAAGATTGCAGAAGATGATCACAGCTTACATTTAAATTGGAAACAGTGGAAAGAGGTCGAAGGACGGCCAAAATTGGTTTGTGAATCCGGGTCCTCGCTGGATGTTGTGAGAGAAGTAACTCAGCAGTTTAATGCTTATAAAAAGCATTGCTTTATTAAAGAAAGTCAAGATCGTCATTTTCAGTCAGTGAAAGCGAACTTGGTACAAGGAGAAGTGGCGTTGCAAGTAGATTTTGCAGAAAATTATGCCACTGTAACACAAGATGAAATACAGGCTGCACATTGGAACCACACGCAGGTAACAATATTTACGGCGGTAGCAACGTATCACAACAAGCACCAATCCTATATTATTGTTTCTGATAACCTTACCCACGGAAAATATGCCGTGTGGAAGTATTTAGACACTTTAATTGAAGACATAAAACAAAACAGCAAATTGGAAAGGCTGCACATCTTTTCGGATGGCTGTGCGGCCCAATTTAAAAACAGATACAACATTATGTTGATGTCCTATTATCAAAATGACTACAACATAAAAATGACCTGGTCATACTTCGCAACTTCACATGGCAAAGGAGCTGTTGATGGCGTTGGTGCGGTTGCCAAAAAGATGGTGTCATTAGCTATTCTGCGGCGCTCAGCAGCAGTGGATTCTGCATTGGATTTTGCAACTTGTGCAGAAAAGACTCTTAAAAAAATAAAAGTAATTTTTTCCGCAGAAAGCAACATAACAGAAGAGGACAAAAAGAGCTGGATACACGCTGGCACCAGGTACAAGCGGTACCAAATCTACAATCGGTACATCATGTTGTACCTCTAGACGTAGGGATGGTTGAGGTAGCAGTCACATCAGAAAGTGTCCCAAAAAAAGTTACATTGCTGCCTCATTTAGAATCATTAAAGTTAGGGATGCACCGATAAGCAAATTGGCCGATTACCGATTACCGATTAATCGGCTGTTGATAATCGGCCGATTAATCGGCTGAGCCGATTAATGATGAGGATAATTGCTTTTCTGCAACCAATTTTACCATCACTGTTTTTATCTCTTATACAATTCCAAGTTTAGAAATAGTAAGTAATTTATTTCTGGGAGAAGATTTTTTTCCATTTTCCTAGCTTTCACAAAATAATTTCAATATTTTATCAAATTTCTTAGAACCGATTTTCATATTTGTGTCATTAATATTGTTAACACATTGTTAGTTATGTTGATTGGAAATAAAAATTTATAAAAAAAGGAGGGTGGGGAGTGTGTGGTGAACGCTCAATTTAGGAGTACTTTTAATTCATATATTTTAGTAATCAGTAGCAATTTAATTCAATACTTTTATTCTTTGAAAATTAGAGGTTATATGAAAGCACTGTGCTAAGGAGAAAACGATTGCCACATGAAAAATGTTGCATCATTGTCTATGTATATTTATTCAAAGTAGGAGAATTCATTTAGAAAAAACTTTATAACAACTGTGAGGATTATTATTACTGTTAATAAAATTATTCATCATAGTTTCCTAGTGAAAGTATACTTTAAAGAATAATATTGAAAAATATTTTTCAGCCGATTAATCGGTCCGATTTTGCCGATTATTAATAATCGGCAAAGTGGCCGATTATGGCCGATTAATCGGTACTGCCGATTAATCGGTGCATCCCTAATTAAAGTCATCAATAAGTAATATTAATGCTGTTGGGGATTTTGTGGAAGTAATCCTCTTTTCCACTTCGAAAAAAACCAAAGAAAGTTTTGTTGGTCAAATAAAACAAATAGATGGTGGGGATATTCAAGTAGAATATTTAAAAAAAGTATCAGAAAATATCTATGTTTGGCCTAATGAACCCGACATCTCGTGGGAAAAACAAAATGTGGTGATAAAAAAGTTAGCACCCCCCGAAATAATCAATTCTCGGTTGGAAATGAAATTTGTGTAATTATTTTTATTGCTTGTAATTCATTTTTTATTATATTTCTTTTGATAAATTGTCTACCTGGCAACTATTTGTATCTCTTTATTTTATTGATCACACGAGTCACACCCGCAACGGGGTGTCACACCCGCAACGGGGTGTCACACCCGCAACGAAAACTTTGAATATTTTTTACAGAGGAACAAATTGAGTAAGTAATTTGTTTTTTTCACAGAATAGTTACTTAATTATTAGTGTTTATCATATAAAAAAACTAGGTTCATCGGTTTATATAATTCACAGAGTTTTGAGTGTTTTTATCGAATGGTGAAAATGCACGTCTTTTCTATGTCACACCCGCAACGGGTGGAAATTATTTTTTTAAAAAATAACTAAAATACCAGCTAACTTGTGAATTTGTATTGATGTATGTGTAGGTGGCCTACATTGAAATCTATAAAAATTTAAACGGTTGCTCTAAAATATTTGATTTGGTGGCTGTTTAAGTTTGTATAAATGTCACACCCGCAACTTTGGATTGGGCGGCCTATATTAGTTCCAGGGAAGATTATTTTTTCGGCACCAGTCATATATAAATTAAATAGAGTTGGGCTCAGAACAGTACCTTGAGGCACTCCTTGACCTAGTTTATAGATATCTGAAAGTGATTTATTGACTTTTACTCTAATCTGCCTGTGGTGAAGATAATCAGATATCCATGCTAAGGTATTACCTCGAAGATTGAACAAGTCGTGAAGTTTAATAATAAGCTTGTTAATCCATACCCTGTCAAAGGCCTTTGTAAGGTCTAACAATGCAGCAACTGTATGATGAGTAGGTTTAGAATTCTGGGAGTCTCTGATGGTTTGGGCGAAGTACAGGACTAAGTCAACTGTACTGTGTCCTTTTCTAAAACCATACTGTTCAGCAGGGAGAAGACTGTTCTTATCCAGGAAGTATTGGAGTCTTATCAATATCATCTTCTCCATTAATTTACTAGCTGTACAGGTGAGAGCAATGGGGCGAAAGTCTTCGGGGGAAGAGGATGTCCTGTTTGGCTTCTTGAATGGGATAATTGTAGCCCTTTTCCATTCACGAGGCAATCGCCCGATTTTCCATGAGAGATTAATAATGTCTAGAAGCCGCTGTTTTCCACCTGTTCCTAGATTTTCTAGCATTTGTCCATGCAAACCGTCTGGACCTGGAGTTTTCTTCATATCTAGGAGGGTGTTATTATTTTTGAAATATTTAATTAATATTCATCATTTTCTTTATCGTCTAAAATACTTAATGGCATAATTTATATTATTATAAGAAATATTTTTAAAGAAATAATGAGAGGTTTATCTTGCGAACTTTAAATTATCCCTCAATATGTTGATCTATGCATTTGTTCCCTAAATTTCCTATACTTTTTGCCACATGCATTTTCAATTTCTTATCAGAATATTTTTAATTGCAGTAAATATGGCTCAAAGAATCTGATCTTGCAGCTAAAGGTCTATTTATCCAATTTTTTTGGAGGGGCACAGGTACATATTCCTAGAGGGGGGGGGGGGAGTTCAACAATATTTGAAGGGGTGTGCCCCAGCTCTGGGAGGGGGCAACACTGCGTTGAAGTAGTGCCCCTTTCATACACCAGCACCCTGCCCTTTTTTCCCTCTAGAGTGAACACTAGATATACCCCGAAATTTGTTTTGAAAACAAGGTTTAAAAATAAGGTTTCTTTAATTTTAATCTTCGTAGTGTTGAGACACCCGGTGAAACATTTAAAATTAACGTAATTTTAGACAATTTTTAGTAACATTAACTAGGGAGAAAGAGGTCTCTCATAAAGATTTTTCATAATTGAAGCTATTTAAAGGCAAAGTTTAGTAATGTTAGGGAGTCTAAGCTTCTTCTAACGTTCTCCGAAATAGACGTATAAAAACGCAAAATTCAAACTAGCTTTGTTGATGAGAAGGGAATGGTAAAGATACAGGAGTTTTCTCCGGAATTTTTTTTTCCCATTGCACCATGAAAAATGTGATGTTAACTAACTGTCATGTTGTTCGAGGGGGGGGGGTGATCTAACGACACAAAAAGTCGATCAAGTTAGGTGGCTCTCAAATTCAAGTGTTATGGGAAAAATGTAGGCTATCCTTCATGACGTTAGGAGAAAAATCAGGGTTCGGGAGATATCTACAGAGAATAAATTTTTAAGCTATCCATTAGTGATATAAGAGATGAGGGTTTTCCTGCTGCCCCTACATAAAACATATCCTCATAAGCACATTTGAAAATATACCCGTCCCCCCTGCCGCCAAAAATATGTTCACCGCCCTACCGCCCACTGGCGGGGGGGGGGGGCGTTGCGAACCAGCGCTCAAAATTATCAGGGTCTGCCTATTAGTCTGGATTAATGAGGTTCCACTGTATTCGGGAAAGAGTCACATCTGTATACAAGTCTGGTTGGCAGATGTTCACTTACATGCAAACTTAACGAATTATTCATTAAACTGTCCCATGGGATAGATTTTTTAAAAGTGACTGTCTGCTCTAGGTGTTTGTTAAGCGGGTGGCAACCACTACGAGCCCCATTTTTTACACCAGATTACCATTTTTTTTTAATTCAAAATTCCCCATTTTAACAGGCTGTAAGCGGATAGAAACATCCAGTATTTTAAAGCATGACACCCCCACACATTAATGTTTTCAAAATTGCCTTAAACAAAGCTTGTTTTTTAAGGAGGAAACAAAGCTTGTTTTTAAGGAGAAAACAAAACTTTAGAGTGGTATTGTTTTCTTATTGGTAGATCCAGAGGCATAGCCAGGAATTTCAGGAGTAGCTCTTGCCACAGCCACAGCAGAAAGAAAGGAGGCATTTTGACTGATTAAAAAAAAAAAAAACTTTTTTGGTCAAGTCCAAACAGTAAAAGACAAAAATATGACAGACTGCCCCAAACAGAGCAAACAACGCCCCCATGCTACAACACAAACCATCATGCAGAATGTGCAACTTTGTTTTGCTAGATTTCAATTAGATACAATGATGTTAGCATACATTTATTTGCTATTATAGAATTCAACTATATGAGGCCTTGAGCTGATCTGATATGCGGATCTGAAAATGGGCTGGTTCAATAAACTTTAAACAAACCTTTCCTCTCCACTTTTTTCACTATCACTATTTAAAATGAAACTCATTACTTATTCAAGTAAAAGTACCCATTACTATCTTCTGATAGGTATATGAACGTAAGAATGCATTATATATTTTATTTAAAACTAGACATATATTATTTCTATATACACTTTTTTGTCATTCAGGTTGACTTCTGGAATATAAGAGACCTGGTGCATGAAATATAATCATTGAAAAAAAAAAAAAAAAAAAAAAAAGAAATTGAGCAAAGCAATTAATTTTGAAATGTGTGCATAAAATGAGACTTCAAGAAATAGTACATAGAGCCGAAGGAAACATTACTTGGTGTAGATAATGTAGGTGATGTCAAATAGTAAATAAATATCCCACACGTATATTTTAAAACTTCACTTGCATGATCAAAACAGGGAAACAATAAAAATAATCCATAACCGATACTTATAACGCAGTAAGCACTTTCGTGCATTTTTTAAAACCAACAGCGTTTATTACATACAAAACATAGTATCTTGTAAACGAATAGGATGTCTGAATTTATATAGATCAAATAGTAACTATAAATTGGAAATATTAGCTGCTCCTACAGAGAAAACAAAACTAAAGTTTTTGCAATAGTTTTTTGCTTCAAAGTTTATACCAACTCACATCTGAACATTGGAAAATTTGGCAGGTGAAAAAAATTCATAAATAAGCAAATATACATAAATCGGCAATCGATACAGAAGTCCAAGCACATAGATAAGATTTGCTATTTTGCAAATATGCATTTAAAAACTCACCTTTTTAACTCCTTTATACATGTAAACATAGAGCTCGCGCCCCACGTTAAAGCAAATGCGATCACCGTTGCCGGATGGGTCAGGCATAGTTACAAATGAGACTTTTACAGGTGTATTAGCTTGAGCATTGAAGCCAACTCTATTAGGTCTTGAATATTCGGACAGAGTCATTAATTTATACACTCCTTCTCGAGTCATAAACTGAGTCTTCAGTTCATCCTTGCCTCCCCCGTCACACTGCACCGCCATTTTACCGACTCGACATTGATGAGGAAATTAGATATCCCGGATGTTCATCGCAAAGTAACATTGCTAATTTTCTTGTGAGACGTGAAAAATAAATATGAGCACTTCATGCCATATGAATGCTATAAACATGGTGAAATCAGAACGAGAACAAGCAACCTAGAGACAGTCAAAGGCTTATTGAATTAATGTTTCACATTCCCCGAAAGTAGACCGATCTGAAAACCGATGAGCATTGCCACCTTCAAAAAGAGATAATGCATAAAATAAATACATAAGTGACAAATAAAGGCTTTGCTATACACAATGATGCTAAAAATGTTAGCACATTACTTTTTCTGCAAAAATAGATCACAGGAAAGTGCGTGTTCATATAATATAGCATTAATTTACAATTAAAAGCTTAATTTTCAAATGGAAAATGCGTAAAACATACTTTATTAACTTTACCTATAGTGTGGCAACGGTCATTTCATTTTTCGTCTGCTGATATTTTGAGTCAGGATATAAGCATTAAAGTTTGCGTCGTAGCATTAAAGAAATGTACTTTTTTTTTTTTTTTTTGTTACTCACTGGACTTTCGTTTACATTCTGCGCAAATTAAAAAGAAAGAGATTTCACTGAATATTGTGAGAAGAGAAAACCTTTCAAACAAGTTTTATGTAAATGGGATCATTTAATCTGTTATGTGTTATGAGATCATATTATCTCCAAAATATTGCGCATCAGTGGACGCTGGAGAAATAGCCCATCTGCTAGCTACGTTGCTAATATGTCCGCAGTTACGTCACGAGAACTTGGGGAACTTTTGAGAATGAACAAACTTGATTGTTTTTCACTTCGGTATTAATTTTTTTCCGAAAATCAGCTTAATCATTTAGTTCTAAATAACAAGCTGTTATTTAATTGAAAACTAAATAAAAGTTGAAGATGGGCTGGTTAAAAAGGACTGTTATGAAAGAAATAATAACAATGATTTCCAATTTAATTATTGAAATATTAACTGCAAATTAATAATTAAAAAAAAATTACTGTTCATAAAATAAGTTCATTTCTGGGGTAGCAAATGTTTGTCATATTTTATATATTTCGTGTAAAATTCTTTAAAAAAGTTATTAAATTCGAATCTTTGACAGAAAAAAAAATCACTGAAATTAAGAGCATTACGAAAAAAGGATAAATTCAAAAATAATGTTTTGATTTCTTTTATCCATTTTTTTTTTAAATTTCCAGGAAACGCTCTAAATTTCCTTAGACCGGTTTATTACCGCGAATAAACGGTCCCCCCCCCCTCCATCGCAACACTAGTGCAGTATTTAAAAGCGATTCTTATACTGCGAAATGTTTTAGTATATAAAAATTGTATAACTAATTCAGTAAGAAATATAGTGCCATTGATAAGTAAGTTTCTATGAATAAATACGTTTAAAATGTAAAAATATAAATATTCGCAAAGAATTTGCAGATAGATGTATTTCCGTTTTATCCTTGTCGGATTTTCAAAAAGCGTCCAGTTTAGAACAATCAAAAAATGACTAATGTGAGCAAAACTAGGGACCAAGGCTAGTTATTTCAAAATTTTCCAGGGGAGTCCCTCAATGCAAATTTTATCCGAAAACAACAAAAACTACTCCCACTTATTATATGTAAAATACATTGATTTTAAAAAGGAGTACCACTTCCTTGAAAAAAAAAAAAGGTGTAGCTAGTCATTTAGGAGGGGCAATTATTACCCTTGGAATTGAGAAATTAATGTATTTAGTTAAAAGTGAGCGTTGTTTTTGTTGTTTTTTGGATTAATTGTATAGGCTCAGGTGGGTAAAAGGGGTCAAAAAGAGCAATTTTACAATCAGGCTTTGAGAGTAAAAAATAATTTAATTCAACCTATGTGAAAAAACTGCTCAGGATATGCAAATGTATCATCCCTTATGACAGCGTTTCTTAAACTTTTTTACAAGTGGAACCCTTTTTGCTGTCTACTTTTTTGGCGGAACAGTTGTTTTTATTTCTATCCTCCCCCCTCCCCCACACAGCAGCTTGAATGCAACATTCTTAGACTCACTAGAAATTTCAATGTGTCTTGTAGTTTACGATATTATGAAGACTTTTTTTTTCTGCTTGACCAAACCAGTGTTTCTCAGAATAAAACAAAAACCGTATGACTCGTCACCTGCATATCTCCCTTCACCCCCTCTATTTTTTGCTAGAGCTGTATATGTTTTGCAATACTGAAATTCAAAGTGAAATATCTCTGCAAAGCCGAAATATTGATACTGATAGTAATTAACTTATATAATGTGCTGTCAATGACTCATTTTATCACATAGCGTGGGGTAAAATAAGTCACTAAGGGCGGACCCATGCTCTTGTTAAGGGGGGGGGCATTATTAAAATTTTTACCCACATACATTGGTACCTTGGGGGGGGGTTATAAAACATACAAGGCAAAAAAGATGTTTCGGTGTCAGGCCCCGTCATTTAAGGGGAACGGGGGGGGGGCAGTGGCGTATATAGGTTTTTATTTCGGAGGGGGCCCATATAATAAAGCTTAGCCCCCTCCACTTTCTTTCTATGTTTTTTTTCTGTTTTATTACTGTAATACAGGTAGAAATTTTCAAATGGAATTAAAATATTGTAATTTTTGGAAAAGATAGAAATTTACGGAGTTTTAGATTCCCTCCAAAACTTTTTTCAAAATTGAAATTATTTTAAGCTACCTTTGATGACGTTGGAGTTGGAGGATCAAGATCCCTCTGGGAAACTTACTGAAACTTTAATTCTAAACACGCAATTTCAGGCTATCTTCAGTGACGTTAAAGGAATTGGGAAGACTCGATGTATCTCTTCTGAAATATTTCGATCCTGAAGAGCAACTCAGGATATATTTTTTCATGATAGAGCAAAAGAAAAGAAGATGAGGATGATTCTTGATGGAACAGGCCCGTCATTTAGGGGGGTCAGGGGGGGGGGTCCATTGCTCTCCCCCGTCTTTGAGAAATCAATGTATTTACATATAAGTGGGCGTGGTTTTTGATGTTTTCCGATGAAATTGCATTGTGTTTGGACCCTTTGCCCTCCCACCCCCCACAAAAACTTGAAATGACGGCCCTGGATAGGAAAAACTGCTTTTAGGCTTTGCCTGACAACATTTAGGATAATAAAAGGATTTAGGGACTCTTCCGGAAATTTTTGTGTGTAGAGAATGAAATTCGGGAGCTCTCTTTTCTAAAAACACATTTTGGAGCTAAATACTATAGAAAAGTAAGGGGGATATCAATTACCGTTAGCTATTTGAATTTTAAATCTCTAAAATGCCATTTGAGGCAATGTTTAACTAAGATATTGAAGAAGAAGTGTGAAAGAAACTATCTTCCGAAAATTTTGGGATATTGAAGTCTTGAAACTGCAATTCAATTACACGTTCTAAAAGAGAAATTTTAAGATCTCTTTGGACTCTTCAAAGGGGATCATGAGCCTTCTTTGAATTCATGCTTGGCCGATGTACGGGCCTCGACTTCCTATCCTAAATCCGGCACTGAGAGGCACTCTATTCCTTAATTTCGCCACTGGTAAAGAGATTGAAAACTACGTGCCCCTTCTAGCTCGGCCGGATCCAGCTTGGACTTCTACCTCTTTTTAATTTAATTTTTTATTTACTTTTTTTTGTTTCGCTAAAAGCTTGGAAATTATTTGTGATAAAACTAAAACCAAAAATGATTGCACTTTTTAAATTTCTTGCTGTTAGGAATGATTACACTTTATTTTAAATTTATTGAGTGTTGCATTATTTTAAAGACTCTTATTTCCTTACTGAATAGAAAAAAAGGCGAATGAGAAGAAAGAGAGAAACGTAATTTGCTGACTAATAATAAACATCTGTTGAATATTTTTAATTTAAAGGTTTCTATTTGAAAGGATTAAGATTTTTTCTCAAAATGATACGCTTTTTCTAATTGACATATCTTCATTTTCTCAAGACACGTTCTTTTTTCTCTTGAGTAAAGCGCAAGGGCTTCCTGACCCTCTTGGGTTTCACCAGCGAATGTAACGAATTATTATTATTAGCAATAGTTATTTATTTATTTATTTATTCCAAGCTAAAAGTACGAAAATAATTTATGAACAAAAATAAACCAAATAATAATAACTATCTTTATTAAAAAAAAAAAATCCTAATTTTTTTTTTTGGGGGGGGGGGGTATGGGAAGGGAAGACTATCTGGGCCCTTCCCTTTACCTTTGAAAACAATGCTAACAGTGGGTTTTTTTAAGGATTTTTTTGAGCAAACCCGAACGAATACCTACTTTTGAAAAATTTCTCTGGATTTGGGGGGGGGGGACAATTGACCCCCCCTGACTTTGGGAAACGCATGTATTTGCATGTAAGTGGGCTTGGTTTTGTTGTTTTTTGGGGTAATTCACACGGAGTATACACCCTTTTGCCCCCCCCACCCCCCACCCCTTCCTCACCTCCCCCTGGAAAAGTTTGAAATGACCGGCCTGTTCGGTGATCATATCTTCCACCTAAATAGTGGTTTTGCTGCGATAAAAATTTCGAGTATGATTATGTAAGGTAATATAACAAAAATTCTGGTATTCTGATTTTGCAATTTTTTAAACGTTACTAATATTTAATTTTATTTTTTAAGATTACTAACTACACCATATGTTCCTCTCCATGTAAGATTTTTGTCTTTCAAATGATGCCATGAATTCAATTGGTGTTTATAATTGTGTACTACCAATTAAGACTTAATAACTTGCACATAAATATTCTGGAAACAAAGTTCGTTAATTTTTCAAACAGAGATTCATCAAGCGAAAACAAGACATTTATTTTGAAGAGCTTGAAAAAAATGTGATTCAAAAACTTAATAATCTCCACTGAGCATTTAGCAAAAATTATTCATTTATTTAACAAGATGAAGTCTAAAGTATTTTATGTGTTTAAATTAGAATTTGCTATAGTTTATCACGACGATCAGACGAGCAATAAAGATGACTGGGGAAAAAGAACCCCCTCCCCACTCTGTTCAAAAAAAAAAAAAAAAAAATCATAAAAAAAGTAATAAGAAATAAATAAAAAAAGCCTCTATTGCTTGTCATTCTATTTCATTCATTCCATTATCTCGTTTCTTACAGGTATTTTGCGTCGAGATTCGTATTTTCAAAACTGTGCATTACAGTCCGCGATATGACTGAAATATGCGACCTCAAACTGCTTAGAGCCGAAACTCATAACGGGAAAAGCTTTTCAATTTTCCCACAAAAAAACTACTGTTTTACGTCATCCTTGGTCAAGCTGAGGGGGGGGGGGTTGATACCCCCCCCCCCTCCTTTCCCAATTTTACTCTTGTTACAAGCCTGGATACGATTTAAGCTTGTATACAAGCTGGATAGACTTTTATTTAACCATCGAAAAATTCTGAAACAGAAGGACTAAAAACTTTCTTATTGGGCAAAGTTTGGTCTGGTTAAGGGGGTGGGGTCATGACCCACCCCCCCACCATTGGAACCGCGCTTGTATGTCACTAGTGGGATAAAATGAGTCATGTTTCAAAGGATTTAATTTTATGATTTATTGAGCAGTAATTTTATACTTTTATTCATTAATGAGAAAACAATGAGTATATAAACATTTCTAGAAAGTAATATTGTCATCTTGATTCATCTCAGGGCCAGGAATGTCTAGCTCTGTTTACGATGCATCATACTTTTAAGTATCATCTCTCTGCGGAAACAAAAAAACTTTCACTGTATTTTTTAATTTCATTGTGGGGGAAAATGATGACATGAAAATATACTTTTTTGACATTTCCCCCCCAAAAACTTAACTTGTTCCCACTTTCTAACTCTTAAAGGTTGGCTATCAATGCACTTAGAATCAATCATAAATTTCTTTTAAAGAAAATTTTTATTTATTATTTATTTAGTTTTATGCGTCAGTTTAATTGAATTTTATCTCTTCAGATTTTTCAGTATGCAATCTTTTCAATATTGCCAAGCTTCATAATAGCACGATAACAGTCCGTATGCAAGGTGCTTTATTTATTTACTTATTTGTGTTATTTTCACTTCAAACTTATGAATTAAATTTCATTTTTTAACTATTTCTTTATATAATGAAAATTTCTTCATTAATTTCGAATTCAACTTAACATCTTAAAACTGTGTTTCATTTTCGCTAGTATGGACTTCAAAAGGTGTTAAACACCTTAGCTGGAACACTTTATTTATTTATTTATTTCATTATTACAGTGAAATCTGTGTATAACGATACTCAAAGGACCGAGAAAAAATATCGTTATAGACAGATTATCATTATAGACAGTTTGAGCAAAAAGCTCAAACTGTTGGCTGGGACCAAACCAAAATATCGTAATAGGTAGGTTTATCGTTATGTACAGTATCGTTATACACAGGTTTCACTGTATTATTATTATTATTATTATTATTATTATTGTTACTATTATTATTATTATTATTATTATTATTATTATTATTATTATTATTATTATTATTATTATTATTATTGCTTAATAGAAGTGGCATTGATAAAATATGGTTTATTTGATTTATTTTTAAATTTGTGCTTCTTTTAGTTTTTTTTAAGACATAAAATGCCTAGTTAATATTATAGAGGAAAATTAAATTGTACAGATAATCAACAAAAAATTCAAGTTACATTCTGAATAGATATTAGGTTCAAAAATACTATTTAGGCAAAAAATTAATTTATCTTAAAGAACAACATAAATGTGCGATACACCCCCAGCTCGTTAATTCCATCCATAAACTGTAGTTTCGTGCTTTTTGGCACTCGTCAGCATTTAATCTCTACTAATAATAAAGCTGAAGGTGGGTCTGTCTTTCTGTCTGTTACGCGCGTAGCGCCAAAACCGTTCGGTCGATTTTCATGCCACTTGGCACAAAATTAGTTTGTAGCATGTAGTTTTGCACCTCGAAGCGATTTTTCGAACATTCCATTTCGTTCTTTTTCTATTCGAATTCTTAGCGGAAATTCGATAAAATAGGGAAGAAATATTCCATACACATTTTCAAGTCTTATGTCATTCGAAAGCTTGAAATTTTCTGCATAAAATGAAGTTTTTTCGAAGTTTCTACGATCATCAGGAGAGCTGTAATAATTGTTTTTAGAATCCCGAAATTTAAGGCTTACCTTCAGTAAAGCAAGCCAAACGATTCTAAAATGGTTCAGCTCGATAATAAAATTTGTTTGAAAAGAAAGATGAAAAGAATTATTTTATCAACGGAAATCAACTTTTCATGTTGTTACCATGGTTACGTGTTCATACCTATTTTTGTTTCGTTCTTCTTCCAGCGTCGCCAGACGTAGTATTTTTTCGGCCCAAATAAGGAGCGTAGTATTTTTCCGGCAACCCTGTTTCCAATATACTAATGACTTAATTAAAAGATTTGGCGGATTTTTTTTTTTTTTTTCATTTTCATAGATTTCGCATTTTGGCAACATTGATTTTGGCGACGTTTGGAAACAGTATTACTTTGTAATATTTTTTTTAGAGGAGGCGTAGTATTTATTTGTTTCAATTCTCTGGCAACCCTGTCTTTTCCGGGTGAAAATGCTTTGGGACATTACTTGGCGCGTTTTTGCGTGTCTCGCGGAAGTGAAAGCTCCGAGAGAAACTACGCAAAATAGCCAGGGTTACCACGCTTGGCGCGCCTATCGCCCATTTAGCGAGAAAAGGGTACCTAAAGCACAGATTAACCAAATATCGTATGAATTGCGTTATTGCATCGTTCGTTTTGTTTTTAAAGCTAGGAAATAAAACTTTCTTCTTCTTTTAAACTTTGGTAAGATTTCTGTTGGTTTCTGTGAGCAACAAAATTGTTCTTATTTTCTCTTTTGGCTTATTTTTGTACATCTTCCCTTGGGGTTGCATTCGAATGTTCCAAGGGGGTGTTTTACCCCTTTTATGGAGTAAATCAGTGTTCATTTCAATGCAGACAAAAGTAATATGAATTGGCCCGACCACTTGGCAATATATCGCCAAGCTTTTGGTCGTCAAGCATTTGCCGCCAATTTGGCGACATATCACCAAGTTGGCGAAAAAAATTGTTTTCTTTTTATATTTGGACTCAATTTGGCGCTATTGGCGATATCTTGCGAAAAATCCACTGAATGGTGTTAAAATCGGCGATATTTAGGAGATTAATCATTGTGAATCATTTTTTTTTTTTTTTTTGCATTGTTTTGCGGCAAACTAGAGATATAAATGTTTGAACTGTTATCTTGCTCACTCCAAGCACTATTTTAGCACTTAAGGCATCTACTAAGAAATTTACACATAAAAATTAAGTAGCGTGGGGTCCATACCAGATTTTTATATCACTAGGTGACCCGTGCGGAATTCCGCAAAAAAAAAAAAAAAAAAAAAAAAAAAAAAAAACTCTAAACTTAAAATTGAGTTATTCAGGTTCAAAGATTTAATTTAAGACGCAGGTGAAGTAGATAAGATGATGACACAAAGTTGTTTGGTTGCTCTTGTTGGCGTCGAGCATCGAGCTCTTGTTGCCTATGATTACGCTGAACCTGTATTCGCTCTTGACGACGAATCTCTCTTCTTCGCTCTGTGACTTGTTCCAGTGTTGCAGAATGCCCTCTGACTAGTGGCCTTCCTGTTAGTCCGCCTGTTGGTACCCTGTTCCTTGCCATTGTAAAATCTTGTGCGTTTGTACACCATCGCCATCAACTGCCGTCGTTCTGACAACTTTTCAAAGAGATCAAAGACACGTTCACTTTTACAACTACTACAAAAGTGATACCCTATATTAAAATCAAATACCCAAGGCTACTACTAAACTAAATACTAACGTTATCGCAAAACTACCATAGTATTTTGAAAAAATAAAAGTTACAATTAAGGTTTACCGAGCTAAGCCTTGGCTTGAAATGTCGCATTTAAAATTGATTTGAACAACAATGGTAACGATTTTAACAGTTGAGCAAAAAATTTAACTTTTTCAAACTTTAATCGCTTATAAGTCGCTTAAACGTGGATTTTCGAGATTCTCGTTACGCGGCGCTAGCGGAGAAACATTCTAAAGAACGCATTTTTTTTAATCTTTCGAATGAAATCAAAATGGAGACGATACAACAATTATTTCGCTAGATAGAGTCAATTTTGTGCCCAAAAATTGAAGTTCGAATAAAAAACGAACCGACACTTTTTAGAGGGTGGGTCTAATTTTCGTCAATAGCCCGCGGGATAAGCTTCAAAATCATAAATTTTCATGCAATTCGATAAAGAAATGAGCGAGTTTCGACCGGGTATAGGATTCGGCTTAGAGAAATAATATATGGAGATACTTTGAAGGAATTATAGTTGAATTACAACTAAAATAGAGCATTTCTTCTGCTATATCAATTATTTCACAAATGAAATTTTTATTTTATACCACGGGCAAAGCCGTGCGGGTACCGCTAGTAGGGAATAAACGAGTTGGAGGCAGAAATCCTCTTATAGAGCAAAGAGAGCCAACAAAAACTGGCAGCTAATGTGAAATTAGAACACCACTTAGTTACTTACTGCTTAATAACATAAATAGTTAATGAAAAAACTTAAGCTTACTCGTGAAGCTTGAAGTGATTATGATAAAATCTTTATTGCATATAATCACTTGTTGTCAGCTATGTTTAGGAACGAAAAACTTGATTTTTGCCCATTTGGGGTGCGCTGCTTCACTTATCTCAATTTGTTCTGCAGTTCTAGAAAGAACTACAAAGTGGGGGAAAATTTTACTTAACGCTTTTCAAACGCTGTTGTGTGAATTTTTAAGCTAAAATTGCGTTTCGGAGTTGATAGGGGGGGGGGGAGGCTCCCTAAAAGAAAGTGCACTTGGTTCATATCCATCTAGTTTTCACACATACACACAAAAAAAGGTCGGATACTTTTCAGAATTCGTGTGTATCAGGGCATATTTTAAGGAAATTTGACTGTGTGGGCAACTCTAAGTTCCTCGTAGGGGGGGGGGGAGGTTGTAAATGTGCAGTTTATGTTAGTTGTGTAATCGTCAAAACAGAGTTGGGGTGTAAAAATTTGAATTACGGAAATTATTTGCTAATGGTCGTTTTGTTCAATAGGAAAAGAGTGTAAGGAACGTAAACTGACATTTTGAGCTATTTTAATTTCACTCATTATAATACAACCATTCATGATCATCTTTGTGGAATTCGGGGATGGTGCACATGCTGAAAAAGGAATTTTAAATCTTCAATCTCAAAAATATTTGAGAGAGGGCACCCCTCCCCCTTGTTTTTCAACCAATGACTTAAAATTAAAGCTGCTCCTTTGAAAAATTTTCACAAAATCTTTGGGGACAGTCCTTGAATCCTGACTCTCCTTCTAGCGTCATTAAAGATAATTTAAAGAAGTGCCTTTTTATTCCATCAATTTCGAAACATTTCCGGAGTAGAGTCCACAAACCCCCACCCTTTCCCTTATATCAATACCGAAATATAGACTGAAACTGCACTTTTAGGCTTCAATTTTGAAGAATTTCGGAGGGATATTATTATCACTAAAGTTCTCCAAAGATGCTTCCTTTAATTAATTTATTATGATTATTAAATGATACATGCATTATTTAAGTTCACACACTTTTTAATGCTAAAAAAATAAAAATAAAAAGACACAATCAAAGTAAAATTTAGTTTATGCATTAAAAATTAAAATTTTAGAGCAAAACTTTCAATAACTGTAGATTTATTTACAACTGTTACAAACCTGAAAAAACATGGTTTTTTGCAAGTGAATTTCAAACACTTGTGACATTTTTCGATGCATTTTCTGTCCAGTTCTCTTGAACAAAAGTTGCAACGTCCTCTTTTCTTTTGGCATTCTGGGGAAGTGACCCCAAGGGTCTTGTGTGCAAAAAATGCAATTCGGGAAAAATAAAACACAATAATAGCATTATTTTGAATAGAAAACTAGAAGAATAAAAGCCACAAAATGACATTAAAAATAAATGGTTGATTAACAAGATTTTATTAAACAGAAATTGCATTGGGGTCACATATGACCCCTAGGAACCCACGAGGGTTAAACCAGACTGCCCAATATAACTTAAGTTTTGGTCGATTACGAAAAGAGTGAAACAGAGATATATGTTTAACTTAATTGAATCGTTTATTTCGAAAAGGTAACATCTCTATTTTGATCTCCTCTGTCTATTTAGAAAATTATTCAGCGCTCGGTTATATTTTTGAATGTCATAATCAATGGTTTTTTTGTAAATTATTGCAGTAATTGTGTACTTAACTAAAGGCATTTTTTCATTGATTATGACATTCAAAAATATAACCGTGCGCTGTTTAATTTTCTAAAGAGACAGAGGAGATCAAAATAGAGATGTTACCTTTTCGAAATAAACGATTCAATTAAAATCTAGTGTGGGTTCCAAGTTCCAACGAATATTTGAAAACCGAATTCGACGCTAACATGAGGTTTGAAAATATATTTGGGGCTTTTTATGATTCTCTTTCTCAAATTTCTAGCACTCCTCTGATTTCTACTTTTTTATACGTCTAACATAAAAACGTTTCAAAACGCGAAATTTTATCTTAGAGCTTCACAGAGAGATACTAATTACTTATTTATTTATTCAGGTTTTACAAGAGATAAGTTTACGTATCTGAAATAAATTAGAAAATCTAGATTTAGTGTTTCCGGAATGAATTATATCTTGTTCACAAGCAAAGCATTTTTTGTTAGCTTTCTGAAATCTGTGCATC
>JAXGGA010000482.1:0-222197 GCA_038373865.1 Uloborus plumipes | reverse complement strand
GAAAGAAAAGAAAAAAAGAAATGATATGTTTTTTTAAAAGCATAATTACATGGGAACGTTTTGGTGTTTCATGTAGCTCATTTTTAGAGCGCAAAAATCAGGGTTGCTTATATATATATATATATAATTTTTTTATATATATATATATTTTTTCTTTTGTAAAAAGTCTGGTACGGTGAAAGAAATGGGACAAAATAAAAATATTTATTTTCCATATATTTTTGATGCATACAATCACTAAGATGATGTTCTGGAATTAAATATAATATAATTGCATTATTTATTTAAAAAGATTTTTTTTTTCAAATTCATCATTTTGTAGCAAAATACTAATTGTATTTTAATCAAAACCTAATTAAAGCCACAAGAAATGTTATTTAAAATTTTGTGGAACAATTTTTAGGCAAATTTTAATTGTAAAAGCAATTAAATGTAACTAAATGAAATAGATGTTGAACATAATTGGCATTATTATGTAGTTATTAGTTTAAAAAGAAAAGTTTTTTTTAGCCTACTTTCCCGTTAAAAATAAAAGAAAGACGAAAAAAGTATTAAAAGTAGCTTAATGCATCGAAAAAATATCGCCAAGTCCAAAAAATATCGCCAAGTTAAAAAAATATCGCCAAGTTAAAAAAATAAAGAGGTAAAATGAATATCGAAAAATTAAAAATTTGAAAGTAGGGTATTGAGATGGGGAATTTGTGTGTCGGTCTGTCGGTCGGTCTGTCGGTCGGTCTGTCTGTCCCCCCCTAATAACTTTTGAATGAACATTCCGATTTGGACAAACTTTTTTTTGTTGCAAAGATCTCGGCGAGTACAGCTCATTCCCATATTTGATTTTTTGATTTGAACAATTTTTGGTTCAACTTTGAGCCGTTCAAATAACCGGTCCCGCGATACTAACTTTTTAATGAACAGTCCGATTTGAACAAACTTTTTTTTGTTGGAAAGAACTTTTCAAGGATACTTCATTCCCGTATTTACATTTCCGATTTGAACAATTTTTCGTTCAACATTGAACCGCTCAAGCAAGCTGTCACCCCTAATAACTTTTGAGTAAACAGTCCGAAAAAAAATGACTGACTGTGCAGACGATTTTTTGTTTATTTATTCATTTGTTTTATTGAATTTATTATTATTATTATTTTTGGCAGACGATTTTTTTTTGTACAAAAATGTTTCATTCACTAGGGCATTTTATTCTTTATTTATATTTAACAACTGGCAACGGATTAAAAGTGAAATTCGAGACATTTTATCAACGGACGAGTTTTTTTTTTTTTTCTTTTTTTTCTTTTTTTTTTTTTCTTTCTTTGATAAAATGTGTTTTGATGTACTTTGTACTTTTAATTTTTTTTTGAAAACAATTGAGGAATTTTTCTACGGAAGAACTGTAACAGTTACATTCTTTAAAAGGTGCGACAAAACTTTATTTATTCATTTATTTACTTTTTATGTGTCTATTTCATCTGATGAGAGAGGTATATTTTGCTTTTAGAAATCAGCTTCAAGTGCTAAAAAGGTATGTTTGACATAATTTTTAGTCTTAGATAATCAAGAGAATAATGATCAGATGCTAGAATGCCGATGTCGATGTACGGGAAAGTAGGCTCGTTTAGTTCTTGACAGAACTTCTTGTTTACATTAAAAATGTTAAAAAACTAAAGAAACATAATACTAATAACTTTGCAATTAAAAACGAATTATGTGTCATTAGTTCGTTCGGCAGGTAAACAGCAGGTTAGGGATGTTAATTTAATAAATATTGTAAACAGCATAACGTATTAAAGTAAAAGAAAAGAAAAACTGCGTTTATAAAATAAGACAAACATGTTTCTTCTCTGTATACATCAAAATCGCAATTCGCAGTCAATAACTTAAAAAGTTTTTGTACTGAATAGTACTGGCAACTTTTTTATTTTATACCTGTACGTCAAAAATTTTGCTGGACGTGATTTTTTAGCCTACTTTCCCGTTAAAAATAAAAGAAAGATGAAAAAATCTGGTATGGACCCAACACTACTTCCTTTTACGTGTAAATTTCTTAGTAGTTGCCTTAAGTGTTAAAAAAAGTGCTTGGAGGGAGCAAGGTAACAATTCAAATATTTACTCCCCTAATCTGCCACGAAACAATGCAAAAAATATTTTACAATGGTTAATTTTCTAAATATTGCTGATTTTAATATCATTCAGTGAATTTTTCGCAAAATATCGCCAATAGCGCCAAGTTGAACCCAAATTCAAAAAATAATTTTTTCGCCAAATTTGTCGCCAACTTGGTGACATGTCGCCAAGTTAGCGTAAAGCACTTGGCGACATATCGCCAAGTGGTCGCGCTAATTCATATCACTCGAGTCTGCATTGAAATTAATACTGATTTACCCCTGCCTACATACTAAGCCAGAAGCTTCTACGGCATATAGTTTTTGAGTTATGCGACACACATCCGCACATACGTATATACAGACGTCACGAGAAAACTCGTCGTAATTAACTCGGGGGTGGTTGAAAAGGATTTTTCGGCTGCTTATATGTTGGTAGGTAGATATGCACGTGCTGACAGGTCAAAAAAACTACTGAACACTCATACGGGGGTGAGCAAAATCAAAATTTAGACTCAAATTTGAGTGATTTTTTTTCGCGATCACAATACTTCCTTTACTACGTAAAAGGAAGTAAAAAAGTATTAAAAGTGGCTTAATGCATCTAAAAAATATCGCCAAGTCCAAAAAACATCGCTAAGTCCAAAAAGAAACAAAAACGTAAAATAAATATCGGAAAATTAAAAATTGGAAAGTAGGGTATTGAGATGAGGAATTTGTGTGTCAGTCGGTCTGTCTGTCCCCCCCCCCCCTAATAACTTTTGAATTAACATTCCGACTTGAACAAACTTTTTTTTGTTGGAAAGATCTCGCCGAGTACAGCTCATTCCCATATTTGATTTTTCGATTTGAACAATTTTTGGTTCAACTTTGAACCGTTCAAACTACCTGTCCCGCGTTACTAACTTTTTAGTGAGCAGTCCGATTTGAATAAACTTTTTTTTGTTCGAAAGATCTTATCAAGGATACTTCATTCCCGTATTTACATTTCCATTTGAACAATTTTTCGTTCAACATTGAACCGTTTAAACAAGCTGTCACCCCTAATAACTTTTGAGTGAACAGTCCAATTTAAATATAATTTTTTTTTTGTTCGAAGGGTCTCAGCAAGGATACTTCATTGCTGTACTTAAATTTTCCATTTGAACATTTTTTCGTTCAACATTGAACCGTTCAAGCAACCTTTCCCCACCTAATAACTTTTTTTTTTTTTAAGTGAACCGTCCGAATTGAATAAACCTTTTTTCTGTTTGAAAGATCTCGGAGAGGCTCATTCCCACATTTCGCTGTTTGATTTGAACCGTTTTTTGTTCAATGTTGAACCGTTCAGAAAAAAAAAAAAAAACAACTTAACATTAGAGCCTACGGGGACATTTAAGTTGAATGTTGATTCTGAACTTAAAGGCGGATTTCCTTCAAACTAATTTTGTAAGAAAATGGTTGTGGTAAATAATGTACTGTAAAGTACTTTTCTGAATAATCTTCAGTGAGGACTCTGATTCAGACTCCAGCGCCGCAAACATGGCGGAAATGCAGGCTCAAAAAAAAAAAAAAAAAAAAAAGACTGTGCAGACGATTTTTTTGTTTATTTATTCATTTGTTTTATTTTATTTATTATTATTATTATTATTATTTTTTTTTTGGCAGATGATTTTTTTTTGTCACAAAATTTTTCATTCACGAGGGCATTTTATTTTTTATTTATATTTAACAACTGGCAACGGATTAAAAATGAAATTCGGGACATTTTATTAACGGACGAGTTTTTTTTTTCTTTTGTTTTTTCTTTCTTTGATAAAATGTGTTTTGATGTTATTTGTACTTTATTTTTTATTTTTTCAAACGATTGAGGAATTTTTCTACGGAAGAACTGTAACAGTTACATTCTTTACAAGGTGCGACAAAGCTTTATTTATTCATTTGTTTACTTTTTACGTGTCTATTTCATCTGATGAAAGGGATGTATTTTGCTTTTAGAAATCAGCTTTAAGTGCTAAAAAGGTATGTTTGACATAATTTTCAGTCTCAGATAATCAAGAGAATAATGATCAGATGGTAGAATGCCGATGTCGATGCACGGGAAAGTAGGCTCGTTTAGTTCTTGACAAAACTGCTTGTTATTTCAGTTCCGTTGTTCATTGCCCACCTGACTTCGTGAAATCAATGCATTTACGAGCGAATAAGTGGGCGTGGTTTTTGTAGTTTACCGATGAAATTTTCATTGGGTTAGCTCCATTTGCACGCTTTGACACCTCCCCCCCGGAAAAATGTGAAATGCCGGGCCTGTTCTTGCTTGAAGTTTTTTTGCGAGGCAAATTGTGCAATCTTATACATTTTGCAAACAAGTAAACATTTGTATTATTGTATTTAACGTAATGCTTTTTTTTTTCAATTTATAAAATAAATATTAAAAAAAAAATACACGTATTTGGAAGCACATTAGGCACCATAAAAAGTTTCAGGTAAAGTCAAATTAGATATTAAACTAAAGGTAAAACAGCGAAGAGAAATTTAAACCAAAACAAAAAAGCTCAAGTTTAAATTAATATAAGTGTGGGAACTACTTACTGATTTACTGTTGCCTATATCCCTACGCGCGCAGAGAGACGCGGATTAACGCGGCTTGAGTTACGTGAAGCGACGATGACGATGTTGTTCTTGACGTTTATGTTTCAGATGCTTGTGTTTGTCCTGTGATACTGTGTTGTGTTTTTATGTCAATTAAATGTTTAAAAGATAATGATCTCATCATTTAGTAAAGAAGTTAAACCCCTAGACAACCAAACACCCACATAAGTGTCAACAAACTTAATTTTATTTCAATGCTAAATTTTTGCATGAATGCCAATTTCTTCTTTGAGACACAAACATTGCCCATTTTTTTTTATATTTAAAAACAAATGTTCACATTTTGAAAATGGTTTCTATTGAATGCATTAACACTTAATGTTAATATTCATTTGTTTTATGAATGTGCTACTTTAAAGAAATTAACTTTTAAATAAACTAATCAATATTTCATTTATATACTGTGAGAAAAAAAATTAATGTATTTATTTGTTATTACTAAGTTATTAAATTTTCGTCCAGATATTTTTTCTTTTTTTTGTACCAAAAAAAAAAAAAAAAAAAAAAAATGGACGTAATGGACAAAATGATTTTGGTGCGGTTTTTCCTTGCGCTAGTTTTTTCCGGAGTAGAAAAACTGGTAAAAAATAAAAATGTAGCTTTGCTATACATTTTCTGAAGAAAATTTAGAACACTGCAATAAATGTGTTAATAGATATGCAATAGGTTTCATCAGTTCTTTTTCCAGTATTCTGTTTTAGTTTAGGTTATCAGTTAGCTCGGTACCCTCTAAAAATTGTTAGATATAATGTCTGGGGAGGGGGTAAAAAAAAGACAACGTTGATGCTATACAAAACTAAAAATTGTTATTCGATGTATTAGTATAAGTGGTTCTTTTATTATAATTGAAGGGGCTAGTGGATAAAGGTGATATGAGACAATTTTTTTAATTTCTAGAAAAAAGCTTTTCAAATAAATAAATAAATAAATATATGCTATTTTTTGTATTGGATTTTTTTTAACGGGTAAGACGGGGTCTTATTCTTAGTTACTAACCATTTTTGTGACTAAGGGGACATGATACTAATGAACTTATCACCTTCATCTATGGTAAAAAGTAAGTCTGAAAAATAGTCACATATCACCTTTATCCACTTGCCCCTTCAATTTCTTCGTGTAACTTCATACATATATTTAGGCTTATAAACTTAGTAATGTGTGGACTTGAAGCAAAATGTTAACGCTTTTTACAGAGAGCAAAAATGATGACTAATTCATGGAAAACCTATGCATTTGCATCTATGTTGGCTTTGATGACTGTGGGCGTGCTTGTTTGGAGGAAGAAGAAAACATACGTTAAAGTTGGGAAAATATCAAAATTGATTCTTTATCCGGTTAAATCTTTAAGAGGTATTGAAGTTACTCAAGGAAACTGTACGAAGAAAGGTTTTGAAGTAGACGGTATGCTAGATCGGTAAGTCTGTACTTAACATTATGCCCTAATCATACATTGTGATTAAAACACATTCATCCTAGAGATGAATCAATCCGGGCCGTAACCAGACCTTAGTTTCGGAAGGGATTTGCCAAACCAATTTCTTGTGAAATCTATAAATGCAATAAAATTTGATTTCATGTCCTATATTCTGTTGATTTTTGTAACAATAGATGTTAAAAGGCCGTTGAGATGAATAACGTGAAAAAAAAAAAAAAAAAAAAAGACTCATCTTTTCAATGAAGGGGAAAAAAAAAATTCGATAGATAACATTAGTCATATACACGCATTCGAAAGAGTACTTTTGAAATTTCTATCTTAAGATACTTATAAGATATATTAAATATAGTGCTTGGTACTTACAAATTTGAAGATAATTTTGGTTTTTTTTAGTGGTATTAAAAATCCGAAGAAAAAGGTGTATTGTTGAGAAATTATGTTTGCAATTACTACAATAAAAATAAATTCTGCAGAAAAAACACTACAATTATTCAATAAAAATAATTTCATTTTCAAATGCAGTTTCAAAGAAAGAAGAAAACAAAAATAAAATAACATTAATAATTTTTTCAGAAAGAAACTATTAAAAGCATTTTTGTAATAGTTTTTAAAAACGTCGGAGGGTATTTGAGTTCTAAAAATCCACCCCTTAAATACGGCCCTGGTATCAATCAATCAGTAATCGGGCAATTGCAAGATAATTTATAATTGGCCAATTTCTGTCAATTAATTGGGAGCAAAAATTATTTTTCACTGAAGTTTTACGTCTATAATTTTTTCTCAATATAAAATAACATGTTATAACACTGTTAAACGACAATTTCTTTTCTTGGGAATTTTTGACAAATTTAATTTGCCCCACTTGTGGGAGCAGGTAAATAGCACTCATTTACAAAGTGTTTTTCATTTTAGACACATTCTCGCTCAACGATATCAAAAAAGCTATTTTTAGGTTTTTAAAGTGCTCTATTTGTGCAGAATAATGATAATGAAGTGAGTGGTATCATTTAGAAGGGTTTCATCTGACACTAGGTTACCAACACAAACACACACGCATGGTAACGCACACATGCTTACACAGACACCATTCACAATTTGTCATTAAAAAAATATACTGTCGGCCCCGCTTAAACGAATACTGTCGGTTCCAAGAAACATTATTCGATTAAACGGGGTATTCGATTAAGCGGGGATCTTTAACCCATTAATGCCTGACATTTTTTTCCCCAAAGATATTTTGTATACTGGTTACAAACGGTGTTTAGTGAACAGGAAAAATAATAAAAAAAATATTTCGTAAAAAATAATTTTTTTATTAAGGAAAGAAAAATCGTCCCTTAAAAGTTGCGATAGACCCCAGAGGGTACATACATTTTTTACAAAATTTTTTTTCTGCCTACGATATACTATTTAAAAAGACATTTTATAAGAAGAAATAAAATCAGCAAGTAACATAAACTGGGAAGCTAGGAATAACTTCGAAAATTTAGCTTTTCTTCTTGAGATTGTGAACGATGTAATTTTTAATAAAGATCATATTAAAACTGCTACAAAACACGCTTTACAATGGTTATGTGCTGCAATCAGTTAATAACGAATTGAAACAATACCAAGTTACTAATTGAAAACTATTATTTGGTTGAAATGTTCACTTTAGGGAAATTCGGACCCTTTTTAGGACCGTCCCTAAAAAGGAACGCTAGGCATTTACGGGTTAACATTACGTCTACGGCATCGGTTCCGAGATATTTTATTCGTATAAGCGGGGTATTCGTTTATCCGTTACCCGATTAAGCGGGGAAGATAGTAATTTGAATTCAAGATGTCAAAATTCAAATTCTTTTTTTTTTGGAAATAAGAACGTTTGGAATTAGACAGTCAAATTTCGAGTGATGGAAGCAGTTTTGTGCTATTTCTTTTTTTTTTTTTTCGGGAATGAAGAGAAGTATTGTTAAAACAATTTATTTTATTTTTAGCCAGTACATGATAGTATCAAAGGATAACGTTCTAATGTCCCAAAGTGATGCTCCGCGTCTGGCACTGCTGACACCAAGCATAAAAGACAATTTTTTGCTCATATCTGGACCAGACGTCGAGACGTTGAAAGTTCCTATCAAGAAATCAGTTTCAAGCAGTGATAAAATCATTGAATGCAGGTAACTAATTACCACGGCCGGTACTATTTTTTTTCAATCGACTAATAAATAAAATAAGCTGAAAAACAAGAATTCAATTCAAGTTATTTTATCAATATAAGAATTTCAAAGACTTTAAAATAGTATACTTTTCATTTTTATGTTCCAAAGTTTTTCAGTGCCATTGGAAAGAGTTTTTTCTGATCGGTAAGTTTCATATCGTTTTTTAATTATCGACGAAATGCAGCAACGAAAAGATTCTCTTTGGCTCTATATATTTTTCGTTCATATTTTAGATTGTATTACAGATAAATTCTTTTGCTTTAAAGCAGTGCATGAAAGAATCAAAATTTTTCTTTAATTCCAAAATGTCATTTTATAACAGAATCATAATTTTTTTTATAACTCCAAAATGTCATTAAAATAAGTCAACAACATCAATATAAAAGTTACCATAATAATAAAAGTTATTTTCGACGTTAAAGTTGATTATTTTCTTTAAATTAGTATTTTGTTGTAGAGTAACTGATTCAGAAAAAAATTAAACTGCGAATAAATAATATTAACCAAGAGTTTAATGACCATACACACATTATAAATTTTCATATAATTATTTTGAATTTTGAACAAAGATTTAAAACGAGATAAAAAAGGGTAAACATTTTTAAAATAAACTTAAAAAAAAGTTATTTTTGCCATTTATGTCTATTACTTTTATTAAAAACAAAGCTATATTTTTGAAGCGTAATCGATGATGTGATCAAGGCTATAGACGTTGGGGATGAAGCTGCTGCATGGTTCGAATCATTTCTAAAGGTTCCTGGCGTGCGAATGGTGCAATACAGCCCCGAGTTACCAGTGAGAAAGTACACCAAGAAAGATCAATTTTTCGCCAAGATGAGGAAAGAACAAGTTGTAAGTAAGCTAAGCTAATGGTGTATTGTAGGCGATGTTCTAAAAGTAGGGGAATGTGGGGCAAAGGGAAATAGATAAGATAATAGATAAGAAAATTCTTTAAAAATCAACAAATTGAAAAATTGCTTTCAAAATCATATTTTAATGAAGAAAGGTCGAAGTATTTTATAATAAAACTTGTATTGAAATAATTAGTCAAACCTGTCTATCTCGAATTTCATGGGACAGAAGAAAGATTCGAGACACAAAGGTTGTGATAAAATTTACAAAAATAAGTAATTGGAACAAAGTTAAATACTCAATACATTATCTTGCATTGATATAGTTGAATATTTTACTGTACGACATGCTACTAATTGTGATGACTATCCATCAGTAGCAAGTTAATACATACTTTAAAGTATACAAACAGTCTTTGAATGATTGTGCAGAAGATGATTTCATTCGAGATAAACATGAGAAAAAACATTAAAATTATGCTGTAAAAGCAGGGAAATTGAAAAATTTCGGCGTAGAGAGGTTTTCGAGATAAGCAGGTTCGAGATAAGAGCTAATATTTAGAAAAGTGCCAATTTGAGTCCCAAGTGAATTTTCACTAGTATTTCAATAACTAGTTAAAAAAATAATTTTCCCCAGAAAGAAGATAAGGTTCTGCTTTCATTTCATCTAATAACATCAGAATTTTTTTTTTCCTTCAGAAAATATTGTTTTTATACATCAAAAATTAGATCGGTAACGTGTCCCCAGTAGCAAAGCTTAGCATGCAAACAGGTCATGCGCACTTTCTAACTTCCCAAAAAAACACACTTGCACAAAAAACGATTCTACTTCTATCCCTTTGTTAATATTTTACTTCATTTTTGTTTTAATCGATTTCTGATTTTCTAGCCGATGCGAAATAAGCGTGCCCCCAAGTTCCGCCGTCAGAGTGGTAACAATAACTTCCGATCTATGTTTAGGCTCCCAAAATCATTTCCTGCACCTATACCACGTGATACTGAGTATCTGGTGGGATGTTTTATCGAATCGTAATTAAAAATTTGCATTTCTGCATCTAAAATTGTAGGTACGATTTTTTAAAGTGATTTTATAAAATGTGTGTCATTTGAGTCATCAGATCGGTAACACGCTCTAAAATGCGCAGTTTTTATTATTTTAAAAATTATTTTATATATAAGTATAGTCCTTTATTACAAGTGAAAAAACCACCTGTTTGATTTTGGTTTAGTGCGATCGACTCGGAAATAAAAAAAAAAACTTTGTCAGTTTGTCAGATCGGTAACAGTCAGAGCGGTAACATTGAAAAACAGCGAATATGTTACAGAACTAACTCACATGTTTCAGAATTATAAAAAGCAAAAATCATAGGTTTTAGCCATATATATTGAATATTTTTGTTCTTAAAAAAATGAAAAGCAATGAGTTTTAGTACAATTGCTTCATTTGTGGTTTGTATAACCTAACAATAGAAGTTAGTAAAATAAGAAAAATTGGCACTGCAGAAATTAAGTTAATTAATTATTATTATTTTATTTATTTATTTATTTATTTTTTTTGGTGCTTCAATTTCTCATAACTTCGCTAAATAACTAGATAATAACTAGCATGCTAAATTTGAATTTCTGATCAAGAAATTAAATTTCCTGCAACTAATTAAAGAAAAGCAAGAAGCAGAGTTGTGTGTTGAAAAAGTTGAAGTTGTGTGTTGTTTTAAAACAAAACAAATGTTTTATTAGCTTGGATTTGGTAATCTCACAATTTATTTTATCTAAAAACCTTATCGCTCATTTTTATTTCCAAGAAATGCTTTTTTATAATGAAATTTTATTTTTTAGCCCAATATATATATTTTAATAAAATTATCTTAATTCTATGTTAAAAATGCAAGGAAATGATATCATATTTAGAGATGTTAACGAAGACTGGAAAGCATCAACTGAAATATGTAGCTCATACCCTAATAGCACAATGTGTCACGGATAAGTCACAGTGACGTCACTGCGAGTCACAAGCGTCACAGTCACACCGTGACTCAATTGTGACGACGCACAAAAGTCACATTGTGACTCGTTTGCGACATTTGCGTGTGACTTCACTACAACGTCGCTGTGACAGCTGAATTGTGACCGGTCACAATGTAATGTTGCGGAGACGTCACATTGTGACCTTAATGTGAATTTTCATTAAAATATTTTTTTACCGATTGAAGACCGAATTAATAATACCGAATTAATAATTTTACGTTACAAAATCAGTCAAAAAAATTTTTTAAGGGCCTCAATCACTTTCTAACAGACAGCAGTAACAAAAGCGACCAAGTGACAACCACTTGCGAATGTCAATCCGTGATGACGTCAAAATTGCAGTGATGGCCCTTACAAGTCAATGCAATTTTGGACAATTTGTGACTATTCCGTGACAACATGACACAGTCACGGAAACCGTTGTCGTGTAATTGTGTATTTGATGCGACGTTTTGATAGTGATGCGATCAGTTTGTATCGGTTATGCGGCTTCTCATCATTGTCACTATCAAATTTCTTTACTTACTTGTGACCGTTAAATGACGTCGCTGTAAAGCCCTGTAGTGATTTACAGCAGATGCGAAAACGGGGTATGATTATGAATAGCACAGTGACAAAAATAAGACGCTTTTGTGACTCGGGTACGTCACAAGTAAAGTCCCAAAGAGGTGGCTGCAACTTACGAATGAAAATTCGCGGCGACATCACAAGTGCAATGTTGCAGTGACGACGCCTGGTAGCACGAAGGCAGTCGATGTCACTTAGTGCTGGTTTTGCGCCTGATTTGTGACTTTTAAATGAAATTCTTCAAAGCATTATTGCGATTTAAAAAAGTCGCAACAAACGGGGATGTGACTACGAATTGCACAGTGACCGCAAAATAAGACGCTTTTGTGATACCTCACAAGCGAAGTCGCAAAGATGTGGCAGCAACTTACGAGTGTCAGCTCGTGGAGAAGTCACAAGGCGGAGAAGTCCTCAGGTGCCGTCACTGTGAAGTCGCACTGTGACGCTGCCGCGACTTCACGCGTACGTCACTGACTGGTCGCATCGGTCGCTGTGACTGTGATGTGAGGTCGCTAAACCGTCACTGGGAGACCTAGGTTGCAATTGGGTCGTTAGGCGTTGTCACTGTAAAGTCGCATTGTGAAGTCGCCGTTGCTGACATTCGTATGTAACTTGGTTGCGACTTCACTTGTGACGCATGCGAGGGTCACAAAAGCATTGCATTAGCAACGCCTGAAGACGCAAGTGGGACTTTTCTCTGACGTCGTGGTAAAGTCGCATTGTGACTTAAAACTGTCACATCGACGTGGATGTGACTCACTTTGTGACCACAATGTGACCTTCAGCAGCTTTTTACTTTTTGAGTTACCTCTTGTAACTCTCGTCTAGTATAGTGGTTAGAATTCTTGGCTTGCATCCAGACAACCCGGGTTCGATTCCAGGCGTGGGACAATGGGTTTCGCAGCGTAACGGTTGGCGGAAAGTATGTTGATTCAATCCAGGTTCTTATATCAGTGATTTCTGATGTCAGTAAAAGACTCTTTTATTTTTTCAAAATTAAAAAAAATATTTTATGACAGGTCGTCGGGCGCCGTCACTGTCAAGTCGCACTGTGACGCCGCCGCAACTTCACACACAGGTCACTGACTGGTCACATTGGTCGCTGTGACTGCGATGTGAGGTCGCCAAACCGTCACTAGGTGACCTCGGTTGCAATTGGGTCGTCATACGCCGTCACTGTAAAGTCGCATTGTGACGTCACCGCGGTCTGACATTCATAAGTCGCGGTGACTTGGTTGCGACTGCGCTTGTGACGCGCGTCACGGGTCACAAAAGCGTCACATTTTGGTCACTGTGCTATCAGGGTATTAACATCAGATCTGTAACATTCATCAGATCTGTAACGGCTTAAAAGTGAGTAATCTAAGGAGGGGGTAAATAACTTCCTTGACCTCCCCCCTTTTATTTTCTTGCATTTAGACCCAATTTAGACTTAAAACCCAATATGAGTTTTTTTCTGCAAAAAAAATTTTTTTTTAGAAAACTCCAACTTCAAATTGGCACTTTTCTAATTATTGGCTCATAAACAGGTTCGACTGTATTTCCTTTTTGGCAGTGAATTTTTAGCTTCAAAAAATATTTCACTTTGTCCCATCTATGGCCAGTTTCACTTTTTTAATTAAATATTTTTTATTTGCCAATAGAAATTATTTTCATCAAATATATGAAAAAAAAAAACCCAAATGAATGAATAAATTAATGAATAAAAAGCCAATAAAAATGAATAGGTTAGTTAATTAATGCATAAGAGGCTTAAATAAAATATTGAATGAATAAGGAAAAAAGTGAATGAAGGAATGAGTGAACTAATAAATGAAGAGTAAGTTAATTAAAGAACGAATGAATGAGTGAAAAAGTAAACAAAATGAGCTATTTCACTTCATCTCTAACTTTGAAAAAGACGTGTATTATTATGCACCTTGATTTATAGAGCTATTTATTTTTTGACCGGATATAACTATAAGTTCAAGATTCCAAAGCATAGTTAAATATTGATAGGTAGGCGGGGTGCTTCAAATTAAAAATACCGTACCACTGCATTTTGCACCGTTAATTCACTTTGCTTCCCATTTCCCTACTAATTATATTGATTTAAAATCTTAAAATGTAATGCTATTTCTTGCCATAAAACTCACGCATAGTTTGTTTACTCATTGGTCCGTGGTGAACTGAAAACAATATTATCAACAGAAACACAACATTAAAATTTCTTATTTTTCAGAAAGTGTTCAAAATATCAGTTAAAACTAGTAATTCGTGAAACCTTGATTATCTCCAATGCTGTTTTTTCTTTGAGCTGTGTCACTTCTGTTACTGTAGTGTGATACCGTCCTACTAGTTACAGAAAATATGTTATGAAAGTACATCTTTCACTTATGCGGGAACTTTTTTATTTCCATAAGATTAAAACATTAAACTCTTTCGGTCAAAAATGTTTTAATTAAATTATTATTCAAACTAAGTGCACCTATTTAAAAGATGTATTAGAACACTTATGAAGTTGGATGACACTTTCTATACTACTTGATGCATCTTGATAAAAGAAATGAGAAACTTTTTCTTCTGCTTTGATTGAAAACTAGAATTTCAAACCTATAAATGTCTGAAAAAATGTTTTTTGAACAGCTCTGTGTGATAACAATGGTAATATTAATAATCATGTCTATGGGAGAAACGCCTGAACAAAATAACTCATTTCTATTTGTATTAATGCTTCCAGTGATATTTGAATATTTCCCTAATTAGTGAAAAAATGAAGTAATTGAAGCCCCTGATGTAAGAAAAAAATCAACTCCATCATTTACTTTATTTTATTTCATTTAATTTTATTTATTTATTTATTATTATTATTTTTTGCATACGGGAGAGTTCTAATACTTATCAAAAGTATGAATATTTAAACATGAATTTTAAAGCGTTCTTCCCTAATTTTGATTCCTTTTTGTGGTTCCCTCAACCTTTTAAATTGGAGCTGCTCATTTTTGCACGCAGATTTTTAAAAAACTATATTATGCTGATCGATTTTCTATATGTTGCAATTTCAGTGATCAAACAGTAATAATAAATTCGTGAACTAATTTTTTAACCATTCAGTTGTGAAATTATAATAATAATAATTTAAAAGGTGATTTTTATACACATCATTATGTACAGATTGGTTTTCAAAATTTGTCTGCGTTGCATATCGTATCGACAGCCTCTGTTGAAGATTTGAACTCAAGAGTCGGCGAAAAGAAAACTTCGGAGAAAAATTTTCGACCTACTATATTAGTGGAGGGATGCAAGCCTTTTGAAGAAGTAAGTTTGGTACTTCCCTTTTAGTTTTTCCCCCTTAAATTAAGAGCAAAAGAATCTGAGAAACTGTGACGCCTAGCATTATGAGGTGATTCATGACCTCTCAGATTTTCTCCCAAAAATTACCAAATGTTCATTATCCTATTGAAAGACCAAATCCAGAATGTTTTGCTCTAAAGTTGAGTTGTTTAGTTTTTATGGATCCCAAAGATGAAGGTGCGGCATCAAAAATTAAGCGGATTTTCAAGACATGGAAGTTGCCGTGAGCCAAAACTCTTACCAGGAGCTGTTTAACCCCAATTTTCTTTTTGTATATGGAATATAGAAGGTTGAAACTTTACAAAATGAAGGTTAAATTTGTGGTAAGTTGTTGCCGTAAGGTCAGTGAAGGCCCTCAAAACAAGGCATTTTTGACGTTTTTTAGCGTTTTTGAGGTCCAAAAACAGCTTGTACATTTCAGTTGGCATGGCAAAAGTAGTGTCGTTTGAAAGACCAGTGTAAGCACTTTAAAATAATGTATAAATAACTGAGGAAAGTTTCACGTGCTTTTAGTTACGTAAGGCCGAAATATGAAAAATGTCATATTTTACCGATATTCAAACGGTCATAACTTCCTCTGCCAACAACATATTGAAATATTTTTTTTTGCTAATGTCATACTCTATTCTTTGTCTTAACAGAACAGTTGAGTCCTTTGAGGCGAAATGTAAAAAATTTTTTTACAAAAAATGTACAGGAAAAAATACATTTTTTGTCAAAAAAAAATTCACATTTCGCCTCAAAGGACTCAACTGTTCTGTTAAGACAAAGAATAGAGTATGACATTGGCAAAAAAAATATTTCAATATGTTGTTGGCAGAGGAAGTTATGACCGTTTGAATATCGGTAAAATATGACATTTTTCATATTTCGGCCTTACGTAACTAAAAGCACGTTGAACTTTCCTCGGTTATTTATACATTATTTTAAAGTGCTTACACTGGTCTTTCAAACGACACTACTTTTGCCATGCCAACTGAAATGTACAAGCTGTTTTTAGACCTCAAAAACGCTAAAAAACGTCAAAAATGCCTTGTTTTGAGGGCTTTCACTGACCTTACGGCAACAACTTACCACAAATTTAACATTCATTTTGTAAAGTTTCAACCTTCTATATTCTATATACAAAAAGAAAATTGGAGTTAAACAGTTCCTGATAAGAGTTTTGGCTCACGGCAACTTCCATGTCTTAAAAATCTGCTTAATTTTTGATGCCGCACCTTCATCTTTAGGGGTCCATAAAAACTAAACAACTCAACTTTAGAGCAAAACATTCTGGATTTGGTCTTTCAATAGGATAATAAACATTTGGTAATTTTTGGGAGAAAATCTGAGAGGTCATGAATCACAGGCGTGACACTTTCTCAGATTCTTGCTCTTAAGAATGCTCTAAAACAGAGAGAGAGAGAGAGAGAGAGATAAAGAGAGAAAGAAAAACAAAAATAAAAGCATTTTCTTCAAGGAAACTTTTTACATAAATTTATTTTTTTAACTTAGCTGAAGGATATTATCATAAACTTAACCAAAAGATATTATCATCACTTAGTATAAAGTGACGTACTAATTTCACTTAGATTGGAGTCTTAAAGAGCATTGCGCAAATTTCTATCCATATACAGTGAAATTTCGGTGCAACAAATACAATGAAATATCTGTTTCAGAGAAATAAATTTCCACTCGCAATTTAATTGTTATTACATGGCACGAATTTCATTATAATGAATAAAATTGCTCCAAATGAGATTTCACAGAAATAGCTATTTTACTCCTCATGCTATCATTTAAATTACTTAGCAGTCTATAGGATTTTTGAAATAGTGCTTCTTACCGCATATAGACGTCGAGAGTGAACTGTAAAAAACGACAAAAAAAAAAAAAAAAAGTGTTTCACCCGCAACCTTAGAAGTTCAATTATTTCATAATTCACTTAGAGCGAAGTCTCCTTGGCTTGGCGCGATCGGATATTAACTGAAAGGTTAGTGCACTCACTCGGGAGTGATAGCTATTTTTGTAAAAAAAAAAAACCGACTGGCCGACAGGAACTAAGCTTTTGTTGAATAACACATGCTCACAATGCTTAACCCTCGTGGGTTCCTTGGGGTCATATGTGACCCCAATGCAATTTCTGTTTAATATATTTTGTTAATCAACCATTTGTTTTTAATGGCATTTTGTGGCTTTTATTCTTCTAGTTTTCTATTCAAAATAATGCTATTATTGTGTTTTATTTTTCCCGAATTGCATTTTTTGCACACAAGACCCTTGGGGTCACTTCCCCAGAAGGCCAAAAAAAGAGGACGTTGCAACTTTTGTCCAAGAGAACTGGACAGAAAATGCATTGAAAAATGTCATAAGTGTTTGAAATTCACTTGCAAAAATCATGTTTTTTCAGGTCTGTAACAGATGTAAATAAATCTACAGTTATTGTAAGTTTTGCTCTAAAATTATAATTTTAATTCATAAACTAAATTTTACTTTAATTGTATCTTTTTATTTTTTGTTTTTTTAGCATTAAAAAGTGTGTGAACTTAAATAATGCATGTAACATTCAATAATTATAATGAATTAATTAAAGGAAGCATTGGGGTCGTTTATGACCCCAAGGGTCTTGAGTGTAACTGAAATGGGAGGGACCCACGAGGGTTAAAATGATAATGTTGTTGAATTCACGAATTTAACTTTATTAATTGAAACTTAATTAAATCGAAACGTATTTATTGTTTCAATATACCTTAAACTTTATATTATTTAATTTTTGATTTTTTTATTTTAAATCTGTACAAATATATTTCACGAATATACTTTCATTGAAAGTTTCAATTTTTGTTATTTGGTTTAAAACGCTCTATTTAACTGAATGTGAAAAGGTGTGCCAGTACCAAGGGCGGATACAAGGGAGGGGCAATGGGGGCGATCGCCCCTCCCTTGAGGGACTCTTCTCCAGCACTTTTTAGATTTTGAAGTTCAAAAAAGGTAATTTTAGTTGATCTTTGATGATGTTAAGAGAAAGGGTGCGGGGATTCTGGACTCTGATCTGGAAATTTTTCAAAATGGAAGGCCAAAAAATTTGTAATCAACGTGTGTTATCAAGGATGCATGGCGAAAAAAGTGAGCAAGTAAAAAAAAAAAAAAAATCAATCGCCCCTCCCTTGGAACATTTCTGGATCCGCCCTTGTCCAGTACCGGAATTTCTGTATGGAATTCCCCTTCTCATTAGCGCACATAGACGTAGGTGCGCCTCCCCGCAGGATTTGTGTGTGCCCCCCCCACCCCTCATTAAACTATAAAAAATATTTTTCCTGAGTTACTCATAGTGTTATTTTCCGCCATCACGTGCCCCTCCCCCACGCCGCAGGCGGTGGCGGAGGTGCTACGTACGCCACTGTCCTTCTCTTTTTGTAAAAATACATTACAAGTTTACATATCGCACATCCAGAATGAAAGGGGCACATCTCAAAAAATGCATTTTTTGGAAATATGTTTAAATAGCGTACCTTAGTACACCTTACATGAGAAACCGACCCATTTTTTTCTAGTGTTAACAGTCGCAGCTAAAAAGCAACTTATGCCCTTATCATTCTCCAGATTCTGCCGATTGTGAAGGGAGAATTGAGTTTGAAGGGGGCACATCTTTGATAATCAGAGTTCGCCGAGCGGAATTGGTGCAAATTATGGCTAGTACTTTTTTTTTAAACCAATTAAGAAAACCGTAATTTCGCTTTTTTTTAAACTGACACTCGTTTTAATTGTTCGTTATTAAGTATAAATTGTTTGTGCACAAGTACTTTATGAAGTGTTCCTTTTTTTAGAATAAGAAGAATAGTATTATGTAACCTAGCGTCAAATCATTAGGAATTAAAATTTGATTTAATATCGCTCTGAAATTAAACAGCGATAGGAAGTATCAGTTGACAAAATGTTTCACATTTCAAATAAAATAAATGTATCTAAAAATCCTTAGAACAATTTTTTTCTTCGAGAAAACTTGCAATATTTTAATATACTAAAATTTCCTATATTTCATACAGTATACATTCTATCATTACAGCTAATTCAAAAAGAATGTATAAAAATATTTTTGGTAAAACTAAGCATCATGACTTCAGTGCATAATTAACCGTTTTAAATTCTACAGTCGAAAAATAAGTGAATCTAATTATTTTTTATTAGTTTTGTTTATCAGCTTCTATGCTTTTATATTTAAAAAAATTGCTATTAAATTGAAAACAGTAACGTATTACCTAATTTGTTGATTAAATACTTTTAGAACTATTTTATAACTCTACTACACAAAACCCTTTTTGTTAAATGTTTGTTAAAAGCTACAAACTTGAAAATAACTTTGTCACACATTTAGAATTACTATACCTATTTAAGTACAACGTTTAAACTACAAGCAAGGTCAATATTGAGAAATCAAAACACAAAAAAAAAAAAAAAAAAAAAATCTGCAAACAATTTAGAGATACGTTATTGTTTTTAATAAATTTGAAATTCTTCGTATTATTTTTTCCCTTCGACTTTTTTGAATTGATCGTCTGCTTTTCGTTTAAACCTTCTGAAATGTTAAATCGAATCATTAATAAAGAAAGAAAACTATAATTGCTGTTGACTTTCTGTGCCCGTTTTGATCTAAATTCATACCCTGTTAAAGAGCGAAAATTAACATTGGTAGTAGAATGTTTACATTCTGAATTTCAGTAGGACCAATTTTATAATGTGCTTAAAACTTAAATCTTGTCTAATTTATTATCAATAAAATTTATTTCTTCAATTTTAATGCTATCTGCTGGTTGTTTTTATTCAATGACTTTTAACATAGATACTGCTCTTTTAAACAATTGAAATTCAACGGAATTCTGTAACAACTAATCATTCCTGCGAAACTGAACTACAAAGAAGGAAATACCAATTACTGTCTAACATTTTTTCGCGAAACCTCCGTTGAATCTGCGCACGCACCAAGTCTCTTCTGACTCTCTCGAAATAGGGGGGAAATGCAACGAGGAAGTAACAAGCGAACAAAAACTGAAGGCATTGGGAAGTGCGCATCCTAATCCTATCTCCCCTTTTTCAAATGGAAGCGTTCGTGGTTGCCAGGCCCACAGTACGCAAGCTTCTTTAGGAGTTAAGAGGTTTAAAGTACCTTACATTTTTTAGGTAAGCAAGGGGCAGACAGGCAAAAAAAAGTCATGTGTTGAGTTGAGTTAAGTGAATTTCGTAGCAGTTTTTTGAAGATATTCCATTTCCAATCCACTCCAAAAACATTACAACAGATCCCGTTTTCACTTAACTCCCCCCCCCCCCAAAAGTAAACATTGTTAATGTTTTTAATTATCAGAGCCATACTATACAGCTGACATTGATTTCTTAGTTGATTAGACCAGTAGTAACAATTGAAAATCTCTAACATGGCTTAAATATTTTTAATTACACGTATAAATTTTAGATTTAAATGAGTGCTAATGTTTTTGCATGCATATTTCAATGAGAGAACTTAAGCATATTTTGAAGTTCTGTAAAAATATTTTTCAAGGACTCATGGACACACATCAAATTTGGAGGAGCAGAAGTTTTATTCCTGATTCCTACTGGAAGGTGAGATTTTTTTTAAAGACTTCTTTATGTGAATTGATTAAGTAGCTGATAATTCAATTTCTTTTTTTTTTTACACACAAAAATACCATTTCAGTTCTGTCAGCTTCAACTGATGCAGAATTTAATAAATTGGGTAAAAATTTTTATTCAAGGACGACTGAAATTCCTATAATCACGTTTTGAAGAAAATTTAAATTCTTCTTACTATTGTAATTATTGTTTTTATTATTACATGGATTTATAAGGCTTATAAAACTTCATTATACATTTTTCATATCCTGCATATTTATATTTTAGTCCTAAAACTGAATTCATTATAAAAGGGACAGTATTTGTTTGATACTTTAATTTGAATCCATTGGTTATGTTGTTTTGATTTCTGATGCTTGCATTGATGTGCTTTTTAGAATAGTAATTTTTATATTTGTACGAATTACCTTTAATTAAAAAGTCTTAATGTTCTAACGTGTACATAAATGTACCTATTAGTTAAAAAACCAAAGATTTTACTTTCACAAAAATGACTGAACAGTAAATGATAAAACTAATAAATCTCGAAAATAAAGAAAAATGAGGGAAACATTTGCAAATACATTACTCATGCACTTTTGCATGAGTAAATATTTTGACCGAGTGGTAAGTTGCCAAATGGATAAAAGATATAACTAGTTCTTAATACAGTATCACTTGTTCACAAATTAATAGGTTTTAGGCTATAACAAAAAAAAAAAAAAAAAAAAAAAAGCTACCTTTTGTTATGCCTCTAACCTACTTCGGAAATTTGAGGTAAATCTTTTAGGAAAGTGAAACCCTTCAGCAAGCTATGTCAATACTGTTAATTTGATAGTACCTATCTTTGCAAATTCTTTGTAGCAAAAAAAGCATTTCAACAGAATTTCGTTTACAGCTCTCTAGAAACCGAAAGGGAAAAGTGAGATTTTCTGCAGTTTTATTTATTCAGAACGATTTAAGTTCTGAAATTTATAGATGCTATGTTAGGATTCGGTATAACAATTATGTTTTATTTTTATGAAAGTTCATGATCTTACACCAAATTTTCTAGGTGTTTATCGACAACAAACGACCCGGAAACTGCAGTTTTGTCCCAAAAAGAGCCTTTAGTAACTCTCAGAAAGTAAGTTTGTTTTAACTATAGTAAATATTATAGATGCTCAAATTTAACTTTTGCGCAGTATCAGTTTAATTCTGGAAAAGGTTCTGAAATGCATGAATTTTTTTGTTTTTCAGGTACAGAATACCGAAAGATCCTGAACTTCAAAAGAAGACTGGCTCACGAGCATGTTTTGGCATTCATTGTTCTGTTGTTAAGCCTGGAGAGGTAAAAGTTGGAGATGACATTTTTGCTGTGGTTGGAAGACAACCAGATATGATTAAAAGGATGTAAAAATGATTAAAAAAAAAAAAAAAAAGTCTGATGTCTTACGTGTTATATCGTTTCCCCCCCCCCCACACACAATTTTATGCAAATACAAACATTTATTACTATAATTTTTAGTGTACAACCTGCAAGCTCAGAGTTCATATTTTCCCAGGTAGCACAACACGTAACGTTTAAATGTTTCCTAAATATTTTACACTAGTTGTCATAACACTGAAAACTATTTTGAAATGCAATACACCGTCAACTCGTTCATTTTGATCCATGGACTGCAGTTTCGGGCTTATTATGCCCTCATCAGCATGAAATACGAAAGTAAATGAGTTGGCGGCAAAAATCCTCTTATAGAGCAAAGAGAGCCGAAAAAAATTGGTGGCTAATGTGAAATTAGAATACCAGCGAGCGCACATGGGAATGAACTAAAATATCAGTTTTATTATATATTTTATTATTATTTTTATTTTTAATAGACAATTTTAGCATTACAGGTATGATCTAAAATTTTGAACTTTTCTTAAACAATACCCCAACTGGGTTTAATTTACATTAAAATATTTTTAATGCATTACTTGGTTAGGTCTTAAGCCAAAATATGTTTCCATGCAGAAAGTAAAGATATTTTCAGAGGAATACTATAGAAAAAAATGCAACACACAAAGACCTGTTTTGTAAAACACTTTTAAAGCAAAAACAAAAAACAGACTTTTAACACAAAATGTTTACATATTAGATAAATAATAATAAATGTCTAGATATATACAACATTTCAAAAAAAAAAAAAATATCGCAGAATTCAAAACTAATATTTAAATGTTCTATATGTGATGTTTGAAATAAGCAATCATGAGACGTCTAAATAATAATTAAAATATATCCTGTAAAACAATATTTATTGTTGGAACCGTTTTACAGCAAAATTGGAAAAATTCTATATAAATTTGCTCAGATGAGGATCATATTACATGTATTTCAAGTAAGTTTAAAGCATTTCATGAATTTACCATAAATATATAGTACTATTAATCAGCAAAGTATACATGCCAGTTTTTCATTTTTGCTAGCTAATTTTTATACATACTAAGTATCAGGGCCGTAACCAGACCTTAATTTCGGGGAGGGTTTTACCTAACCCATTTCTCGTGAAATCTATAAAGTCAAGAAAATTTGATTTTATGTTCTTTCTTCTGTTGATTTTTGTTACCAAATGGTATTAATATGAAAAATGTAAAAAAAAAAAAAAAACTCATACTTTCAATGAAGAAAAGAAAAATCTGGATCGATGAGTTTACTTATAATACGCGTATTTGAAGGAGTATTTTTAAAATTTCTATCTTACGACACTTATAACATGTGTTAAATATAGAGTTTGGTACTTACAAATTTTGCTGGTTTTTTAGTGATACTGTCGTCCGGTAACGGATAAACAAATACCATGCTTACACGAATAAAATATCTCGGAACCAAATATTTCCCATGCTATAGACGCAATGTTAAAGATCCCCGCTTAATCGAATAATATTTCTTGGATCTGACAGTATTAAAAGTTCGAAGGCAAAAGTGTATTGTTAAGAAATTGTGTTTGCAACAACTGCAATAAAAATATAAATACAGCAGAAAAAACTTAATGTGTACAATTATTCAATAATGATAATTTCTTTTTTCAAATGCAGTTTCAAAGTAAATAAGAAAATTAAAATTAAATAGGAATAATAATATTTTCACTGAGAAACTATGAAAAGAATTTTTGTAATAGTTTTGACAAATTCCGGAGGGGGTTTGAACCCTAAAAACCCATCCCTTATATACGGCCCTGCTAAGTATATATTTTTTTGCAGTTATGGACTAGACACCAGATGATTTTTTATATTTTACTTAGTTTAGTTATGAAACTAAAATATAAGAGCTAAACATTTTTAATAAAAATATCATTAAAGCCTTGAATAAGTACAAAATATTAAATTGAGTTCACTTACGTCACACAATTCTATCTTCTGGTTAGGGATCCATTGATTTTTTGAGATTTTATCCAGCCAGTTTCCTTCTTTCTCCGTTTCTTTTACCCATAGGTAAACGATACAGTTTGTGGCCGATCTTGAACTGTTTGAGCATCCGAATGCACTACACCAACGCATCATCACATTTAAGAAACCGATCAATGAAGAATTTGAATAGCGAAGCCAAAATAACAAATATATCCAATCTTTCAACACAATGAAACTACACAAGGACCGACCCAAAATGCTGCGCAAAAACCACATGACTGCCAAATTCCAATCAAAGTCAAAAACAACAGGTACTGCATTATTTTATTTCGGGATTACGGATCAAAAAAATGTCAATTTTTTTATGCTTATTTTCATACATGCATATCTTTTTAAACATAATAGCATCATTCGCATGCAACATTTCCTACAAATAAATGTAAAAATATCTATTTAAATAAATGAGTAATTTCGGGATTTCGGATCAAAAAATATCAATTTTCTTATGCTTATTTTCATACATACATATCTTTTTAAACATAATAGCATCATTCGCATGCAACATTTCCTAAAAATAAATGTAAAAATATCTATTTAAATAAACGAGTATTTACCTACAAAGTTGGCTTTCTGTATGGCAGAAATCATTATACTTTGGAGTTGGCCTACTCTTATCTTAAATCTACAGCTCAAAACACTGTATAGTTATGTTATCTAGTAGCAACAAATAGTAAATAAAAGCATCCGAAACCATAAAAGGGACATGTGAAATAATTCTTGAAAGACTGGTTGTGTAGTGTTCATTTTCACCGTGCCCGAGCTACACCCGGGATGAGCCAGAATGGAACATTTCGCTTGCCCGAGTCCAGCTCGGGATAAGCCGGGAAGGGGTTAAGCTGGGTATTCAGGGTTTTAGTTTTTCTCAAGCATTAAAGTCACTTCAGGGTAGTATTTATTAAATTGGATTATTAAAAAAATTAAGTTGGGAGGGGGGGGGATGGCAAAACAAAGTCTTCATATAAAAGTAGGAAGGACAGGAATAAAAAGTTTAGAAACCATCGCCTTACAGATATTAATTGAAAAGGTATAAAGAAGGGCTATTAGGTTATTAATGGACTTATATTTAGATGGATTCTAGGCTTAACATATTTAATTATGAATAATAGTCTTGAGCAAAGGAAAGCCAGAGAAGACATTATTAAGGTAGTCAAATTTATTAAAATTGAAGACTTGATGTGCTAAATTTTTGCACAAATTGCAAAACCTGGAGTCATTATTTTAAGCTTTTCAAACGTCAATTTAATTTTGAAATTAGGAAAAACTATTACAGTGGAACAGGCAATAATCTGGACCGTCGATAATTCAGATTCACGCTCGGAAAAATATAAAAATAAGACAATGAAGATGGCGGTGTTAATGAAGTGACAGAAATATGCAGCACGATCTCAGGCTTTGAACAATGCGAAGAAAAGGATGCCAGTGAGAGGTTAGCTGTCGATAACAACGACGCTGGATACCAGATGTTGATCGATGACAAAATTGCTGCTATAGTGTATGAAGATGACCCAGACATAGTGGAATCACATGGTGAAGCTGAAGACAAAATTGAAGAAGCAGTGCTGACACATTCAGAGGCATTTATGGCAGCAGAAACTCTGATGTCATGGCTCGAGAAACAGAAAGAGAGTACACCTTCTCAGTTCATTATGTTAAGACGGATTAAAGACTTAGCTGCAAAAAAGCGAACAAGTACTGCAGTACAGAAATCTATTTAAGACTTTTTTAAAAGCCCTGACGATGTATAGAGAGTTTCATATTCTTTAACTTCATACTGTATGGTTTTGTTTTTTACTGTATTGTACTTGAACTTTCCTTCTCATTTTGTGTTTATATTCTGTGCTATTTTAGCTTCCTTAAAGTACAGTACAAAGTAATACATGGCAGCTTTAACCGTATTTTCCTACTGCAATTGTGAACATACAGATGTAAGTAAATTTGCAAGGTTTCAGTTACATTTCTATAGTTTTAAAGCAGAAAAATAGCCTATTTTTGAAAATTCGAATTTTTTGATAATCCAGATGGTGTCCACTCCCAATTAGTCTGGATCATCAACGCTAGACTGTACTTCAAATAAGGTTGTAGACATTTGGAATAATTAACCAAAAGTAGCTATTACATGGAATGGGGTTTTAAGTTTTAACAGGACTCTTGGCTATAAAATTACTACGACCAGTCAAGCTCAACCTGCAGTCTGGTACATCTTTGTATTTTTATATGGGATGAATAAGAACAGAAGTCAAAATCAATAGCAAAAATATACATTTTATTTAAAAAAGAAATGCGTAACAATATGTTTAAGCTCGAAATTTTACAAATTATTTTTTTTTGTACCTAAGTCAATGAAGACACATTGCTTTATTAACAAAATTAGGTATTTTTCACATTTTTTGAATCATAGCTGGTTGTTTTCCAACCACTGCATAAATTTCATCACCAACTTTAATTTCACCCGGCTTGATTACAGCACAATGAGTTCCAAAGCAAGGTAAAGACCCAGTCTTTTTTACCACCTCAGGATCTTTAGGTATTCTGTACCTAGATAAAAAAAGGAGCATTTTAAAAGGCTTCCCAAACATTTTGTTATTAACATTTTTATCATTACATGAAAACCAAACTTACTTTCTGAGAGTTATCAATGGCTCTTTTTGGGACAAAACTGCAGTTTCTGGATCATTTGTGGTCAACAAGCATCTGGGAAAAATTTGTTCAGGTCATTGCAGAAAAAAATTCAAATGTTATGCAAGACATTGCAACTTAAAAATTAAATTATCATGACAAAGCAAAAAAAAAAAAAAAAAGAAACAAAAAGCATAGCTGCCAACATGCCAACTTCAATAATCTTACAATGCCTGCTGTGGCTGTATTAGTGCACTTTTTCAATTAAACACACAACAAACCATTAAAATTTAAAGTATTACAGCATTTTGAAATCTTTGCCTGCAATTAATATTTACTTTTATCAGCAAAAAAAAAAAAAAAAAAAGGGTAGGGTAGGGGAGAGAAAAAACAAAGAAAGAAAAAATAACAGTGGCGATTTACAAAAGAAAAATATAGGATTACAACCAGAGCTGCCAACTGCTACGAAAAAATCTAACTACAGCCTTGAACTACGGTGTTATGAAAGTATGTCCAAAACTTACGATTTTCTTTTTTCTTTATGTTCTTAAAAAGCATTTTAAACATTAGATAATATCCAAATTATAATCATTTAGATACTATTGCTTTTGTGCTTAATAACGTTCCAAACATTTGCTTGAGAATAAACAAAATTAATTTATCATAATAAATCATAAAAAAAATAAGAAATTGAATATTTTTCAAACTAAGCTGTTACTTGTACTATTGTAAGTTTAAATGTAAATTATTCATTGGGGTTTTTACATTAGCTATTAAATGTGCCATTTTAACTCCTCCCCCTCAAAGTCAAAACTCTGCTATGAAATTAGCTTTTCAAAAGTTGGCAGCTCTGATTACAACACACAGTCAAAAAGCAGGCTTGTGCTTTTAACAGTTCGAGAATACAAGTGTACACTTTTAAAACATTGCTTAATTTTTCTACAGGGTGCACCATTAATACAGATCAAGAGTACCCTTTCAGAAGAAATTAATGGCTTGCTGCAATCTTACATTTTTCTTTTACAAATTAAATAAACTTTCTGTTGTTGCTGAAACTAATATAACAGGAACTAAAGCTTTCATAAGTTGCTGACTTTCAAAAATTTCTTTCAAAAACTTCTTCAAAACATTTTTCTTTTTGTAAGTTCTTAGTGATCAAAAATTTCTCCAGTAAATTATCAGACAGAGAACTGGGCAGCTCAGTACAGAGTTTTTCTGATGTTGCTAAATATTATTTCGCACTCTGCAGGGTTGCGAAATTATATAGCTAAATCGGAAAGCATAGTAAAGGAGGCCATATCATCTGGCAAATCATGTGTTTGAACAGAACAAAATTCACTTTGGAGCTTATCTTAAGTTTCATATGCAGTTTTTCCATTCCTCTGAAGCATCATACCCGAAAACGCAGAATTAGAGAACTAAAGCTTAATTATCTTACAATTATGCCGTAAGATCTTACAATCTTACAACATGTTAAAAAATCTTACAATGTAAGGCTAAATCTTACAAGTTGGCAGCGATGAAAAAAGCTTTTTGCTTGAAAAGTGAATTAAAATTTTGTGATGTTTTATCGAACAAAAATTGCAGATTGCTGGAGACATGTGTTTTGGGGGTAAAGGAGCCCCTTTCTCATTGCAAAGATATGTGAAGGTTAGGATAAAAAGAAAACTTTGTAAAAATTTAACATTGTCCTAATTGATTTAAACCAATAAAATTTTGGAGCACCAGCATCTACGAAAATTTAAAATCATAAAAACTCAAGCCAGAAGAGTTTAGCATCCCCTCATATAAGTTTAACAAGCATTTTTTAAGATTAAGCTACGTTATTTCCTTTTTTATCAAGGTAGAAAACTAAGATCAATTTTCCGCTCAGTTACATCAGTTTTCATTGGGATAATTTAAAACGATTTTAATTTTTATGACTTAGGGAATTCTTAAGTCAAAATAAATTGTTTTTTCCAACTAAAAAGTTTTTAAGAAATTCAAACATTCTATATGAACCACTGAAATATTCATTTTCAATCACATGAGTATCAGTTAAAAAAAAAAAAAAAATCAGAAGTGATACTTTAATCAAACTGGTAGCACGACTTTGTAGAAAAGTGCATAAAAAAGTCTCTGTCTTAATTATACCTCAAATTGAATGTTGAATGAAATCTGACTGACATCTTACAAAAAAAGCCTAAGGCTCTTCCTGATGAGTAACATTAATAGGAAAGATATATATAGACTTGCTCTATTAAACTTGCAGGTACTGTGATATTTTGACTGATAATTGTAAGAATAAAGAAAATTAATCTAACCTTGTAGTAGGAACAAGCAACTCAGCTTCGGCACCTCTCTCAAATTTAATATATTCCCATGCATCCTAAAAACAAGATACAATCATTAAACTAAAAAAACACAGAATCAATTAGATAGTTCTTTGTAAGTGTCAACTCAAATATAAATTTTTCATACCTCAAAAATTTCAGCATGGGTCAAATAAATACAGTCTATTTCAATACATAATATTTGATTAAATAAGGTAATAGATTATGCAGGGAAATGTTCTTTACTTTAACAAACTGTTAACATTTTCTTAACAACAAACTAATATAATTATGTACATCATTAATACATATAAAAATTTCAAAAATATAATTATTTTCAAACTTAAAATGAGAAAACTTTTGTTTTGCACTTCTTTTCTTCGATTATTTTTTGAAATGTCAATAAATAGGAATTGCTTGCTCAATGTGTTTTGGGAACACTTTCGTACCCCCTTTTCCAAACAGTAACGAATATCATAATAACTACCATTGAACATTTTCAAGCACCTATTTATTCTCTGGCCATTTCGACTACCACTGTTGTGCCCACTAGAGCAAAGTATCATCTTCACATTCCAAAGCCTTAATGGAACCTTCCACTTTGTGCTCCCAGCATTATCCATAAAAAAGAAATCTTTCAATTTTATTTTTTCATTGTTTATTCATTTGTCATTACTACTTTTCAATTGGTTAAAAAAAATTGCAGGGGAGGGGGAAATCAAAATTTTTTCATGATGAAGGGAGATAGAATCACAAGTAATAACAAACATTTTTGTGAGGAGTTTGTGGAAAAGGAAAGTATTTTTGGGGAAGAAACCTAGAGGTAACCTAGCGACCCACATAGTGGCATAGTTACTATAACTCCCCCAAAGCAGAATACTTTGTGATGTTTTGCAACGTAAAATCACTTGACCTGCAAGTACTTCAAGCACTGTTACACTTAGAAAAGAGACCATTTTCAAAACGGTTTCATACTGTTCTGAATATTTGTCCCGTACTACTGCAGGAAAAAGTCAGTAATTAAAATTTCAGGCACACATTCTTGACCGAAAATGTAAAACCCCGTTCTTCCAACCATCAAAAAGCTCTAAGTGCTTTGACACTGCATTAGAAGCAATGTTTTCACTCTGAATAACAGCACATGGCCAATAATGAGACCAAGTTCTTGGAGAGAGGACGCTTACGGGCCATAAAACAGGTGCAGCCAAAGATAGTTATCTGCAAATATTTTTTAACTAAACATAAAATTTTGAGCAGATTTGTCCTGTGCGAAGTAAATTTCCAAAGTTAATTGCAAATATCGCAAAAAATTCGACTTTTTGATTATTTGCCTAATAAGCATAATTTGCAGGAATTTCAGTTTTCCTTTCCTTGAAGAAATCTGCAGAAATTGTTCTGAATTTCTGCGAAATTATGTCTTGAGTTCGAAAAATTAATTGTAGAAAAACTGCCCTTTCTTCAGAAATCCGTAGAAGGGAGCAGTTGTCCTCCCTTGCCCATGATTTGAGGCTCCTGGGTTCAATTCTAGCCGATCAAAGATCCACTGTTGCCAACTAATGGTGGCGGTGGACGCTACAAATGCTTTTGGTCACAAAATCCTCCAAGTGAATCAATGCCTCTGGCAATACTGGATCTGGGGCTTACTCGCCTCCTGGTTTGGATAAAAAGAGCAGAGTCCTCTTCACAGGGGTAGAAGTGATCAACTTGAAACATATAGGACATTTTTCATAAAAAATATAGGACATATATAGAACACGTTATTGCACACATGAAAACATTTGATATGATGAAAAGGCAAAAAAAAAAAAAAAAAAAAAAAAAACCAGCTTATATTACCAAACTATTTGTATATTTATTATTAAGGACTTCAGTTTCATATTTTGTAGTTAGAAAACTCCAATAAAAAATAATTTACTTTTACACCTTTCCCAAATGCATAATGCACAATGTGCAAATTGCAGGTACCTAAACTAACTAAACCAAATTTATTGAGGGCTTTGACCTCCTGGTCTATAATTTTAAATGTTGATTTGTTAACATTAGGGCCATCTGACCTTAACATTAGAAGGTTTTTCATTTCAATTCTAGAATGCTGCAAAATGCTGAAAATACTGTTGGATATATCTATAGCTGTTGCATGGCCCAAGAACTCACTCCAAAGGAAATTTTCTGCAATTCTTCCAAGTCTTACACTCCAGTACCTCACAAAAACTATCCAACTGTTTCAGATGTTGTTAATTGAGTGTTTCATCATACATGACTGTGAAAAATGGTGAGATTTCTTCAAATTCATCAGCAATTTGTTTCAGAAAGTATGGGCCTAGTCCATGAGAAATAGCATATATCTTCCTGTCACTAAGTAGCATACCTTTTGACGAATATGATTCCGGAAACATATTTTGAAACAAAGTCTGCACTGAATCTGATGACTTGAAGGAGTAGTTAGACTTGGCTACATGTACGATCCATAAAATTTCAGATTTTAAAATTTTTTCTTCCTCACTCATGTGCCAAATCGAAGAACTAGTGCCACATTTTTTTGACTTTAAATCTAAGCTGATACCTTTACCACTCGTGTCCACTTTAAACCGAGCTTGTGAAGGATCCTGCTTTCGTTTTGTAGTGTTTCCTTTATCCTTGGATGTGCTTGCATGCTGCTTTAGCTGAGAAATTCTACTGTTACTAATAGGCACTGAGTAGCTGCAATAATGACAGTAAGCGTGAAAATCATCTTTTCCTCTTGTGCACCATGCACTAATATTTATTCCATTACTGTCCACATGGTCCAACCAATCCATACGAAATTTTGTTAAACGATGGGAGTTTGCTTTTCTGATTTCCCTTACTGAAACGTATGTTTCAATGAATCACGAAGAACTTACACCTACAGACTGCAATATCTCAGCAATGAGTGAAACACTTAAAAGAAGATTAAAACGTTCTGATCAGACTGAATATGAAACCACAAACCAAAACCATCAGAAAAAACACAAACACAACTAACAGCTGCTGTTGTCAAAGCCAGAATCTAAAATCTGCTTATGACTGAAGTGGCTCTTAAAAATCCACCCACTACAATGACATCATATTGCTGTGGCCAATGAGCGAAGATGCCTATCGCAAGATCTAGTCGGTCACATTTTCTCACTGAAATTCGCTAGTACACTTATTTCAAATGAAAAACCAGATGTCAGAAGCGTTGTTTATGGTTATTTTTGAAAAATATTTAAAAGAAAATATAGGACTTTTGCAAAAATATAGGAAGTTTTTAATATTATTTTTGAAAATATAGGACATATAGGACAACTTCGACCCGTCTTCAGGGCCCCATCCAACCGTTTCCCCTCGTGTTGTGGTTGGTATGGGGGAACCTAGAGTGAAAAGTGCCCCCCTGGATTACCTCTCCACAATCAGTAATACTGAAAAATTAGTAAAGATAATTAAAAATCTATGCTGATCGAATAGTGGTACCCACTTTGAGCCCCATCCTTCTATAGTCGGCAACAATGTAAGATTTGGGAGGAGCACAGCGATTTTTTGCATAAAATTTTAAGGAAATTAAATTTTTTCACAAACTGTTCTAAATATTATCCTTTATTCTTTAACTACACCATGTGCTATCAATATATTTAAAAAGAAAGGAAGAAAGAGAGAGAATACATATGCAAACTTACTTCTTCATAAGGTTTGCTTCCTTCAACTACAACAACTGGTCTAAAATTGTGCAAGGTCATTTTTTTCCCTTCAATTCTTGAATTCAAATCTTCAAGCGATGATATTGATAGTATATGCAATGCAGCTAAATCTTGAAAGCTGATCTGTAAAGAACACAGAATTTTTTTCAATTTTTACGAGTTGAACTCCAAAATATATATATTATGGCAACAAAGCAACAGCAGGATATCTTACTGTTATTTCTTGGATTAGATATTTTACTGTTGCTCTGAGGCAGGGGTGGCCAACCCGGGGCAAGTAAGAGAGGTAAGAGTGGCACGCGAAGACTTATTGAAATATTTAAAAAATTGGGGAAATAATCTTGTTCTCAGAAATATTGCCAAAAATTAAAACTCTTACGCTGATAAACATAACAATAGGATGATATGTGTCAGGAAGCTAGCATACAAATTGCCAAAACTACAATATTGCAAGTACTTAGTTTCGGACATCCAAAAAAAGCTGTGACATTACAATTCTTTATAAAGCACATTTGTGCGTAAAATAAATGAAACTTTCGATATTGTCGTAGAAATTTTGGATTTATGCTAAATTGTTCCAGGAGGTGAAATGTGAAAAGAAATTAACTCTGTGATTATAAATTAAGAAACCAAAACGGACAAAAGTTGTTTTTGTTTCATAGCTTAAAAATTATTTTGGAAGAAAAATTTACAAGCATCATTGTGTTATCCATCAGAAGCTTTTTGCAAGTAGGACTTAGTTTAGAAATAGCAAACAATATTTCCTGAGCTTTTCCAGGCGTAAGGGAAGAGAAAGACACGTTATTCCTTGTCCAAACTATTCTAGCTATCCATAGGAAAAATACTAATGCTGTTCTAGAATTTGGGGCGCTGAAATAATTTAAATTTAAGATGATGTTGAGAAAAAACTGTTTTCTTAACCAGTATAGATATTATACATTCTTTTATAGCGAAACTTTAGTTTCTTTCTCTCGACTTTGGAGAAAAAAGTTTAACAAATTTCACATCTATACTGGAAGTAGCTATCCAAAGTTAATGTTCTCAGGATACATGATAAAATTTCATATCTATTTTTAAGTAGTCATTCAGTGTTAAATTTGATGAGTTTTAAAATGATAAAAAGGTGCTTATCTTTTGAAATTTTCTTGTCTTTTCTCTGCAAGACGTTACTTATTATCCACTTAAAATCCTTGAGCCTGTTGCATTTAACAACATTGGAAATCAAGTGTAAGAGCTTACTCCTACTGCAAGGCATCTAAATTATATTGATTTTTTTTGAAAATTTGTACCAGCATCTTTTATTCTTTAAATTTACACATTTTAGCTCTCTGGTGTTGTAAGTTTGGTTCAATACATGTTTTATAACGAATATTTTTTATAGTTATATTAGAGCCAAAATACTGTTGAATGTTAATTGATAACACTGGTGCTGAAATAGTTTAAATTTATAGGTTAGCTTTCTCAAGAACTAATTCTTAAATTAGTGACTGGGTAAAAATATTACAAATTCATAAGCTACATTCAGTATTGATAGTTTTATGTTTAGAATTAAATGTTACACGTTATTTTTTAAAGATTTTAAGCACAACTCAACTGACTGAATCTATAAAATTGTTTATTTAATGATAACTCATAAGTTCAGATTTGTTTTATTCATATTATCAGCTAAGCTTCCACTATTCAGACTCGTGACTAACGACAGACTCTATCAGCCTGGTTGGTAACTACGGCGATGGCCCATTAGGAGGCCGGCACGGAATCTCAGTAATATAAATTTTAAAAGTTTTATTGGGTGTGTGTGTGTGTGGGGGGGGGGGGGGATGACCAACTTGATAAGGCACCAGCTTTGGCTCTCGGTAGCTTTGCTCAGACAAACTTGAAAAATTGTATCATTTAAATGCAAATCACAGTCAGCAACCAAAGAATCTTTTTTTACTTTTTAAAATTTTTCAGCTTGTTGGAAAAATTGAAAGAGGCATGCAGAGCTTTTTTCCCCCAGATAGTGGCACTCTTCCCAAAAAGGTTGGCCACCCCTGCTCTAAGGTGGCAATATCTATTTTGTTCTACAGAACAACATGTCAGAGAATAGAAACCTAAATCGGATTCTCAGAGAGATTAGCTTAAAAATATATCAACATGGGCAGAATTAATAAATTATTCTTCTAAAAAGATATACAATTATTATAAGTGAAAATGATTGATTAAAATAAAACTATTCAATATTTCTAATCTAGTGCTTTAATGGGGTATAATCCTTTTCAAAGTCTATTAAAAAATAAATTGCAAAATTAGCTTTTCACTTACCGCTTGCTTTTTTCTCATTTGGGCATAAAATGGATCGTTTCTGATGTACTTTCTGTTTGGCAAGTTAGGCAGATATTGCAGTAATCGTACACCTGATATTTTCAGATAAGATTCAAACCAAGAGGCAACTTCATCTCCCATATCTACAGCCTGCACCATATCAGTATGAACTCTGCAAAATATTTCATTCATGGATACAAATTATGGAGTCTTAAAAAGGATATTATTTTATTTTACTGTTATCTAAAAGCAAACATGAAAAGAATTTAAAGTAAACTCTTGTATTTTTCTTGATCAAGTAAGATAGAGCGAAGATTCAATCAGTTTGAAAGAATTATAATGAAATTCAAAGCAGTATAATTAATTCCTCAGCGGTTCGGCAGTTCCAGAATTACCTGTGAAAAGGACGTGATAAGATGTCCAGAACCGTCAGGGGGTTAATAAATATAGTTGATTAACTGTACGGTAGCGTAGGCCGAAAATGACTTTTTTTTTCAATGATGCGGAGTGCGGAAAAGGTGCCATTGGGAGAGCAAAGTACATATAAAAAATTTGAAATTTTTTGGTCAATTTCTTGATCTGCCGCAATCACGTTGAAGTTTGGAAAAAATGCAGTTTTTTTGAGATTGTTAGGAAATCATTTTCAAAAAATTTTCAGCACAGAACATCTAAAAATACATCATATGTGACAAATAATGTACTATTTCAGATAAGTACGGCAAAAACAGCATTTTAACGTTTTGACGAAATTGAATTAATAACGTAGAAAAAAAAAAACGGGAAATTGCTAAATCTTCTACCCATCTGTGGAAAAGAAAGGAATTATACCACAGACCTCAATTTTTTTTATGGAATTTCTATGCTTCCAATGGCATCTTTTCCGCCCTACCCGTTACCGAAAATAGATGATATTTTTCAATAATTTACAAAAAATCTCGAAAAAAATGCATTTTTTCCAAACTTCAACGTGATTGCGGCAGATCAAGAAATTAAAAAAAAAAAGTCAAATTATTTATGTGCACTTTGTTCCTCCAATGGCACCTTTTCCGCACTTTGCATCATCGAAAAAAAAAAGTCATTTTCGGCTCACCCTACTGTACAGTGGACGCCAGTCAGTTGAATCAGCTGCTTTAATGAATCAAATTTCCAAAAACAAAACAGTATCCAGCTTTATTGAATAAAAATTGCTTAGAACAGACGTTATTCATATTACTGGTATACACTGTACTAAGTAGCAACAAGCATTTTGATGAAATCTGATTTGGTCTGATGTTAGGTTTGGTTCGAGTTGCGAGGTAGTCCGGCACTGCCTCTACTTTATAGCCAAGGTTTCGTTAGGTTTTTTTGTTCATTTACCATGTTATTTTATTTCTTTTGCTTTAGATGCCCCCCCCCTCCTCAAACTGACGCTCTCATGAAAAAGTCTAAATATCAATAGATTTTAGTCATTGAAAAAAAAAATAAATAAACAAAAGAAATATAGCAATTGTTTTTTAGCCTTTGACAAAATTTAATAATGTTTTGTCTCGATCTAGCCCTAGAACAAATTTCAGTTAATTCATTAATTGAATTTTTCAAGAAAATATAATTATGTATATTTTTTTATAGAACTCACCTGCACTCAACCACTTTGTCATTGGGAGAAAGCGCATTCTTGATAGGAACTTTCAAAGTCTCAACTTCAGGTCCAGATATAAGCAAGTAATTTCCTTCTATGTGTGGTGTTAGCAGTTGGAGTGTTGGAGCATCTCTTTGCGATAGAAGGACATTATCCTTTGACATCAGCATAAACTGGCTGTAAATAAGACAAAACAAAAAACTTTGAAATTGGAACAAGCAGAGCAAAAATATTAAACAAAAAATAGCAGCTTTTAACCCTCGTGGGTCCCTCCCATTTCAATTACACTCAAGACCCTTGGGGTCATAAACGACCCCAATGCTTCCTTTAATTAATTTATTATTATTAATGAATGTTACATGCATTATTTAAGTTCACACACTTTTTAATGCTAAAAAAATAAAAATAAAAAGGCACAATCAAAGTAAAATTTAGTTTATGCATTAGAAATTAAAATTTTAGAGCAAAACTTACAATAACTGTAGATTTACTTACAACTGTTACAGACATGAAAAACATGATTTTTTGCAAGTAAATTTCAAACACTTATGACATGAAGAAAATAAATACCTTTGTGCGAAAGATGTAGAGTTTAAATCCAACGTTAAAAATGCACAAATATACAGGTATACTGCAGACAGTGTTTCGGGGCTACAATCCTTTTTCAATACAAGAAGTGTGAGCTTTAGGATGAAGAATCATCCGATAAAAGCGATTATCGGATGATTCTTCATCCTAAAGCTCACACTTCTTGTATTGAAAAAGGGGCTCCTTGTAGCCCCGAAACATGTGTCTGCAGTATACCTGTATATTTGTGCATTTTTAACGTTGGATTTAAACTTTACACTTATGACATTTTTCAATGCATTTTCTGTCCAGTTCTCTTGGACAGAGTTGCAACGTTCTCTTTTTTTGGCATTCTGGGGAAGTGACCCCAAGAGTCTTGTGTGCAAAAAATGCAATTTGGGAAAAATAAAACACAATAATAGCATTATTTTGAATAGAAAACTAGAAGAATAAAAGCCACAAAATGCCATTAAAAACAAATGGTTGATTAACAAGATATATTAAACAGAAATTGCATTCGGGTCACATATGACCTCAAGGAACCCACGAGGGTTAAACTTGAACACCTTATGTCACAAATAAATGATTGGAATAAAAATAAGATATTCATTTGAAACATATTTGTAGTAAACCAGGTATTTTTATAAATTTGAGGAAAAGATGCACTTTTACATTAATCTTACAAATTAAAAATAATTTAGCACTTCTTATATTTCTTCTCACAATGTAAAATATTTAATACAAGCAGTATTTTCATAAGACAATTAAGAAGTACAACATCCGTCAAATATATTTTGATCAGTTATTAAATTGAATCGTTTATTTCGAAAAGGTAACATCTCCATTTTGATCTCCTCTGTCTCTTTAGAAAATTAAACAGCGCACGGTTATATTTTTGAATGTTATAATCAATGGTTATTTGGTAAATTATTGCAGTAATTGTGTACTTAACTAAAGGCATTGTTTCATTGATTATGACATTCAAAAATATAAACGTGCGCTGTTTAATTTTCTAAAGAGAGAGAGGAGATCAAAATAGAGATGTTACCTTTTCGAAATAAACGATTCAATTGTATTTTTAAAGTGGTACTAAGGCATTTTTTACTCATAAAATAACCTTTTTTCAAATTCAATAAAAAATTATTTTGGTAATCTTCTTAAATTTCAGACTAATTTACTTCTTTTTAATCAGCATTCTCTAGTGCTTTAAATTTCTTTTTCAGTTAAATTCAGCTATTTTTATTAGCTTACTGTTTTATGCAACTAGAATATACTTCTGCAAATTAAGTTAGGTAACTTGAACTAGAGCATGGAAGCAATTTTGACTCAAATGGTTGAGAAAACACAGCTTGGACTTCATGTAAAGAGTTAATAGGCACTTTTCTTTTAAAGGTACATACACCAGATGGTGCCTTTTTAGTTTTGGTTATTTAAATTTATTTATCGCTATTGCAAATGAAAAATTTCATAGTTGGCCACATTAAACAACTTTTAATTTTGAAATTCTAGGGTTAATACCAGTAATGGAAATGTATCACGCAATAAAACTAACAAAATATTGAAACTTTGTACTAATCAACTTTTTTAATATAAAATGTAACAGAGCACTCTCTGTATTGTCATAGCAGTACATAACTTAAATATTGTTTTACAAGGAGACCTTACGGCCTCGGAAATTCAGATCGGGATGAGATTTGGCAGATTAGTAGTACCCCTTAAGGGTACTTTCAGGGTAAAATAATAAAGCGCACTAGCCATAAAATTCTGAGAAAATCGCCTTTCAAGTTTTGCACACTGTGATATACTATTTAAGTCTTACAACGTATATCGCCTGGGTGGCTCAGTTGGCAAAGCATACGACTTCTAATCTTTAGTCCCGGGTTCGATTCCACTGCTACTTTTTTCTTTTTTTGTGAATTTGGTGGCTTATTCGGCAGAGTGCTGGGCTTCCAAGCCGGGGACCAGGTTTGGATACCGCCAGAAGTTTTTTTTAAAATAAATTTATAAAGTGATTGTTACAACAAAATTGAAATTTAATTGGAGGTAAAACGAGAAAAAAATATGTGATGTATTTGAAATTATAGTACATTAAAACTATATTCACTATTCACACAAATGAGTGATAACACATTTTCAGATATTATAAATGATGACCAAGTAAATAATTTTTGCAATACACATAATAAGTTTCTGTATTTTTTTTTTATTTATTTATTTCTTTTTTTCTAAATTTATAAAGTGACTGTATAGCTTTAGCAATTTGAATTGAAGACAATGCTAAATTTTTAAATACCTAAAAGCATAGAGAAAAATTTGAGATTAATTTAAATTGATACGAAGAAAAATTATTTTCAGCTAGGAAGCTCTCGAAATAAACTACCGCATCTTTTAATTTCTGATTCAACATTTCATTGTAGGAAGAATTTTCATCCATTTCGTCCACGGATTTGTTTTATCAGGGAAACTTCACTAACCGACTAGTTTGATGCACAATATTCCAAAAACTCTAATCATTTTTTGAGGTATAGAATGCTCCAGTCAGATACAGCGCAGACGATAAATAAATTAAATGATGCAAAGAAAGAAGAACATTGCAGACGATAATAAATAAAAAATAAATAGTTGAATATTCAAAGCAAAATACTGCAGACGATAAATTTACAAATAGCAGAATCAAAGAGCAAAACCATTCCTCTATAAGCAGGGGTCTGTCCAGGAGTTTTCACAGGGTTCGTTTTTTGTGAAAAACTAAATAATTTTGTGAAAAATCAAATAATTTTGTGAAAATCAAACAATTTTACAGGAAAAAAAAAACGCAAAAAAAAAAAGCAAAAAAAATTTTTTTTTTTGAATTTAATAAAAATTAAAAATAAATTTCATTTATTTTCCTCTTAAAAAAGCATATTAAACATCGAAAATGCGAAAAGTCCGCACAAAACATCGCACGAAAGACGTCAGATGAAGATAATTTTAATTTTAAATAGCTGATCGCTCTACCCAGAAGCAATCCCATTTTTTTCTCCAACCCTAGCTATCTGTTTGCAGTTCTAAGTTCATTCCACCGATAATTGCTATTATTATTATTTCCTTTATGTTTAAGTCCATAGCAGGGAGAAAAATCCTCACTCCGCACTTTCAGAGAAATCTATACCAGCAATATCGCAGCAAGCCGCTTTGATTTGCATATGATAAAACAAACAAGCAGAACCATTAAAGCAAAACAACTACCTTTTTTAAGTTGTTAATTTCTTTAAAAGAAACCAACAAAAAGTGCTACATTTTACACTAAAGATTGCCTGAGCATCGCAGGGCAGGCAGGAAGTGCCGACTTTTTTTTTCGTTGGCGGATAAGCGATTCCCTTCTTTAACTTCAGAAAAGGCCCAAAAGTTATGGGCTTTTACACAGAAATATGCTATGCATTATTTTGATTTCAGATTTGCTTTTTGAATGAATAATGTGTGAAATGTACGTTTGTTTGATCAGCATTTTGTGAAGGGTCCGTTTTGCTTGATCGTATTTTTGTGAAAGGTCCGTTTTGCTTGATAGTATTTTTGTGAAGGGTCCGTTTTGCTTGATCGTATTTTTGTGAAGGGTCCGTTAACGGACCCGAATTTCCTCTGGTCAGACCCCTGAAAGTATGGTTAGAATTTTAAAAATTTGATTATCTGCTCATGTACAATTCAACAACATAATTACTCTTCCATACAGAAACTGATTATGTGTATTGCAAAAATCATCCACTTTGTCACAGTTTATAATATCTCAAAGTGGGTTATCACTTGTTTGTGAGAATAGCAGATAGAGTTTTAATGTTTTTTCATTACAAATAAATCATACATATTTTTTTTAGTATTACCTTCAATTAAAATTTTAAATAGCTGTAACAATCACTTTATAAATTTAGAAAAAAAGAAATAAATAAATAAAATAAAATAAAAAAATACAGAAACTGATTATGTGTATTGCAAAAATTACTTACTTTGTCATAGTTAAAAAAATCTGAAAATGTGTTATCACTCATTTGTGTGAATAGTGAATAGAGTTTTAATGTACTATAATTTCAAATGGATCACATATATTTTTTTCTAGTATTACCTCCAATTAAATTTCAATTTTGCTGTAACAATCACTTTATAAATTTATTTAAAAAAAAATCTTCTGGCGGTATCCAGCCCTGGTCCACGGCTAGGAAGCTCAGCACTCTGCCGAATAAGCCACCAAATTCATAAAAAAAGAAAAAAGAGGAAAACAGTAGCCGTGGAATCGAACCCGGGACTTAAGATTAAAAGTCGTACGCTTTGCAGACTGAGCCACCCAGGCGATACACGTTGTAAGACTTAAATAGTATATCACTGTATGCAAAACTTGAAAGGCGATTTTCTCGGAATTTTATGGCTAGTGCGCTTTATTATTTTACCCTGAGAGTACCCTTAAGGGGTACTACTAATCTGCCAAATCTCGTCCTGATCTGAATTTCCGAGACAGTAAGGTCTCCTTGTTAGTACAATGCAACCAAAACTCAATAGTTTTAAAGTTTATTTTCCAGGTTCTTATGTAACCCAAAGTCTCTTTTTAAAACGCTTATATTGCTGAGTTTGAAATTATATTTGATATATATTCCACCTATAGCCAGTGTTAGAAAAAAGGGGTCGTTAGTTACTTTTTGCAACCAAAAATTTTGATTTTAAGCCTAGATTTCCAACTTCAGGCGCCAAATTTGACGCCTTAAGGTTTGGGTCACATAAAAGTTTTCCTGATTTATTGTGATTCAGACAGTTTATTGATCCAATGGATAATCTTTTTGAAACTTAGTAGTTTTAAAATACAATCAATTTTGTCTTCAGAAAATAATTTCTTTTGTATCATACTTTAGGGATTATTTTTAAAGATGAAATGGACAGTGTAGCATTGCCCTATTAAACTTAAAAAAAAAATAATAATAATAATATAAATTATTATACATATTAAATTGATATTCATTTATAATTAAAATGACACCATTATTTTGGCACCTACAAAAACTTACACCAGGTGTACATCATGACCAGGTGTAACACTGCCTATAGCTGAATGATTGAACGCATTAAAAAAGAAATACGACACAAAATAAGTCATGAAATCACTTTTATATATAGACCATAAAAAATACTTTAAAAAATAAATAAATGGAAATAATTAATTTTAAATGCATTTTTAAAACATGCATTGTATAAAACATACCGATCCATCACGCCATTTACTTCAAAACCCTCTTCTGAGCAAAGTCCTTTGGTTACTTCCACTCCTTTCAAAGATTTTACAGGATAGAAAAATAACTTGGATATTTTTCCAACTTTAACATAAGTTCGTTTCTTTTTCCGCCAAACAAGGATACCAACAGTAGTTATAGCTAACATAGATGCAATTGCATAGGTTCTCCATGAGTTTGTCATTTTGATAACCCTGAAAAAAAAAGTGTTAGATCACCTATCCTTACTTAAATTCAGTACCACTTATTTAACCCCCTGCCAGTTCCGGAAGTCTTATCACGTCCATTTAACATGTAATTCTGTAACCCATGAACCGCCGGGCGGGGGGGGGTAAGACATAATTACATTTCAGAATAGCAGAAACTCATATTACATCTTCACAATTGAAGAAAACTGAATGTTAGGGAGAGGGGTTGGAGGCTGGGTTACTTGGTCTTTAATTTTCTTTTGTAATTAATTTAATGCCATTCATGCTTATTTTTACTGAATAATTTCATTAATTTTTTCACTAGCAGAGGTTTGATTGGTGCTCAAATTTTCTTAATGCATTGCAAGATTGAAGAGGAAAAAAGATATTAAATAACCGTTGTCATTGGGTTTGATTCATAAATTAATATGGTCAGAAAGGAAGGGGACTGAATGATGTGTATCTGCCCTAGGCAGCCCGTGGATCGAGATCGACCAGTCGATCTTGAGCCCATTTTTAGTCGATCACAGCAACATCCTTAACCTTTATTTCTGTATGAGTAGAATCAATAAATTGACATTTGTCAGATGTTCTGCCTGTATGAGGGAAAAGAGGAGTCCATTTCTGAGGATGATTTCACTTGCACTAAGTGTGCTGAGCTCCTGGAGTTAAAAAATAGGATGACCATTTTGCAGGCCCAAATAGCCTCAGGTTGTGGGACAGAGGAGGTAAACAATTCAGATGGAAAGGGGGAAGTTATTAAAAAGGATGTGGGCATTAGCTGTGAGTTAGTTAGTGGGATTATTCCAGAGGAGAAGGGGGAAGTTAGCAGTAAGGAGACAGACTGGGAGACGAAGGGGGTAATATTGGGGGATTCTATGGTGCGTGAGGTGGGAAATTCAATCGGGAGGGTAAAACGTAAGGTGGCTAGGTGTTGTTTACCAGGGGCTCGGGTGAAGGATGTAAATAAGGTTGCAGAGAAGAGGGGGACATTTGATAAGAAGGATATGGTCACTTTATGGGTGGGAACGAACGATGTAGGCCGTAGTAATAATGAGGAATTTAGGAACGAGTGGAATTCCCTGTTGGATAAAGCAACCAACAGTTCGACCAGTGTCCAAGTGGTTGGGTTGCTGCCCAGGTACGGAGTCAATAGGAGCTGGTTAAACCAGCGGGCTAGGTGCATGAACCTGATACTCAAAGAAATTTGCCATATGCGCAGTATCAGATTCATCGATGTGTGGAGTTATTGTAAGCGAGATTGGATTGCTAGGGATGGCCTGCATCTGAGTTCTACAGGGGTTAAAATGGTTAGTGGTTTGGTTTTGGAGTATTCTGAGTCAAAAAACTAAGTTTGAAGGGGGGCAGGGTTCACGGAGAAGGTTGCAAAAATATGCAAACTATTTGGGTTTAATTAGGAATGGTAATAAGGAGGAAAATAAGAGTAGTCATTTCAACAATTTTGATTCAAGAAATCGTAAGGGGTTGAATAAAAACAAGTTGAGCATGCTTAAGGTTTTTTATACCAATGCTCGCAGTATTAGGAACAAGATGGAAGAATTAAAAAGCATAATCACAAATGAGAATTTGGATGTAATTGGAGTTACCGAGACATGGGCTACCAAAAATGATGATGATTTATTGTGTATTCCTGGGTATAATTTGTTTAGACAAGATAGAGTAGGTAAAAGAGGTGGTGGGGTTTTATTTTATGTTAGAGATACTTTAACTTGCAATGAATTGGCAATAAATGACAAACCTAATGATATTGACATGGTTTGGCTAGAATTGATGAGCGGTAAGGGTAAAAAATTACGTTTGGGTAACATTTATAGGCCACCTAATCTAAGCCAGGGTCAAGATGAACAGATGTATCGTATTATTAGAGACATGTCGAGTAAGGGACCGGTAATTATAATGGGGGATTTCAATTTTCCGGGCATTGATTGGAATAATTCTTACCCCAATAATAGTAGAGAAGAGGAATTTCTAAAAGTAATTGGTGACTGTTTTTTAGATCAAGTTGTTTCTGAGGGAACACGGCAGGATACTGTTTTGGATCTTGTTTTCTGCAATGTTGAAGGCTCTGTACAGGCATTATGTGTAGGGGAGCATATTGGGGATAGTGACCACAACAGCATTAGGTTTGGGATTAAGTTTGATATGCACAAAGACAAAAATTTTAGGTTTGCACCTAATTTCAGAAATACTGATTTTGTCGCACTCAGGCAGAGTTTGAAAGCGGTTTTTTCATCAGGTTTGGACAATAGCGATGTAAATTTGCAGTGGACAGAGTTTAAGGAAAAACTAGCAAAAACAGTTGGAGATTTTGTTCCTTTTAGGAGAAAAGGGGTAAACACAAAAATTTGGCCCATGTGGTTCACTAGGGAAACTAAGGATGCTCTAAATCGTAAGCAAGCTTCTTTTCGTCGATTAAAAGAAACTGGTCACAGCGCAGACAGGCTACAGTATTGTGAGGCTAGGCGTAGTTTTAAGTATTTGGTACGGTTTCAGAAAAGAGAATTGGAACAAAAGCTGGCAGATAATATTGACAGGAATCCAAAGGAGTTTTTTGCATACGCAAATTCTGGGAAAGTTCGAAATAGTCAAATTGGGCCACTAGTAGATGAGCATGGAAATTTAATTCAGAATGATGGTGATATAGCAAATGTTCTAAATGACTTTTTTTCCAGTGTTTTTAACGATAACTGTATCTCAACAGTTGACACAAGCAAGACACAAGCTACTACACAGCTTGAGGACTTTGTATTTTCCAGGGAGGACGTTTTACTTTATTTGAAAAAAATTAAAACCACAAAAGCTCCGGGACCAGATAATATTTATCCAAAAATTCTAGTAGAATGTGCAGAGGAATTAGTTGACGCTATAGTTAATATATTCAATGCTTCGTATAACTCAGGGATAGTGCCAGAGGACTGGAAACTAGCTAACATTACACCATTCTTCAAGAAAGGGTCTAGAGGTAATGCAGGAAATTATAGGCCTGTGAGTCTGACTTCAGTGGTATGTAAAATTTTTGAAACATTGATCAAAATTAAGATTATGAATTTCTTAGAAAATAATGGGCTGTTGAGTAGTTTGCAGTATGGTTTCAGAAAAGGTAAATCGTGTGCTACTAATTTATTACATTTCTACGACAAGGTTACCTTGGCTTTAGATAGCAAAAAATGCGTAGATGTTGTTTACATAGATTTTCAAAAAGCTTTCGATAAGGTACCGCATGTAGCACTACTCAGCAAATTAGCTGGTATAGGGGTAGGAGGTAAAATTCTAGTTTGGGTTAGGAATTGGCTGACAGGAAGGAAACAAAGAGTAGTTGTTAGGGGTAACTATTCTAAATGGAGTGAAGTTTTAAGTGGGGTTCCCCAAGGATCAGTTTTAGGTCCCCTTTTGTTTATTATTTTTATGAATGACATTCATGAAAATGTTTCTGGAAACATGAATTGTTTTGCCGATGATGTCAAACTTATGGGGGTTGTGGAGAATGACGAACAAATAAATCAGCTGCAACAGGATTTGGATCATATTACTAAATGGGCAGACAAGTGGGGTATGGCAGTTAATGTTGGGAAATGTCAAGTGCTGCATTTCGGTCATGGAAATAACCATACAAGCTATTATTTACAGGGTTCAGTCATTAGTAGGGCAGATAATGTTATGGATCTAGGTGTCTTAATAAATCAGGATTTCAAGTCCAGTCAACAGTGCAGCATAGCTAGTAACAAAGCCAATAGGATGCTTGGGTTTATTAATAGATCTATTTCAAACAAATCTAAGAAGGTTCTTCTGCCTCTATATAGAAGTTTGGTAAGTCCTCATTTGGAGTATGCTGTTCAGTTTTGGTCTCCTTATCTGAAGAAAGACATTAATTTATTGGAAAGGGTACAAAGGAGGGCTACAAGGTTAGTGAATGGACTTTCTAATTTAGACTATGATTCCAGACTTAGAATGCTTAATATGTATAGTCTTGAGCAACGGAGAACCAGAGGGGACATGATTCAGTTATTTAAATTTATTAAAATGAATGATGTTGCAGGGTTGGATTTTTGCAAGGAAAGCAGGACAAGGGGTCATTGTTTTAAGCTGTTTAAACCTCAGGCGAACCTGGAAATTCGAAAAAATTACTATTTTAGCAGGGTAGTGGGAACTTGGAACAGCTTACCGGAAGAGGCGGTAAAGAGCAATGGAGTAGATGGCTTTAAGAGGGCCATTGATCTTCATTGGGGTCTTTAATTTGACTAGGACCAGCCAAGTTGGGCCCTGAGCCTGCTGCTGGTCGCCACATTTGTATTTGTATTTGTATTTGTAATAAACACAAACTTCTGAGTTTATTCTGGAACAAAATTATTAGGTTTAGCATCAAAATCAAAAGTTATTTGAAAATGTTCCAAACATTTTATGGCCACTAGAACTTGTTAGTCACTATCATATTAATTTTTAAACAAGTTATATTTTTAAATCTGAAAATATTTTGACGTGGGTTAACATAACATTATTTTATCCCCTCCACCCTCAACCCAACATACACAAGTTGATCTTGTGTTCACGTCAAACTTAGAAAATAGATCACCAGTCAATTTAGGTTGCTAACTGCTGATGTATATTAGAATGTAAAATCCTTATATCTTAACATCACTTTTAAAATATGTGCATTAATAATTATTTAGTTGTTTTGATCAAAACGAAAGCTTATGCAATAATTGAAATAAAAAATAGTGTACATAATATTTGTTAGTTACTGATAAGTAATGAATTTATATTTAATTTGAATGTTAGTTACTCGTGTAAAATGCATCACAAAAATTTCTGTAGTGGTTCTTTTGATGATATTGATTTTCTTTCCAATCTTACCCCCACTCTTTAGGTTTTCAGTTCAATGTGGTTTGTTACATTCAATAAATAATATCTGCTTGCCATATGCAGAATAAGAAATATTGACTTAAATTTGGCAAGAATTAAGCTAGATTCACCAACTACTGTAATCGCCAAAGGGACTTGTAAATCCCTCAACTACCCACTTCTCATCCTGTCAAAAGAGCTAATTAAAAAGAGCAAGATAAAGGAGAAAGTCAGAAATGTACATGTACTATTACCCACGCTACATGAAAAAAAAAAAAAAAAAAATTAGAAAATCCTTTAGCTACAACTATTTTTCAGGAACTTCAAAGGCAGATTGCAGTACAATATTTTTATATGGCCACTTCTCATGCCTTTTCATACTTGACACTTACACCACACTGATAAAATATGATTCCACTTCAAATCTCATTCCTTCCATCACAACATGCAATCATTAACAAATTGTATCGTAAAAATATAAATCCAAAACTTTTTGTTCAAAACAGAAACAGAAAAAAAAAAAAAAACACACACACACACACACAATGGAAATCGCTGCTAGTAAAAATTTTCAATTATTTTTAGAACAACATAAGAAAATGAGACCGATAAAGTTGCATATTTTATTTCATTAAGCTTAGAAATAGTGCTTGAACGATCAGCACAAGATAAAAAAATAGCACGGTTCTGCTCGAAAATGGCTTTAAGAGGTTTACAACTGCATAGGATGAATATTAATTTCGTTCTTATATCCGTATCAAACTGTTAAACAAAAATGATACTAAAAGTCGTTACATTAGGGAGGATGTGAAACATTCAACATAAACATTAAAATTCAGTAGGTTAAATAATTGTGAAATGAGCAAAGAAGATAGAAACATTTAAGTTAAAAATAAAAAACTGTATAAAATAAAATCTTTTTACTCAGGCGGATGAAGGAATCATTCAAGATAGGTGGTCACTAAAAGCGAACCAATCGTCAACGCTTAGTTCTCTTTTCAAAGTACATGTAACTTAAGAGATTATAACATCTTGAACTTCTTGAACTACTGGCCTTGTGTTTTTATTTACAAATTTTCATCCATGACGGTTTTCCCACGTTTTTTCATGTCACGTGATTTCCTTCACTCTCTCAGAAGCGCGGTTGCAGATATTGAATTTTACTGTCTTTCACGCAAGAAAGGAGTTCTAGGCGTTTCTCCTCTCCTCTTCAAAAGCAAATTTTTGGAAGCGAGCATTTTCCAGCATAAAAATATTTGCATTGCCTTTAAAAACTAAGGCCGGAATTCAAGTGAAACAAGGACGATCGCAACTCGCCATTGCAATCGCAAATTTCCAAATTTGGATTCAAGTGAAACGTTACAATCGCTACGAGATGCTATTCTATCGTAATTCGACTTCCAGTAGCGATCTCGAAGCGATTGCAATGGTGTTTCACTTGAATTCGGCCCTAAAACTCTTTCGAAATTCGGAATGCAACCTCAGACAAGGTCAGTTAAAGGTCATTGCGTTCCATGAGAGTAGCAGCCGTGAGATGTTTGTTTTTTTTACGTCTGTGCTATAAGCAAAGCCTTTGGTGACTGTGAGCCAACCAACGGGACTAACTGTAACTGTAACTAGAGTGCTTAACGGGATGTTATGTCGTGATTCGTGTGTTTGTATTATCGTGAATAAATGTTTAACGCCATGTATTGTAATACTTCCTCGCCTCCTGAACATCAGCACGCATTATACAACTTCCTTTTACGTAGTAAAGGGTCACAATACTTCCTTTTACGTAGTAAAGGAAGTATTGTGATCGCGAAAAAAAAAAAAAAACAAATTTGGATCTAAATTTTGATTTTGCTCTACCCCGAATGAATATTGAGCTGTTTTTTCGACCTGGCAGCACGTGTATGTGCACCCACCAATTTTTCGGCTGGTTATATGTTGGTACTACCAACATATAACCAGCCGAAAAGTCCTTTTCAACCACCTCCGAGTTAATTACGACGAGTTTTTTCGTGACGTCTGTATATACGTATGTATGTGCGGATGTGTTCTCGTATGTATGTCGCATAACTCAAAAACTATATGCCGTAGAAGCTTCTAGTTTGGTATGTAGGCTCTGAGGGGGGTCTAGTTGTGCACCTCCCCTTGTGGTTGCAATCGAATATTCCCAAGGGGGTGTTTTACCCCTTTTTTGGGGAAAATCAATGTTAATTTCACTGCAGACTTAAGTGATATGAATTGGCGTTGTCACTTGGCGATATATCGCCAAGCTTTTGGTCGCCAAGTGTAACCCCCAAGAACTTGGCGACATATACCCAAGTTGGCGACAAATTTGGCGATTTTTTTTTTTTTTTTTGAATTTGAGTTCTATTTGGCACTATTGGCAATACTTTGCGGAAAACCCGCAGAATGATGTTAAAATCGGCGATATTTAGAAAATTATTCATTGTAAAATTTTTTTTTGCATTGTTTCGTGGAAAACTAGGGGTGTAAGTGTTTGAATTGTTCTCTTGCTCACTCCAAGCACTATTTTAACACTTAAAGCATCTACTAAGAAATTTACACATGAAAGGAAGTAGTGTGGGGTCCATACCAGATTTTTAAAATTTATTTCACTACATTTTTAAGAATATATGAATACATTTCAAGCCCAGTTAATTGTTTATTAAAATATAATAAGTGAGTTTCATTACTCTGAATCATTCTTTGTTAACAATAAGTTGTAGTCATTAGCATCAGACTTTTTACAGATCAAAGTTTTCTTAGAACTAAGGTAAAATTTTACATTTTAAAATGTAATGCAAATTAAAAAATTCTAGTGGTCGATTAATAGAACTCGATGATTTTAACTTAAAAAATTATTCTATCGTTCGGCGAAATTCCAAATGGAATTCTGAATTATTGCTAAACCTTTTCACTGGCAGATATATCTTACAGAACAGTTTATTTTTTAGTATTTTACAGAATACCAACAGAGTGCATTATTGAAAGATAATTTTTATAACAGTTTTCCGAGCAATTACTTTTATAGATGCAGCTGTGGAAATTCTAAAACTATCGCTCGTAATTTTGATTAACAAGAAAAAACTCGCAAAAAAAAAAAAAAAAAAAAAAAGATAGGGTAGATCAACCAGTGAATGAACACTTCGTATGGTTTTAATTAAAAACCGTATTTTTGGATAGTTTTAGAAAGGGGGGAAAATGGAGTTTCCTTCCGAATGTAACATCAATTTAAGTCCATTCTTACGGAGATTTTACTAAAATGAAGTTCCGGAAACGCAGGCTCTTTTAAAGGCTTCATATTTAAAAAAAAATCTGTAAATTTTCTGTAGATGTAGATCTAAATGTTCTGTAAATGACGCAAGTTCTGCTCAAAACTCGATATTTGCATGAAAAAGAGTATAATGAGACGACCTAACAAAATTCTGAAAGAAATCTTCAGATATTTTGCAAATTTCTGCAAAATTTAAATTGAGGACTAGCCGGCTTCGGTGACCACTTCGGACTGAGACACCCTTGCTTGAATCTCTGAATAGAAAATGGAGCAACAGTAGAAATAATTGCGTTCTACAGAGCACATGCATAATTTTTCCGCGTTGACCTAAGTAGAAATTGACTTAAAAACACCTTTTTTATATAATTTGTTTTAATTTAATATCAATTTCAAGCTATTAATTAGGCTTGTTCTACATTGACAACATACAAGATTTTTTTTAGCAATGCTATTATATCTAAAGAAATCTTGTATGCTCATGTTTTAAGCCTAGAACCATTGTGGAAAAAAGGTATTGATTTGGATTGGAAGCTTGGAGGACTTTGTGACCACGAAAATTTCAGTGTGTCATATTTGCTAACACTGAGGATTTTCGACCGTCTGGCATTCCTTTATACACATCCACTGCTTACGCCGGATCTTTGCCAAATTTGACACACACGTCCTTTGATGCTCAAGTCACTAGAAAAGGGGATTTTCGAACCTTGTGTGTGTGTAGGGGGGTGGAGGGGGATCCACACCCTTGAGATTTTTCCTCACGCCAGTTTACTGTTTACGTCGAATTTTTGCCTCATTATTCGCTGCGTTTTTCTTAAGAAAGGAAAAAAAAAAGTACTGGCGTCTCTTCAAGCTGATACGTCTTTCAAGCGACATTAATTGAAATGGTTTTCATGGCAAAAATTTCCTCTCCGTAAGCCTCTTATTGTGACATCACGAAATTAGTGAGATGACATTTTTAAAGGTGGTGTTGGCTTATATAGGTTGTTTAAGTGTGAATCGTTACCTTGTAAGTTTTTGAGAAAGTTATTTTCTAAATTTAAGGTATTGAGACAAAATTAACTAAGGTGTCAAATAATAAGTTTAAAAACGTTCAGGAATTTCAAGAACTATTCTCCATCGACAGAATCAATATCAGAGTGTAATATCGTACTTTTCGATACCAATGCCGATACCACTGATATCGAATCAAAACTGTCGATACCATCAATGGAAGAGGAACATCTCTGCTCGTCAAAAGTTCTAAATCAGGCAGTACATCTTTTTTTTTGCACCACATGCTCTGCACTGGCTCAGTGGCACAAAATATTCGAATAAGAAGGGAAAAATGTATACCCTTAATCTACTTTCTATCAAAGAAAAAAAAAGAATGAAAGAAAAAAAGGTTCATTTTATATCTGTTTCTACTATTTTTCCCCTTTTCATTCTTACTTTTTCAACGGCATCGTTTCTGCTTGCATTAGTTTGGGATCTGACTGAATTCCGTTTACTTTTCTTTCATTTTCTTTCTGCTGGGATTTTATTTTTCGATTGAAAATAAACACAATAAAAGAAAGCTAATCTTATACTTCATAAAGGGAAAAATGAAATATGATATAAAACTCTTGAAGTTCTGGGAAATAAGGCTAATTCCTCGTGCTGGAAAGTAGAATAAAATAAAATGAGATATGCACCGATGCAAGGTCATATTCTTGATTAAAAAAATATGTTTACAATAACTTGAGAGAAATGAAATTCAGTTCCAGTATTTTCTTGTATTAATTCACTCAATATTATTCACCATGCAGGAAACATTTTAATTTAAAATTTGATGTGGAATGATAAAATAGTATAGCAAAGTTTAAAAAAATCTAGAATAAATTTCGAAATTTGCTCCTTTGTTTAGTTTAGGAAGATTGCATACTGGTGATCAGCATTAAACAACTTTCCAAAACAAGAGTGATGCTTTTGATTAAAAATTTTCTTGTGTATATTTTTATTTTGCCGGATTGTAACGCCTAAAGCTGAACAGGCAGCCTGCACCTATCAACATCTTTTATGTTCATGAGTGCAGAGAGATTAAACCATCACTACTAGTGCAGTTCATCCTTAAATGATGTAGGACTGCTTCTAGTTCGGTTACTGTCTATTTCAGCGCGATGAGTCCATAATAAGGATGAAGTACTGTAGTAAGTATACATCAAAGATTCAAAACGTGATGATCACGTAGCCAATAACGTTTTGGGCCATTTTAAACGTGCAAAACAACTGCAACTCGAGTTACCATTGATGCCAGAAGTTTTTTGTAGATGACTGGAGATAGGTTGAACGAAAAATCTAAGCAGAGGCCACGCTAAGTCGATATTCTGATATGGTGGAGTTGGCTCTCCAAGTTGCATGAAAGTCCAAGTGTGCTCTATGGCATGGGATTACGATTCGGTGAGTTAGTAGCCAGAGCTTTAATCGAAATTCATCATCATTGATGACTTAAGATAGATTCATCATAGATGACTGGAGATAGATTGTATTGCGTGCGTGATGTCTAAGCAGAGGTCACGCTAAGTCAAGAGTAAGTTCGGAGCATTAATCGGAATTTGTCATCATACATGTAGATGACTGAAGCTAAATTCATCACAGATGACTAGCGATAGATTGTACTAAATGGAATGAAAACTAAAGAAACTAAAGTCTCGTTACGGTTCTGGTCAAAGAGAATAAGTTCAATGCAAATTATATCAAAAAAAAACAACACCACTCTCTCTCTCTATATATATAATATGTTGACGTTAATGTTTCAAAGCTGAGGGAGGGAGTTGCTGCTCCCCTAAATGACTGGTTTACATGTAAATGTAAATTTATTACGCGACTGCAATATTATTAAAAACGTAACAGCTGAAGCACTAGAACTGGATGCATTTGAAAACTTTTTGAGGATTCTTAATAAAGAAAAAGGTGTAAAAATCCTTAATTTCAAAATCACTACACAGTTAAAAATCTATTCTTTCTGAATTTGACAAAGATATTAGTTTTTTTTTTTTTTGAATTCAGAATTTGTGATGGTGAAACAGTGTCTCTGAATCTTTTCATTTACACGTTTTCTTAGTTCAAGGAGAACTTATAGCAAAAATGTATCCCATTATTTTTTGGCTGAGAAACACTTTTTCCGCGAGTACGAAATGTAGATTTTTATTTTTGTTTTCTTCTTTTTGTAACAGAATCTCTTCATTCTATCTTTATTTTTGATTTTGTTACTTATTTATTATTTATATTTTTTAAAGTTAAGTCTGGAAGAATGAAGAATTATTTTTCTTTTCTATGAACGCGACAGCTTGAGCTCCCTTGGAACAAAGGAACATCATGGAAACAATTTGAAAAACGAACCATCTGTCGTGCTTTGAGTGACAAGTGTGTAAGAAAGAGAGAAAAAAGAGAAAGACAATTCAGAATGAGTTTTAAGTTGCACGTATAAGCAAATAAAAATAAAATAAAATAAGAAACGTTGCGTTTTTCTTTTTTTTCTCTGTTGAACTCGGAAGATTTTCTAGTTTCGGCATTTTAAGCTAATCACACCAAAGTTCTTTAGAAGAAAAACATGTTCATGTTGATTTTGAATGTGAGGACAAAGCATTTTTAATTTATTCAAAATTAATTGGATTTCAAGATAATGAATGAAACAAACTTTGATTGACAATTGCCTTACTATCATACTGGTAGTTTTCTGTGTTCACAAAGGAGGAAGAAAATCAAAAAAGTTACCAGAGTTGAACACAAGTGTGGTTTGATAGTCATATTTTTCTTTGCTCCTGATGAAATTTTTTACTCTACGTATAGGGACATCATTTCAATGCTTAAATTGATCTTCTGTTGGCAACTTTTTTATGAATGCAGATAATAATAATAATAATAATAATAATAAAACACATATTGACGTTAATCCTCAGAAAATTTTCGATGTTGCAAATTGTTGGAAATTTGAAGGTGCTGCAAAATTCAGAAAAGACTACAATGAAAAAAAAAATGTCTTAAATAAATTATCTTAAATGAATCATATTCACTGTGTATGGTACATAATTAGCTGCTAAAACATTGCGAACTAAATGAATTAGTTCCCTTGAAGAACCCTTCCTTTAGTCTGTTACAGAAAAGCTAAGAAATCTTTTTCATGCTTAAAGGAATAAAAAAAACTTTACAATGTAGTTGAACCTAAAAGTGAGATAACAACAGCGTTTTAACTCACGAAACTGCAAAATATTTTGCAGGAATGCAGTATATTTCCAGCTACTTCACTCCTTGCACATGCAATGGAGTGAAACAGCATAATCAAAGCATAAATTCAATTGTTCTGAATTGATAATTTTTAAAGGCAGTCAATGCAATGTTTTAAATAATTTCATACTTTTAGACTATGAACTTAAGTTTTACTACTTGACGAGAAATATTTAAATATTCAATTTAATTCTTGATTTTCAGAGAGTCACTTCTTCCACTTTCAAAGGTAAAAATTTCAACAATATCAGGTTTTTCATTTGAAAAACCAAATAGGAAAAACGAGTATATCACAAATGAAAAGGTTAACCAAATACCTTGAAAGGATTTTAAAAAATCTAACCAAGATTTGTTTCGCAAATTTTATCTAGAAAGCCGTCGTTTGTCTCGTCCTCAAAAAAAAATGAGGAATCCCAACTCTTGAACTTTTAACTCTTAGAATACTCTTTTTCTAGCGATGTCAAATGCTACGCATGAACTTTAGACAAGAGGATTCTTTGGCCAGAATAAATCACGTTAACATAACAAAATTTGAATCCGAAACTAAATCTTTTTATATTTAGAAGTTAAATGTCTGATTTCTTTTTTGTTCCTAGTTTTTACGTTTGATTTAACTGAATTTCTTTGACAAAGATTAATTAGTTTTAAATTGAAGATAAATAATTCTTATTTGCAGTAAAGAAAGTTAAATACTTGAGTTAAAATGCTTTTAGCAGTTCTAAGGAGTCTCAACTAGTGATAAAGATTTCAATTTTAGCTGTGTACATACTTCAGAAGTTAGGGTCACAAAATTTATAGTAAAAATGGTACGAGTAAAATGTAATTGAAATTTTAATTTAGAAAATTTGGTCAAGTTTTGCAATTAGAAACTGATAACAATTTCTTTTAAAATTTGGCGATAGTTGACTAGTAAATGATAATTTGCAATATTATATTGAGTTGACTTTGATTGGTTCAAAAGTATGAGTAAATGTAAAATAAACAGAAAAAGTGCCATAAAAATGTGAAATATTTTGGACCGAATTCCTGAAATAAAGGGAAAGTTTTAAAAATATATCATTGGTTTAGAAAGATAACCGTGTCTTTACAGTGGATAGATAGTTTTCGCAATACTATCTACTGAAATGTGTCTCAAGTATAAGTACCATAAGATGGCACAAGTCGACAAATATATTTAAAGAAGTCTTAGAATTTATCGATTGCTGAGACAGTTCAGAAAGAAATAAAAACTAAGATTCTTACTTTTCATGCTAGAAGTGAAATTCGTGGCAGCTGTCTCGCGACTTTCTGACATCTTGCCATTGCACTTGGTTTCAAGTGTTTGCGGTTTATTTAAAACGCATTTTTAGAACTAGCTGACCCGCGAGAGGCATTCGCGCTTGACAGCAGTAATTTAAAAATTGGAAATTTTATCGGTAATTTTTCGAAAAACAGGCACAAAGCAAATTGTTATTTTTCGTCGATTTCAAGGAACACGACATGGTGTCTTACTTTCGTAGACTTATGAGGTTTTAAAGAAGCAAAAAAGCACCTTTAAGAAATAATATTCATGTTAAATTATCATGCTAAAATGAACATTTTCTTTTCTAGTTTTAATGCAGCAGTACAAATGCGGTTTAAAATGCTACAAATATTTAGATTATAGTATATATATTCTTGAAAATTTTAATCAAAATTAACCAGTGAAATAAAGTCAATCAATAGCGACACAACTCACAGCAGGTTTGGACCTATGATTTTCACGTTTTTAGCGCACAGTTCTATCCAACTGCGCCACTGCATTTTTTTTCTAATGCATTCTGATTCATTGAAGCAATGTGTATTCGATGATCCGTTGAAAGTCTTTGATTATAAGTACTGGTATGATCTTCTTAGGTAAAACCTTCCGCGTATTTACGCATGCGTCAGGTCTTCTCTGATCTTACCAAAATAAGTGATAGGTAAGATAACAACAAGGGGAAGAATAATAAGAAGCATTTTGAGCCGTATCAAATAACGTAGAACGATGCTAATTTCAAATACATAGTTCAATTGAATGTGTCAAAAGGACAGCAATAATAATGAAAGTTTTAAATTGAAAGCTTCAGAAAGTTCCCACTCACAACCCATCACCCCTTTTTTAAGTGGAATGGCTCGCGAGTGCTAGGCGCGGTTCTCACTGACGGGCAGTATTCGACTATGCGGGGAATTTAAACACTGTGTTTAAAATCCCCTTACTTGCTTATGTTTAAATTACATTTAAAAAAAAAGTATTTTTGTTTATAGCAAATTTTTTGAAAGGGGGAAAATCACAACAACTTATTTTCAATTCCATAAATATATGTGTTTCATAAGCATTTTTAGAAGTTCCTGATAAAAAGTTATATTTCAAAATTTTTGTTATGAATGGGGTAGTTTATTACTATTTTTTTATCGACATTCGGAAGTATGGGTCATTAAAATCTTAAAGAAAAGAATATTGGGTTCGGCCAAGAAAATTCTTTACTTTATAAATTCTAATCGCACACTAATTGGAGGGATATTCTGCAAGAACTCTATTTTTCATGTAATTATTGGAAGTATATTCACGAAATAACATTTCGTGACGCAATTTATTCCTTAAAGCTTTTAGCTCAAAATTTGTGAGCCTTAGAAGCAGAAAGTGGCAATTAAACTGAGATTAAAATTTTAGCAATAGTTAAGGCTTTATGTTTCGGGTTTTCAGAATTTGTTTTTGCACTTAGATTCAGAAACCATAATTGCTTTGTCATTATGACTGTTTTTGTATTCTGAGAAATAGCCCTAAAATATTATTTTTTTAAATTTTAAAGTAATGCTAAAGATCAACAGCTGTGACTAGAATCTTAAATTGTAGGAAAAAATATTTTTCTTAGAAGATCTATTTGAATATTTCTGCTTTAGCTCCCCCCTCCCCTTTTTAACAGTGAAAGCTGAAAAATCTATAACTTGATGCAAACGTAACATCTGGTACTGATAATGCTCGTTTTTTCCGATTTTCAACTTCAAGGATTTTTTTCTAGTGCTGTATCTTCACAAAGAAATTCGCAAAAAATTCACTAGAAAGGGTTAAAAAAAAATAATGTCGACATTTTAGCTTTGACAAAATTATTTTATGCAGGTAAAATTGCCCTTTCAACAATAACAATACTTTGAGCTCCTTTAAATTTATTTCAAACATGCAAGTAAAACTTTGATTTTCACTAATTTAAAATAGATAGCTGAAACTATAGTTATATTATTTTTGTACATTCCTTATCCAGGTAACAAAATATTAGAAAAAGAAAATTTTTCCCAAGACCTAGTAACCATTTTTCTTTATGAAAATATTCATTGCAAATAAAGACGTACCTAATTGAAATTCAATTCTTTATTACTCTTTTTCTATGCAATAAAATTCTCAAGAATTAATTTTAAGTTGAGTTTATCTTTTCCACATGAAATTTAAATACATAATCTATATCCAATTTGCATGCTTAAGAAGCTAGGAATATTTTCATTACTTATGAGCGAGTGCATTTAATTACATGAATAAATGATATTTATTATCTTTCCATTTGCGTTTGACTAAAAGATATTCTATCTCAAGCAATTTCCGTTGTGAACATTTACGTGTCTTTAGGGTTAATTTCTACCTTTCGAAATGAGATTTGACTGATTAGAACAGTGGTTCTTCCCGGGCATGGATAATAAGTTTTATTACCTCGCAATTAGGTGATCTGAAGAATGTTATGCGATGTGAATAATTGGCGGAATATCCCCAGTTTTGGGAACGGGAATATAAGATGTAAACACGTTGAGTAGTTCGGTTTATCTAACAATGCATCAGAAATAAAATTAATTTATTGTTAACAGTGATAAAAGAAGCATCTCAGATAAGAATGAAAGTGATGGAACATAGTTTTAATGAGATATTCATTTGAGACCATTTAAAGACTAGTATCGTATGTGCTCGAAAGTCAGAATGTTCAGCTCCCTGTTTCTTTGTGTTTTCGTGAACTGCAGAAAATGAACTGTTGTTTTTACAGTATAATACTGGCAGCCGAGGTACCAATTTAAAACTGTAAAGTGCACAGTAATAAACTGCAAAACTAGCAATTTTAGTTTCATACTGTAAAGTTAGTAATTTTACAATTTATTGCCGTAAAATTTAGCTGCATCATACTGTAAAAACAACAGTATAATACTGCAGACAACAGTATATATTGCAGCCGAGGTTCCAGTTTAAAACTAAAATATACGGTAATAAACAGTAAAACTAGCAATTTTATAGTTTCTTACTGTAAAGTAAGAAATTTTACAGTTTACTTGTAGTACTGTAAAAGTAGAAATTTTACAGTTTACTACTGTAAAATTAGCAATTTTGGGGGATCGCATTAGGTCTGCAAAAGGTTGTGCCTCTACTGCAGCCCCATTTGAAAAAAAAAAAAAAAAAACTGTAAAATTAGCTATTTTTACAGTTTATTACTATAAAATTATCTGTATTATACTGTAAAAACAACATTCATTTTTTTACAGTGCATCGTGTCTGCTAGGAATTCGACGAATTGTGTTCAGCTCCCTTTTCTTTGTGTCTTCGTGTGTTAACTTTTACTTTGAATTTCGATAGTAATTCATTCAGCTTCGTTTTAGTATTTCCTGAGTCTTTTATCTGAAAAGGAAAAAAAAAAAAAAAAAAAGGCCAATAGAGACTGATGGAAAATGTACTAAAAAAATCGAAACTGCTATCACCCAAATATTGTATTGAAACAAAGTTTCATTTTCTAATGTAGTAAATCTTAGCTCTCGGATAAGTCCACAGGATAAACATCAGAGAAGTTAATATAAGGCTTTCGTAGGGTTATTGAATAAAATGTAAAGAGAATAGGAAGGAAGCATATAAAACACAGCCGGTCGATGGCGGAAGTAATCCATCTCTGAGTTGAAGGAAAAAAAAAAAAAAAAGAAAGAAAGAAAGAAAAGAAGCCTGTTATTGACTTGGTCCTTATTAAAAGACATCGATAGAGAGGAGAGTTTACTGGCCATTTGTTTCTGCATGACAAGTTATTGCTGTAGACAAATTTAAAATACAGGCAGTATTGTTTTGGAATTGCGCAACTACTTTATAGTATGTTGGCTAGTTAATAATTAAAAAGGTTACTATATATTTCACGAGATGTTTCAAAATATTGAAAAATAAATGTTGATTAAACGTTCTAAGTTCTTGAATTACTTGCACTTGGACAATTTATTATTATTTTGTTTTGTAAATAAATGAATGTGGAAGTACACTATAAAAATGAATGTTGTTTTTACAGTATAATACAGCTAATTTTATGGTAATAAACTGTAAAAATTGCTAATTTGCAGTAATAAACTGTAAAATTACTAATTTTAGTTTATTACAGTGAATTTTACAGTTTTAAACTGGAACCTCTGCTGCCAGTATTATATTGTTGTTTTTACAGTATAATGCAGCTAAGTTTTACGGCAATATACTGCAAATTGCTAACTTTACTGTATAAAACGGGAGAACTGCTAGTTTTAGTTTATTACTGTGCATTTTACAATTTTAAATTGGAACTTCGGCTGCCAGTATTATACTGTAAAAGCAACAGTTCATTTTTTGCAGTGTAATGACTAAAGATACGGCTTTAAAAGTTGTTTATATTTTGTTTTTATAGGTTTCGGTTGTACAATTTATTTATAAATTTTATATTCAATGAATATTTGAGACTACAAATAAACGTGTGCTGAAACAAAAGAGGGCTAAAATATTTTTAGTAACCCTGACTAAATTAAACTCAGTGGCGCTCAAACAGTTCATGGTCAAGGCCTGCTGTATGTCTAATTTGTACTGAGCAACCAACTTCTAAATATATGACTATAAGTTGGATTCTAAGTGGTAACTCTTAACAGCTATGGCATGATACACCCGGGTATTTAGCTGAATTGTCCTGAATTTATAAAGAGAACCTTAGCGTGGGTAACATCGTAGAATTCTTTGTGAAGTTAGTTCTGTATTTTAAAAGCAGTTTAAAAGAGTTTTCTTAAATAAAATTCTCTTTATTCCTACATAAAGATTAATGTACGCATATCAATTGATTTTATGTTGTATAATTTTGAACCGTGATATATGTGAATTTGCCATAAAGAAATTCTGTCCCAGAAAAGTGTGTTCAAACTTCCAAAGAGCTATTCAGGGATGAATTAGCCATTTTATCTTCTATAAGTGTGAAAAGAAAAAGTAAACGTTTATGAGTTTTACAACAATTGCATTGCAAAATCTTCCCCTTAAAAAGAATATTTGGTGCTAATATCCCGTCAAAACAGGTATTCAACCACAGTTTACAACAGATGTTAAACTGAATTTGCAAAGATTTCAACGTCGTTTCTTTTATGTTACGAAGAGTTTAAAGTGTTTCGTCCAAATGGTATACTTATGTAGACATTTCTTCTTGCTGAAGTTTCGACACTAAAAAAGAAATAAAATCCTGTTTACGCGACATTTCATTTGAAAAACATTCCACTCCTTATATCGAAATCTGGAAGTTCTTTTGTGTTCATTTTATTGCAACAGCCAAGTTTCACCCATAAAATTGATTTATAACTCAACCTTTTACAGAGGAACGATTTAAAGCATATGCTAAAACCTTCTGTCCGAAATATTTTTGTACTATTGAGGAAAGATTAAAAATTTTTAAAATTGCTTTTTAAAATTTATTCACAATTTAAATTGACAACAATTTCAATCAACATTAATATTAAAATTAGAGCATTAGACAGTATGTAATTTAAGCAATATACACAAATCTTTTTTTTTTTTTTTGGAGTCGACTACAATTTTTTGTTCTAGAGGTTGGATGCGCCACCTTGCGGTGATTTAAGAAATAGCCAAAGAGGTAAAACATTGGAATTTGGTACGGACAAGGCACATTTCAGCTTGAACTGGTTAAGTGGGTGGATTCTTGTTTTTTCTCTTTCAACAGCTATTTCCAAGAGAGTACAACGCTTCCTGTTGTTAATTTGAATTGCGAATAGAGGTTGGCTAGCTTTTTGCAAGAGTGACTCTCACTGATAAAAAGGGATAGCTGGACTGAATGGCTTTTAAGTAACGATTAATATCATTCAAATACATAATTTGCATAACAGATGGCAATCTTAGTTATTTACTTATAACGTTTTTCAAAGAGAAGACTACAAGCACCTTGCAGCAAATATATTTTTAATCCGTAGGAATAGTTTGGGTCATGAAAAGAAAAAAAAAACCTTGCTCAAATAGATTTAACAAGAGTTGATTTCTTTTTTGCTGAAAATAAACTCAGTTAAAAAAAGAACAGATGAAAGCCTTCTTGTGAAATTATTTCATTTGTTTTTAAGAAACATATTAAAAATTTGGTGTTAAAAAATTATACATTTACCCATTTTTAGCCTACTTTCCCGTTAAAAATAAAAGAGACGAAAAAAGCATTAAAAGTGGCTTAATGCATCTAAAAAATATCGCCAAGTTAAAACTAGCTGTCGTGGCCGTCACGAAACTTTCTTCTATATCTATCTTATGAATTCCGGTTACAAAATAAAATACGTACTCGCCAGAATAATTGGAGACAGCAGCTCCAATTTCCCAATTATCGTAATAACCCGGCAAATGCAGAATCAATGAGCGAAATTGGAAATCATTGCAAAAGCCTTGTTTAGATTAATTGCAAACATTTTATTTTTAGTAAAAAGAAATTGGCAATAGTTAAAAATTTCAAATCATTGAAAGTTTTCAGCTGTTTTGATAATTAAATAGCGTGAAAGCGATTTTTTAATGAATTAATTTTTCGCATTGTTGACTAAGCGCAAAAATCACCCCACCCTCCCCCTGGGGCGATTGGCGCCAAAATTTAATCGATGCTTGCTTCCAGAATGAGTTAGTGTTATTCCAAATTTCATTCAAATCGCAGCAATATTTCCCGAGATACAGTAGGTGCAATGACAAAATAAGCACTTTTGATTGCTCCACCCCCCTTTGAGATATTGACACACAAATTGAATCAGCTTTTGTACTCAATAGGGTCTACCTATGAACCTATTTTCGTTTGATTCTGCCGGTTACTTTCTGAGATATAGCAGTCACCCCCACGCAGAACACGTGCGATTGCTCCACCCCCCTTCGAGATATTGACAAACAAATCAAATCAACACCTGTACTCAGTAGGGTCTACCTATGGACCAATTTTCGTTTGATTCCGCCGGTAACTTCCTGAGATATAGCAGTCACCCCCGCGCAGAACACGTGCGATTGCTCCACCCCCCTTCGAGATATTGACAAACAAATTGAATCAGCTCCTGTACTCAGTAGGGTCTACCTACAAACCAATTTTCGTTTGATTCCGCCGATTACTTCTTGAGATATAGCAATCACCCCCGCGCAGAACACGTGCGATTGCTCCACCCCCCTTCAAGATATTGACAAACAAATTGAATCAGCACCTGTACTCAGTAGGGTCTACCTATGGACCAATTTTCGTTTGATTCCGCCGGTTACTTCCTGAGATATAGCAATCACCCCCGCGCAGAGCACGTGCGATTGCTCCACCCCCCTTGGAGGAATTCGCTAAACAAAGTCAGGTGCACCAGTTCACATGGTGGTACATATGTGCAAAAATTTTTGTTCGATTTCATGCAGTAGTTTTTGCTCTAGCGCGGCCACAAAAACTGGTCACACACATACAGACTCACACACAGACAGACAGACACACAGACAGACACACAGACAGACATTTTCCAAAAATGGTCGAAATGGACTCAGCGCACCTCAAAACGTGCAAATCCGTCAAAATTCGACATTCGAAAATTTTCACGAAACCAATACTTTCTTCTATATATTAGATATAGAAGAAAGTAAAAATATCGCCAAGTAAAAAAAAGTCAAAAAGAAACAAAAAAATGAAATAAATATCGAAAAATTAAAAATTTGAAAGTAGGGTATTGAGATGGGGAATTTGTGTGTCGGTCGGTCTGTCGGTCGGTCGGTCTGTCGGTCGGTCTGTCGGTCTGTCTGTCCCCCCCTAATAACTTTTGAATGAACATTCCGATTTGGACAAACTTTTTTTTGTTGGAAAGATCTCGGCGAGTACAGCTCATTCCCGTATTTGATTTTTCGATTTGAACAATTTTTGGTTCAACTTTGAGCCGTTCAAACAACCGGTCCCGCGATACTAACTTTTGAATGAACAGTCCGATTTGAACAAACTTTTTTTTGTTCGAAAGGTCTTTTCAAGGAAATATCGCCAAGCTCAAAAAATATCGCCAAGCCCAAAAATATCGCCGAGTCCAAAAAATATCGCCCAGCCCAAAAAATATCGCCAAGCCCAAAAAATATCGCCAAGTCCCAAAAATATCGCCAAGCCCAAAAAATATCGCCAAGCCCAAAAAATATCGCCAAGCCCAAAAAATATCGCCAAGTCCAAAAAATATCGCCAAGCCCAAAAAATATCGCCAAGTCCAAAAAATATCGCCAAGCCCAAAAAATATCGCCAAGCCCAAAAAATATCGCCAAGTCCAAAAAATATCGCCAAGCCCAAAAAATATCGCCAAACCCAAAAAATATCGCCCAAAATATCGCTAAGCCCAAAAAATATCGCCAAGCCCAAAAAATATCGCCAAGCCCAAAAAATATCGCCAAACCCAAAAAATATCGCCAAACCCAAAAAATATCGCCAAGTCCAAAAAATATCGCCAAGCCCAAAAAATATCGCCAAGTCAAAAATATCGCCAAGCCCAAAAAATATCGCCAAACCCAAAAAATATCGCCAAGCCCAAAAAATATCGCCAAGCCCAAAAAATATCGCCAAACCCAAAAAATATCGCCAAGCCCAAAAAATATCGCCAAGCCCAAAAAATATCGCCAAGCCCAAAAAATATCGCCAAGTTCAAAAAATATCGCCAAGCCCAAAAAATATCGCCAAACCCAAAAAATATCGCCAAGCCCAAAAAATATCGCCAAACCCAAAAAATATCGCCAAGCCCAAAAAATATCGCCAAGCCCAAAAAATATCGCCAAGCCCAAAAAATATCGCCAAGCCCAAAAAATATCGCCAAGTTCAAAAAATATCGCCAAGCCCAAAAAATATCGCCAAGCCCAAAAAATATCGCCAAGCCCAAAAAATATCGCCAAACCCAAAAAATATCGCCAAACCCAAAAAATATCGCCAAACCCAAAAAATATCACCAAGCCCAAAAAATATCGCCAAGCCCAAAAAATATCGCCAAACCCAAAAAATATCGCCAAGCCCAAAAAATATCGCCAAGCCCAAAAAATATCGCCAAGCCCAAAAAATATCGCCAAGCCCAAAAAATATCGCCAAGCCCAAAAAATATCGCCAAGTTCAAAAAATATCGCCAAGCCCAAAAAATATCGCCAAGCCCAAAAAATATCGCCAAGCCCAAAAAATATCGCCAAGTCCAAAAAATAATGAAAAAATGACTGACTGGGCAGACGATTTTTTGTTTATTTATTTATTTGTTTTGTTTAATTTATTACTATTGTTTTTTTTTTTTTTTTTTGGCAGACGATTTTTTTTGTTAACAAAAATTTTTCATTCACGAGAGCATTTTATTCTTTATTTATATTTATTAACTGGCAACGGATTAAAAATGAAATTCGAGACATTTTGTAACGATTTTTTTTCTTTCTTTGATTAAATGTGTTTTGATGTTCTTTGTTCTTTTATTTATTTATTTATTTTTCTTTTGAAAACGGTTGTGGAATTTTTCTACGGAAGAACTATGACAGTTACGTTCTTTAAATGGTGCGACAAAACTTTATTTACTCGTTTATTTACTTTTTACGTGTCTACTTCATCTGATGAGAGGGGTATATTTTGCTTTTAGAAATCAGCTTTAAGTGCTATAAAGGTATGTTTGACATAATTTTCAGTTTCAGATAATTAATAGAATATTGATCAGATGCTAGAATGCCGATATCGATGTACGGGAAAGTAGGCTCGTTTAGTTCTTGACAGAACTTCTTGTTACTTTAGAGTTTTGATGAGACGTTTGGAACTTTATTTTTACTGCGAAATTTTGTTTCTTATGCCTAAGTCATGAACAGCATACATTTAAGATAATAAACACTTAAAAACACTAAAAGCGTGATAAGAGATGCATATATAAAGTATTAGGCTCTTTTTAGCATTTATTTTCTTCTTTGCCTGTTGCTTGGTTACCATTATAGTAGCTTAAATTAAATTCTGCTTTTCTGAATACAGGGTCTTTTCTGCCAACTGATACATTGATTTCCTTTTGCTCTCTACGTATACTTGAATGCTGAACGTGAAGTCGGTATTCTTGAATTTTATTCGCCCTCTAAAAACGAAAGAAGCGATGCAAATGCCGTTACAATGCCGATATCCTTAGCCCACCAAATGTCCGCCGAGTGTAATTCAATAGAGAAAAATTTTCCTCTGTTCACTTCCGTCGGATGATCCATTTGAGCTGCAGCGAACCAGTTTTCTGTGCACTGTAAAAAAATAATGCCGTTTTTACAGTATAATACAGCTAATTTTATAGTAATAAACAGTCAAAATTGCTAATTTTACAGCAATAAACAGTCAAATTGCTCATTTTATGGTACTAAACTGTAAAATTGCTCATTTTACAGTAGTAAACTGTAAAATTGCTAATTTTACGGTTTATTACCGTGCATTTTACGGTTTTAAACTGGAACCTCTGCTGCTGGTATTATACTGTTGTTTTTACAGTAGAATACAGCTAAATTTTACGGCAATAAACTGTAAAACTTCTAACTTTACAGTAAAAAACTGTAAAATTTCTAGTTTTACAGTTTATTACTGTGCATTTTACAGTTTTAAATTGGAACGTCGGCTGCCAGTATTACACTGCAAAAACAACAGTTTATTTTTTGCAGTGTGTCTATGGCACGAAGTTAACTATATTTTCTTTCAAGAACCAGCTTCTGCCCTAAGCAGCAACAGTTTGGACCAACTACAGATTGTTGTGGTGGTGATGTGGGGGGGGGGGGTGATTACGTTTCATAATTATTCAGAGGGGGGGGGGGCGCTTGAAAGTTTGAAAAGTCTTTATGTACATTATTTACAAATTTTATAAGCAAATTATCATTTTTAATTATTTGACATAAAACTCATGAACTCTGACTACAGTGTAGGACAACACTATCATGATGAGCAAAGTTAGGTTTGAAATATGATCACATTTTCATATTCATTGCAATGTCATTCATGTCAGCATATTTAGTGCTTTGAAGAGAATTCAATAAATGAAAGTGACTAATATATTCTAGGGTGAAACATTTTACTTTCTTTTTGTATATTGTTGTTTTGAGTAAAATTCCCAAGAATAAACTTTACGTGACACTTTTCAACTACTGTCCATCCGTGAAAACCGCGCCTAGCTGTCGCGAATCATTAAACTTAAAAAAGGGGTGATGGGTTGTGAGTGGAAACTTTCCAAAGTTTTCAATTTAAAACTTGCATTTGCTATATTTTTACATATTCAACTAAACTATGTGTTTGATATTAGCATCGTTCTCTACGTTGTTTGATACTGCTCAAAATGCTTCTTATTATTTTCCGCTTAATGTTAGCTTACCTGTCACCCCTATTTTAGTAAGATCAGGGAAGAGACCTGACGCATGCGTAAATACGTGGAAGGTTTTACCTAAGAAAATCATACAGTAGCACAATCTATTGAATTCCATGACTTTTTTCCCCAAAATCTGTCAGCATAAACCGTTTAAATTCGTAAATCGTTAGAGATTTATTAAGGCACGTGCGGGCATATTGTAAAATAAATACAGCATAAAGTAACCCATATTACTTTCTAACTTTTTGATGTCAGTTACTTTTTCGATGGAAACTTTGAGTATTTTTCTGAAGGCTGCTCTATTCACGGAGAATGCCTCCATTCAGGAGGAGTCCTTTGTGTGAAAGAAAGTATTCTTCGCACAAGCATGCGTGCTTCCGGCAAAGTATCGAACTCCTTGAAAAGAACTTTCCAGGTTTCATGTTATTTTATCGTTTTCACCAGTTTATTCTTTACAGTTCATTTACGTTCGAGTTCACTAAAGAAAGAAGCGAAAGTAGCATAAGAGAAAGAATTCACCTTAAATATATAGAAAGAATCCAAGAAGTTTGCGGAAGTTGGGGAAACAATGAATGCAATATCTTTTCTCTTTAGGGATTTTAGTTCATATTTGTGCAAGATATTTTTGGTTTTTAATAAATGCAATGCCCCATTAAATAAAACAGTTACTTACTATCAAAAAGGATTATTTAAAATAGTAGTAAACTCTGAAATGTATTTCTAAAGTCATGGTGACGAGAAATAGCCTCTTGTGCCAGTGGCGTGTATAGACTTAGATACACCCCTTTCGTAAGATTTGCAAGTGCGTCTCCTATTTTACTCACCACAGATTTTCTTCAGTTGTAATAAAAGCAGGAACAGTAAGACGAAGCGAGGACACCTCATTTCTATATTTCATTTTGTGATTTTAGTCTGTGGAGTTAACGACAAAAACAGCCAAAATATTTTACTTCCGGATACCAGTCTGAAATTTTATGTGGGGCTTATATTCACATAGGAGGGCAAAAAACGCCGGGAGACACTTGATCAAAGGTCAAGGTCATTCTTGTGAAGACGTCATCAAAATGGCCGCTTTTACAGGTAAATACGTTCGTTTAACTGCTTAAAACTCCATCATAGATTGAAATATTGCAAAACTCAAGCATATCATCTGAAAGCTCTTTAAAAGAGCTATTTAGAAAGATTTAATTTTTCTTTCTGAAGTCAAGGTCCCACCTGTAATGACTTCATCAAAATGGCCGCTTTTACAGGTAAATACGTTTGTTTAACTCCCCTAAAACCCCATCATAGATTTAAATAGTTCAAAACTCAACAATATTGTAACGAGTCCGTAGCACCTTCAACTTTCTTTAAATGAGCATTCCAATCTTTAGGAAGTAACGATAAATTTATTTACAAGTATGTACACTTATTTACAATAGGAGCAGAAAAAAATTGCTAAACATCCAGCAATTAGGTAGCAAACAGTACACTGTACTCTCAACAGTGACTCAGCACCACGTATCTAACGTGAACAGTAATTAAGAAGTTACAAAAGCAAAACAAACATTCGCCCAAGCGAATAAAACGAGTCACCAGAAATCAAATCTGAAAACAACTAACTAACTGTGTTCAAGGCAGTTGGACAGCTATTTATACTCGGAAGGAAATTTCTACAACGTTCTAGCAAAATCCGGAGTGTTCGTTCATTCACAAACTTAAATAATCCATTCAAGAAAATTCTAGTAATAAAAAAAAAGAAAAACCTACAACCTTGCAGCTCAGCGCGAAAATGTCTTCATGCTTATTAAATGTAGGGCAAGTGTAAAAACTACAACGTGTTACAGGGCCGGTATACAAATGATAAAAGTGATATCTTCAGATACTTTTGCAACATGTCGCCAGATAAAACCAAAACTAGTGAAAATGATGCAAGGCAGGAAAAACAACAACTATTTACAAGATTTGTAACAATATCATCTGAAAGCGCTTTAAAAGAGCTATTTTATAGTGCTTGGTTATATTTTCTAAGACAAATAGTTGAAAAGTTATAGCAATTTCAAATTGAAAATTTATAAAAAAGACAATTTCTTTGTATTTTCCGACTTTGAGGTAAAAATTTCGCTGTGATGCATGCATTATAAAAAAATGTTTCCAATTTTATTACATTTAAGAATAAATTAGTAAAACTACATACATATTTATCGGTATTTTATGTAGAGATTGAATGTAACAGTAACAGATGTTGCAATACAGAAACAAGCAGATCCAAAGCTCCTAATGAAGCTGAGATGTAACTAATAATATCGTGATCAATAATTGTGTCAAAAATGCTTGCATTTTAATTATATAAAAGAAATACGGAAAAAAATACACAAACCATGAAATAACAATGGATAAACTACGAGAACTAATATCATTCAAGTGCAAAGAAATGTGTACTCGATGTAGATGTATCAAATCAGGTCTAAATTGTACACTTCTTTGCAGTTGTAAATGCCAGTGCAATACCTGAAACGTTCCTAAAAAAATTCAGTTTTCCTCGTAACAGAGTTAGGGCCCTGCTCCACATGAGCGTAAAACGCGACCGAAATTGAAGGCAGAATCCGAAAATCCGGGTACTTTCCTTTTTACGCGGCGTAATCACGGCGTAATAGAGGACCGAAAAATTTTGCATTTTTAATTTATCCAACAGCCAATAGAAATTCATCGTGAGATGTAAACATTTCTAGCCTTGGCGGCCGCCATTGCATGAACGAAAGTGCATTTGGAAAACATTCAAAAGAGAAGTGAGAAAATACCAAAAACTTAATGACAAAAAATCAATTGAAAAAAGCAAAAGGGGGGGGGAGCAACTAGTGAAATTCTCAAAATAAGCTTTCAGTTGAGGCTTTTAAAGTCCACTATTTCGTAATATGTAATCATGTCAACAATTCCTATCCTTTGCGAGATTTTTATTATTCCATTCAAAACTCGGCGAGATTACGGGAATATAGTTTCTTGGCGAGATCCGAAATAAATAATGGTGCTTCGGCCGCTTTATATTGTAATGAACTTACAATTTATGACATGCTTTGCTGAGTTATTGATTGCTTGGCGAGATTGGAAAGATATGGTTAATTCCGCTCTATTTACTTATTTTAATTGAGCTTTAAAAAAAAAAAAAGATTTGACCTTTGGCTGAGTTATTGATCGCTTGGCGAGAATAAAACTAGCTAATGTTGTGTAATAAAGTTTTAGTGAAATGTTTTGTATTTTGGTAAACACTTTCATTTTTAAATATAGCAAATTTTTCAAGATTAGCAATAGTAGAGTGTGTAGGTTATTTTACGTATTAATGAATTTTTTAATTTATTTAAGTTATGGGTTGCGTGTTTTATTTTTGACGGCGTGTTCAAAAAATATTTGAATGCTTCATGGTTTTGAGGGTCTAAATTACTTGGCAAGGTAAGCAGGCACTGATATATTTTTTTTAAGTACAATAACAGCCACAATTTTGAGAACTCGATACGACCACGAAAACATAGCGTTGCTATAAATTCATTTCGCAAAATATATAGTACAATTGCGAACGGTACGGAAACAGTGTCTACGCGTTTATTCAAAAAGATTAGCACCAAAGCCGTCATACTGTCTATTAAAATGTAAAAACGCAAAACAACAAATAATATATTCACAACCATCAAATCAAATTTTATGTCATCATGCTACATTTGCTGTATTTTTCGCCAAAACATCTACTAAACGCTGAAGCTTTTTTGTCACCTTTAATGCTTATTATGTCTTCTTCAACAGCAAAAAAAAAGCTATTTTTTTCTTGAAATAAAAAAAAAAACAACTTTTAAGATTTAAACAATAGAAAATAATTGCAATGCTCAGCGAAATTCGCAAAAATTACTGCGAATGGGAATTTTATTGCCAGTTTGGTTTGTTTCCGCTAAATGTATCCGTTTAAAGTGAAAATAAAAAATCGCCAAGTAAATAAAACAGGACTTGGCTCATAAAAATCTATCATGACGGATAATTCCATGCCAACTAAATTAAATAACTATTAAAGCTCCGTTATTTGTTGCCAATCTTTCACCCAATCATATTATTCCAGTAATGCTTTATTATGTGTCATTTCTCCTATTTGTTATCTAAATATCAAATATCCAATGAAAATGCAAGGATTATTCCGTCAGATGGCTTTTTTTCTGCGCAGAAAAAAAATTCTGCCCAAGTGGAGCACGCGTCCGACCGAAAAGCGACCGAAACCGAAAAAGGAAAATTTTACGCTTCTGCCCAATTTTTCTGCTTTACGTCGATGTGGAGCACGGCCCTTAATTTTTTTGTATTAAAACGTGTATTTTTTCCGTATTTCTTTTTAGCCTACTTTCCCGTTAAAAATAAAAGAAAGACGAAAAAAGTATGAAAAGTAACTTAATGCATCGAAAAAATATCGCCAAGTCCAAAAAATATTGCCAAGTTAAAAAAAATATCGCTAAGTCCAAAAAATATCGCCAAGTTAAAAAAATAAATAGGTAAAATGAATATCGAAAAATTAAAAATTTGAAAGTAGGGTATTGAGATGGGGAATTTGTGTGTCGGTCTGTCGGTCTGTCGGTCTGTCTGTCCCCCCCCCCTAATAACTTTTGAATTAACATTCCGATTTGGACAAACTTTTTTTTTGTGGGAAAGATCTCGGCGAGTACAGCTCATTCCCATATTTGATTTTTTGATTTGAACAATTTTTGGTTCAACTTTGAGCCGTTCAAACAACCGGTCCCGCGATACTAACTTTTGAATGAACAGTCCGATTTGAACAAACTTTTTTTTGTTCGAAATATCTTTTCAAGGATACTTCATTCCCGTATCTACATTTTCGATTTGAACGATTTTTCGTTCAACATTGAACTGTTCAAACAAACTCTCACCCCTAATAACTTTTGAGTGAACAGTCCGATTTAAACAAACTTTTTTTTGTTCGAAAGATCTCGGCAAGGATACTTCATTACCGTATTTAAATTTTCAATGTGAACATTTTTTCGTTCAACATTGAACCGTTCAAGCAACCTTTCTCCACCTAATAACTTTTAAGTGAACCGTCTGAATTGAATAAACTTTTTTTGTTCGAAAGATCTCGGAGAGACTCATTCCCATATTTCACTTTTCAATTTGAACTATTTTTCGTTCAATGATGAACCGTTCAGAAAAATTTTTAACATGAGCGCCTACTGGGAAATTTAAATTGAATGTTGTTTCTGAACTTAAAGGCGGATTTCCTTCAAACTAACTTTGTAAGAAAACGGTTTTGATAAAAAATGTATGTTAAGTACTTTTCTGAAAAATCTTCTGTGAGGTCTCTGATTCCGACTCCGACTCCGCAAACATGGCGGAAATGCAGGCTCAGAAAAAAATGACTGACTGGGCAGACGATTTTTTGTTTATTTATTCTTTTTTTTTGTTTAATTAATTATTATTATTTTTATTTATTTATTTATTTTTTGGCAGACGATATTTTTTTTGATTACAAAAATTGTTCATTCACTAGAGCATTTTATTCTTTATTTATATTTAATAACTGGCAACGGATTAAAAATAAAATTCGAGACATTTTATTAACGAACGAGGTTTTTTTTTTCTTTGATAAAATGTGTTTTGATGTTCTTTGTACTTTTATTTTATTTATTATTTTTTTTCTTTTGAAAAAGATTGTGAAATTTTTCTACGGAAGAACTATAACAGTTACATTCTTTAAAGGGTGAGACAAAACTTTATTTACTCGTTTATTTACTTTTTACGTGTCCATTTCATCTGATTAGAGGGTTATATTTTGCTTTTAGAAATCAGCTTTAAGTGCTATAAAGGTATGTTTGACATAATTTTCAGTTTCAGATATTCAAGAGAATATTGATTAGATGCTAGAATGCCGATGTCGATGTACGGGAAAGTAGGCTCGTTTAGTTCTTGACAGAACTTCTTGTATATAATTAAAATGCAAGCATTTTTGACACAATTATTGATGACGATATTATTAGTTACAATCTCAGCTTCATTAGGAGCTTTGACTCTGCTTGTTTCTGCATTGCAACATCTGTTACATTCAATATCTACATAAAATACCGATAAATAGTAGGTAGTTCTACTAATTTATTCTTAAATGAAATAAAATTCGAAAGATTTTGTTATAATACATGCATCACAGCGAAATTTTTACCTCAAAGTCGGAAAATACAAAGAAATTGTCTTTTTTATAACTTTTCAATTTAAAATTGTTATAACTTTTCAACTATTTGTCTTAGAAAATAAAACCAAGCACTATAAAATAGCTCTTTTAAAGCGCTTTTGGATGATATATTTCAGTTTTGCAATATTTAAATCTATGATGGAGTTTTAAACAGTTACATGAACGCATTTACCTGTAAAAGCGGCCATTTTGATGACGTCATCACAGGTGCGCCCTAGACCTCAGAAAAAAAATTAAATCTTTCTAAACAGCCCTTTCAAAGAGCTTTCAGATGATATATTTGAGTTTTGCAATATTTAAATCTATGATGGAGTTTTAAGCAGTTAAACAAACGTATTTACCTGTCAAAGCGGCCGTTTTGATGACGTCATAAGATGTGGGCCCTTGACCTCAGAAAGAAAAATTAAATCCTTCTAAATAGCTCTTTCAAAGAGCTTTCAGATGATACATTTGAGTTTTGCAATATTTCAATCTATGATGGAGTTTTAAGCAGTTAAACGAACGTATTTACCTGTAAAAGCGGCCATTTTGATGACGTCATCACAGGAATGACCTTGACCTCCGATCAAGTGTCTCCGGGCGTTTTTTTGCCATCCTATGTGAATATAAGCCCCACATAAAATTTCAGACTGGTATCCGGAAGTGAAATATTTTTCCACTAACTCCACGGACTATTTGAAATTTTTCGTTTAATTTTGAACCGCTCAAAAAAAAAAAAAAAAAAAAAAAAAAAAAAAAAAAAAAAAAAAAAAAAAAAAAAAACATTAACGTGTACGGGGAATTTCAAGCTCAATATAGATCCTGAACTTAAAGGCGGATTTCTTTCAAACTAACTTTGTTAGGAATATTTTTTTTTTTTTTTTTTTTGAAGAATGTTTGGAAAATATTTCTATGAAAAACTGTTTTGAGAACTCCGATTCCGACTTCTCAACTCTAACTCCACAACCAAAATACAAGCTCAGAAAAATGACTGACTTCTACCATTGCAATTTTAAAGTTTTCGATTTCGACTCTGCCTATCGATTTCGATTGCCCTCCGATTTTTTGAAATCCACTCTGATACCGAATCCGTGACTCCAACTCCGACTCCGCAGACATGGCAGAAATGCAGGATCGAACAAAATGACTGATTCCTACTATTAGAATTTTAAAGCCTTTGATTGTCACTCCGCCTATCTACTCCGACTGACGACTCCAACTTTTTGACTCCGACTCCGACAGCGAATCCAACTTTTTGACTCCGACTCCGACAGCGAATCCAACTTTTTGACTCCGACTCCGACAGCGAATCCTTTACCCGGATTCCGACTGCAAAGATATGGCAGAAATGTAGGCGTGAAGAAAATGACCGACTCTTACTGTTAGAATTTTATAGTCTTTTACTCTGACTATGCTTATGGACTCCAACCGAGCACTCTGAGTTTTCAACCCCAGCTCTGAATCCTTGACGCTAACTCTTACTCAGCAAACATGGCAGAAATGGAGGATGGGAAAAAAATGACAGATTCCTACTCTTAAAAGAAATTACTGTGCAGACGGTTTTTTGTTTATTTATTTATTTCTTTTATTTTATTACCATTATTATTATTATTATTATTATTTTTTTAGCAGACGATTTTTTTTCTAACAAAAAGTATTCATTTAAGAGAGCATTTAATTATTTATATATTTCTTGATTGATTTTTAATTATTGGCAACAAATTAAAATTTAATTCGATTAAAATTTATTTCGATTGCTTTGATGTGCTTTTTACTTTTCCTTCTTTTTTCAAAACGATTAAGGAATTTGTTTATGGAAAAACTATAGTAGCTGCTGCATTGTTTGAAAGATGCTACAGCTTTATTTATTCTTTTGTTTACTTTTTACGTGTTTCTTTCATCAGATGAAAGAGATATATTTTGTTCTTAGAAATCAACTTTAAGTGCTAAAAAGGTAAGTTTGACATAATTTGCAGTCTCTGATAATGAAGGAAATTTTGATCAGCTGTGAGAATACCAATGTCAGTTTACAGGAAAGTGAGCTCGTTTAGTTCTTGACAGAACTTCTTGTTATTGTTTGAAAGTTGGCTTGATTGAGAGTGTTCATAGCCAGTGGCATTGCCACCTAGATAGGGTGCTAGTGGTGTCCGTGAAGGGTCGAAGGCGATCCACGTGGCACTTTAAGTTCAATGTTATGATTCGAAAACTATGTTCTGCAATCTTTATTCGGAATTTCGAATTGCTGTTGAAAATTTGGAGTCAAATTATCAGAAATTGGTTTTTAAAAAACACATGGCAATTTCGCCATTAATAAAACTAGTCGATAGTAATGATAATAATAATTCTTGATTTGTAATTTTTCTTTCCTTGTCTTTGTTATCCCTCGTAATCTGGAAAAATTTAAACATACTTACAGTTTTCGCACCTTCTGTTCAGAGAGATTCATTTTAATACGAGGTCTGGTCCTCGGGCAGAAAAGGTTGGGCACAACTATATTTCGTTAAAGTCGTTTTAAATTAGAAAAAAAAAAGTTTCATCGTTTTCTCAGAAAGATCGGATCGTATCGCTCTGTCACACTATTCATTGCCGGCCACTTTGTCTAGTGGCTGTCCCGGATGGAGTGGTTCTGAGTTCGAATCTCGGTTCGATCATGGATGTACTTTCGCTTTCCTGTCCTTGCCCTTTCTTTGTGTGAATGTGTTGTGAATGGTTGCCTACCCCATAAACGGGTCCCTATGGCATGTGTATACTGTGGAAGTCGGACTTCACACCAAATTAATGTACAGTTGGAAAAGGGAAGCAGCCAGAGCCCCCAAATTGCCAGCCTAGCTGATACAAGACAACAGCAACACCATTCACTTAAGTGCAACACATTTCTCCTACTTTATATAGCACATAACTTTCCACAAATCTTGAAACTAATCTGACGTTAATTCAGTTCGGATAACAGTGGACAATTAATTGCATAACTACCGAAAGCTTCTTATCATCTTTATTCGGAACATATCCGGCATGGTTAATCTGTCTACCAGCATACAAACTAGCAGTTGAAGCTACCAGTAATATGGTGGAGGAAACACGGTTTAGATATGAGCTTTTAACATGATGGTCGGCTAATTTTGAGTAAGATCGTTATCTGGATTATGCCTCAAAAGCGTTGATTATTGTCTTATTTCGTTCGTGTACTAAATTAAACCGGTCTTCTTGGGGAAAGTAAATTAACGCAGTTGAGACTTTATTGAATTATTAACACAAAATCAATGAAAATTTGAATTAATTAATTGAAGTGAAATGAAAGATTTTACGCTTGGTAGACTTGTTTTCAATTTTATTTGACCTTAATTTTCATTCTTGAAGCGTTGTTTCATTTAGTTTATACACATTCTTATAATTTACAGTAAAAATGATCAAATGCATGTTTTGAAATGTAATGTAAAAATATTGTATAAACTCGTTTGCAGAGCACAAGTAACCTTTTTTTCAGTCCGAAAAACTTCGAGCTTTCAGACACTAAGCAGCAATCATGCCCTATGTTACGATTGCTGCCTTGAGTCCTAATATGCTAAAGGTCTTCGTACCGAAAATTAGTGTGGAATAGTGTTACTTTGGCATATGGTGGATTTATCGCTGTTGAAAATTGGCTACGATAAAAAAGGAATTGTTAACTCACCAACGAAAAAGTAAGTACAATAAAAGCTACTAAACACAATGAGGAGACATTAATGTTAAAAATTGGTTAAATATTAGACAATAGTATAGTGTGTATTTAATACTTATTTTGACAGAATATACACATATATTTTCTTCTTTTTGGTGAGTTAATCAATAAAAAAAAAAAAAAACCTTCCTACTATACTTAATAAATAGAAAAAAATATCGTATTTTTATGAAAATCTTTCCTTTTCAAATTTTGACAGATTTTCAAGTTTTGATGTGCGCTGAATCCATTTTGTTTCTTGAAGCTCACATTGAAAATTTATGATTTAAATCAGCATTTCCCAATCTTTTTTAGCTCGCGTGTATCATGCTGAACTGCACCACTTCGAAAAAAATTATAACATTTCGAGATTTTTTTTCTTTAAAAAAAATTATTTATTTTTTGCTAGTGTGTTTAAAACACGCCTGAACGTTATACCGGGTATAAAGTTACATGAATAATACATTTATTGAAATATACCTGTATATGAATGTATTTATGTGTTTCTTCAATATTTTATATTTGTCTACTATTTTGCTATATTTTGTTACTAATAAATGGTTTTAGTAGAAACACAACATTATAAAGAAGAGCAATAAATTTTTTTGCTTATCATACTTACATATTTTTATAAAATATATTAAACAATTACATATATCACCTAAAATGTTCTTATTGTGATGTGGTGAATGCTAGATTTTTTTTCAAAATGAAATTGCCCTGAATTGCTCATTCACTGGTCAGTTTACACTATTTTAAGCTGAACTCATTATTACTTAAATAGTTACTGTACCTCAAGGCGGCATCATCAAATACTGATGGTTGACATAGATATTTCCCCCTTTTTTTTGTTCTGTCAATATATTAAATGGCTGTTATCAATTGTAATTTAAATCAAATTTGTGGAACACATTTCATTCAGTTTTCATGAGTCTTTCACATGATATTGTAACATCCGGAAGTGCTTGTTTATCTTACAGATGAAATTTAGTTATCCACATTGAATCTCCCATGTCAAAGTACTCTGATTGAATATCCTGGTTATAATGATAAAAATAGTTTTATGATTGAAAAAATGTAATATCGAGTATAATCATAAGGAAGAACTATTATACTATATCGACATGTGTGACTAACTTCATTTCCATAAAATGCTTGTTTTTTAATCATTTAATATTTAACGTACACTTGGTATTTCTAACAAACTAAATGAAGTTTCTTTCTATTTAGCCATAGCATTTTTAAATAAAAATGTAATGTTCAGACAATACATACATAAAGGAGCAACCCTGACACTTGTATCTTTTGATTGAAATTTTAATAATAGATGACTTCTGTGAAAAGAAGCATTTGAATTCTTAATTTCTGCGAAAAGAAACAGTTCTCCAGGAACTGTGTATTTCAGTATGATAGAATAATTTTACTGGAAATATTTTCAAAGCATTTTCCACCCACATATTCGTGGTAATATTTTTGCCATTTCTTGCATTAATATTTTAAACTTTTTGTGGGAAGCTGCAGTTTCTACAATATAAAATTCAGTTAACAATAATTTTAACTAGTAAGATTAAAAGAGCAATGTTACCTGTTTGAAATTAATATTATTTTAGTCAAGACTGTTTTTCCTCTATGTTTCTAGTTCTAAATTTATTTTTCACGTAGTATATTCAATGATTGAATTTTTAATAACTTTCAGATTTTCAAGCAAAATAGCAAATATTTCCTTTCATTGCTGTTTCTTTCTTTTTTTATTTTTCAAAATAAAACAAGTCTTGTAGTTGCAAGAATATATCCCCTCAAATGTTAGCCTTAACTTCTATTTCAAGGGTGGATGTGGTTAAGACGCTGGCCTCATGGCAGAAAGGAGTAAGACAAACCTGGTGTAAGACAGACGCGGTGGATTTTCAACATGCAGAAAATCGACAGCGTCTATGTTGTATAATTATGTGGCATGTAAAAGATCCCTCTAGTCCTCATTTGGCACGGAGCATCTCTGAGCAAACCTAAATTCTTAGTGTAGTTTTGCATCGAATAGAACCCGGGTGGCTCCATCTAGTGAGGAAACCGGGTGCCAAAATTCTCGTGTTAATGGTCCTCGCCGACAGTGGTATCACATTAAAGAATTATTACCGGTTTTAGAGAATGCATTAGGTCAGCAAATGATTGGTAGCCCATACACAGCCTCGTTTAAAACAGACAAACTCTCCCCGGAATGAATGTTGACGAAACTTTTGACATATGTTTCGAGAACTTCGAGCGTATAAGCCAACTGAAATATTAATTTTCATCCCCCCCGAGCTAATTATCACGATTTTCTTCATTTATGCATGGTACGCGATATATTGTCCAGGCAGCTCCAAACTTTGAGACAAAAATGGGAGGTCAAATCCAGTGCCAGCTTGGCAGTCTTTAACCCTAGAATCAACCGTTTTCTGAGAATCAACGTTAAAATCGAAGCGAATTGCGACAGGTGTGTGTGTGTGTGTGTGTGTGTGTGTGTGTGTGTGTGTGTGTGTGTGTGTGTGTGTGTGTGTGTGTGTGTGTGTGTGTGTGCGCGTGTGTGTGTGTGTGTGTGTGTGTGTGTGTGTGTGTGTGTGTGTTTGTGTGTGTGTGTGTGTGTGTGTGTGTGTGTGTGTGTGTGTGTGTGTGTGTGTGTATGTGTGTGTGTAGGAGCGCGGTTTGTTTGTTTTGTTGTGTGTAGTCGGGAAGGAGTGTGTATGTGTGTATTATCATGCGTGTGTGCGTACGACATGGGCAACATCACCACCCGTAGGAGTAAGGGCCGGTAGACGTCCCAGGAGGTGGAGCACAGGAACGCCTTCCTATTGGCAGACTGCGGGTTCAATCTAAAAATGGGACCACAGGAGAATTAAGTTCAAAAGAAAAAAAAAAAAAAAAGAAGAAGAAAAAAATATATAGCAATTTGTGATTGCTCAAAATCAATGCATTTCTTGGTTAAAGCTTCACTTTCATAACTTAAAGCAATAAACTATTGTTTGCTGCGTTCCTCAAAATCAATATTCTCCCAAGAAGGAAACTTTCAAGGAACAGTAAGAAAGAAAAAAAAATTCAAAAATAACAGAACTGATGAAAAAACAAGAGTAAAGGTGACGGAATAAATAAAAATAAAAAGTGTGTAGAAAAGAAGACACAAGCGTAATACAAATCTTATTTACTCAATTTTTCTTTTATAGACGTTTAAAGTGATTTCTTTATTTAAATACAATTGGGACTGCAAGTCGCTTTTTTGTCCTCACATCAAATTAGGAAGCTAAACAATGCACAGCAAAAAAGTTATTTGACAGTTTTGCATAAAAGTCACGTTTTTGAAAGTTCAAGACATGTGAAAAATGATGTCGACATTTTTTTGGGTGAACTAAAAGGAGCAGAGTGTCTCGTTGATGGCATAAAACTTTCAGCATTTAAACAATACAATGGGTTTCTATTTTAATTTTAAAGTAGCTGCTTAAACGAATTAAAAAAATCTAAGTAAAAATAAAATGTTTCTGCTGATTTTTTAATGTTTTGTGTAAGAATCAATAGTTTATATATGTTAGTTTAACGCTAAGCAAATAATATTAAGTATAGAGACGTTTTTGTCTTTCTTGTGCTGTTTTGTCTATCTATAAATAAAAATGCCCCATCGCTATAGAGGCAATGGCATGAACCTGTCCCATGTTCGTTAATTATGCACACGTAAGCAACAATCTACTCACTACAAGGGATGCACCGATTTATCCGCAGTACCGATAATCGACCACTTTGACGATTATTAATAATTAGCAAAATCGGACCGATTAATCGGCGATTTTTACAAAAATATATTATTCTTTAAAGTATACCTTCACTGAGAAACTAAAATGTATAATTTTGTCAGAGGTAATAATAATCCTCATGGTTGATATACAGTTTTAATACATTGATTCTCCAACTTTGAATAAATGTACACATTTAGACAATACTGCACCATTTTTCATGTGCCGATACTTTTCTTTTAAGCCCAGTACTCTAAGATAACCTCTAATTTTTATAAAGAACAAGTCTTGAATTAAATTGCTACTAATAATTGAAAATTTTAAAGTAAAAGTATTTCCAGTGCTCACCACAGACCCCCCTCCCTTTATTGAATTTTTATATCCAGTCAACATAATTAACAATGTATTAATGTAATATTATTGAAAATAATATGAAAATTGGTTCTAAGAAATTTGATAACATTTTGAAATTATTTGGTAAAATTAGGAAAATGGGAAAACAATATTCTCTCAGAAATAAATTACTTACTATTTATAAACTCGGAATTGTATTCGAAAGAAAAAACGTGATGGTAAAATTGGTAGCATTAAAAACAATTATCCTTACCATTAATCGGCCGATTTTCAACAGTCGATTAATCGGCAATCGGCCAATTTCCTTATCGGTGCATCCCTACTCACTACCGAATTTTATTTTCTTGTGGGATGGGGTTAAAATAATAATTTTTTTCCGTTGGACTATTTCATTATCACCAGTATAGTTGCGGCAGCCTCTTGGTTCCCGACCTTGTTCAGAAGTCTTTCCCATTCTAGCGTCCGTTTGGAATCCGCTTAAATTTCTTTATTTTATTTTGGAGAAAAAGAAGAAAAAGTCACTTGGGAGGCGTGGTGGTAAAGCGCCGACCCTATGCCTTGGACTCGGGTTTTGACCCGCGGTGGTCAGTAGGGAGTTTTTCAAGATGTAGAGAAACGTCAGAGTCTATGTCGTATAATTATGCGGTATGTCAAAGATCCCTTGAATATTCATTTGACTTTGAATGTCTTTGCAACAACAAACTCCTAGTGCAGTTTTGCACTGAAAAGAACTAAGGTGCCCCCAACTGTCAAAATAAAAGAGCCATTGACATTCGTGACATAATAGTGGTATATGAAAGCCTGTATGACATATCGGAGGATCGTATTATGTCTGCAAAAGGTTAGAGCCTCATACGCTAACCCATTAGAAAAAAAAAAAAAAAAAAAAAGAAAAAGGCAAAATCCTCATCTAGGCAGCCTTTCCATCTTTTCTCAGATCTTCCTTAACCCTTTAAAGACTAACTGCCGAAGAAAGGTAAAGGATAGTAACCGCAAATTTTTCCTTTTTCATTTTTTTGTCATTTATTGTACTTTAGCTTTATCAACGTTGCTTATTTGGCTTCCGCTGAAAACAAAGCAAAAAACGTCAAATTCCAACATTTCGCATTTTTAGTATGTAGGTCCAAAATACGTTTCTTCAAATGTCTCAAAAACTCATTTCTGCAGATACTGCCCATTGTCTTCTCACGGAAAGCGTAACTTTTACATACAGGATTGATTATACAACAAAAAAATTGATTGAAAATTACGTTTTCAGTATCCATATTGTAATGGAGATGAAAATTTGTGAATTAGACAACAAAATTATTCATGAATAAGTTGGATTGTAAAATTTCGCTGTACGACAGAGAAAATTCATCACGATATCCCCCATCAGGGACTCTGTTGAGAAATACAACTTCTCTTATATTTCAAATGATTCTGAATGACCGGCTTAGAACTTACTATAAGCGGATGCATTCACTGTTCCAGTTGTAAATTTCAAGCGTTCATACCCCGTGCTGGATCATTTTGAAAAGTGCAGGACATTACATTTTCCTACAGACTTGTCACTCTGCCATACATCGAAATCAATACGTACCTTCCAACTTATTCAAGAATGATTTTTTTTGTATAATTTACAAGTTTTCATCTCCTCAACAACAAAGACATTGAGAAAGTAATTCTCCCACAATTTTATCCCTTTATGAGCAGTTCTATAAGTTCAGGCATTAAAGTTTTATATTGGACTGAAATTTACCCAGATTTAAAAAATGTTGGTATATAGTGGGTAAAAATTTTTTGCTGAGAAGCCTGATACTGAAATAAACCTACAGGAAGCATTATTAGGCCCTGGTTTCACGAAATAGGTGTAATATAGTAAATTCTGCAGTTGATTATCTTCTACGCGAAGACCGCTGTAAAACTCTCCTCGCAGCTCATGGAGGATTGACTAAATATTGAAGTGTTTCTCATGAGTGCATTGTATGACCACGGATGATATGGAAAGGCTGATATCCAGTTTACAACATAAACGAAAGCATCTATTAGTTTTGAGGGATGCTAGCTTTTGCCGATGTATTCCAGCCTTTTTATTAAGCGAAACACGCCCGTCAAGTTTTATTTTCTCCCTCATTCAGACTCATTCTAATTGGACCTTTGCCAATTCTGTAGCAATCGTGGGCATACCGTATATATATTAGCAATATGTAATATGATTGCAGTGATGTAAAATTTGCATTGACTAATGAATTTATGCATCTATTGCTTTGCTCTACGTTTTCATAAATATTGCATCTTTTACCATTTTCAGCGTTTAAAATAATAAAGGGAAACTATTTTGTATTAATCGTAACAAAATGTGATTGAAATTAATCCTGCAACTGTATTTGATCGAAAAAATAACGTTATTGTATAAAACATACACATAAAAAGCATTATTTGTACATTTTCCAGGATTTTCGCAATTGATGCCGTTTTTTTTGCCTTCCACTGTATGATGATCGTTATTATGGATATTTTCTCCATTATTATTTTAAAAGTACTATTTCTTCACGCAGTTTAATAATAATACCCTTTTACTGCGTAAAATAAATTATGCAGCAATCACTGAAAATTCGAAATAGATTAATTATTCATCAAGCTTAGTTCTGCTACGCTTGAAGCACAGAAATTCTTTGAGTAGGAGCATAACTAAGGCATATTAAAGTAATTTGATTTTAAAATGCAATGAAAGGGTTTTGTTTATTTTCGTCATGATTTAATCCATTGAACAAACCTCTTCTCTAAAAGGAACTGAAAAAAAAAGAAGTAACCATGATGAGCTCCGATTGACCTATGCAGTTAATCTGCTGTGCATGGGAGAATTAAGTAGGCAAATAAAACCTTTCCAGTCGAGTGAAATAAGAGTAGAATTTAAATGAAGTTAGTCTTTGTGATTAATTTTTTATCAGTACGCCTATGCTAATTCCCTGTGCTAGAAATTTTGAAATTTTATTTAGATATGCAAAGAGAAATAGATGGATTCGTTTATTTTAATTTAGAGCTCTAAGTTTATAGGAAATTGTAACTGTTTGCTGAAATTTGTTTTTAAAAAGATGCCTCACACTTTGAATTCGCGACTCGTATTGATTTACCCTTTGAGTTAATGCAACATTTCAGATCTTCAGATAAATGAATTTAGTAAAGAGATTTTGCTCTTCACGAAACATTTTAGAAGCGTTGTTTATTTTCCCCTTATCATATGATTTGAAATAAATTCATCAAAAGTTAAACGTTATTGTATAAAACATTTTATAAACATCATTTAATTTTGAAGTTAATATTTCTAAAGAATTTTTTCCTTTTTCTGTTATGTTTTTATTCTTGTGTATAGACAGAACTTACGTTTCAAAAGCGATAGATTATAATAATTTTTTATATACATTCTGGGTTAAGGCTCTAGATAATTTTTCTTGAATGCTTCATTCGTAAAACAATTAAGAAGAATATTCGAGTCTATTTTCACCGATTTCATATTGAGCTATTGTAATTAATATTGAACACAAATACAAAGTTGCATTTAGTAAGCTAATTTTGTTTCTTCTTCAAAACTTTTCTATTTTAAAAGTGACTAACTAGAGGGCTCTGCCCCCTGCTCGCTTCGCCCACCAATCCCCGCTCGTCGCCTGTGGCGACTACCTTACTGCCTTCGGCAGCTCGATCACCAACCACCAACCCACTTCTGGTGGTTTGGAGTCCAATCAACTATATGCCAACGAATACGGCGTCTTCCCTGAAAAAGAAAATAATACCCTCCCCCCATCTTGATGTTAAATAATATTTTTCTTTAACTGAAATGCTCACACGCCCTTTAAAAGCACAGTAACTGTTTCTTTACAATTTAAAATAATTCGCCAAACAAATAAAAGAGAGTTCCACCACCTATCCTTACATAAAAAGTGAAAAAAATATGTACATAATTAAAAAACATAGTAAAATATCTAGCGCAAACAGAAAATCCAGTTCTTTTCTCTCGCAGAAAAAAAAAAAAAAAAAAAAAAAAAAAACTCAAACACGCAAAGTAATTTATTTGAAATCATTTAAACAAAAATAAAGATACCATAAGAAAAATGACACAACCTTTCTTAAATGTTAAAGAAAAGTCAAGACAATATGCGATAAAAGCAATCCTGTATATTTCGTTGAATGGACCCCAGAGGCGGTACTACTTCGAAATTAAAAAAAAAAAAAAAAAAAAAAAAAAAGGCTTCCAGCTGCAAATCTACGGAGCTCGAACTAATTTTGTACCAAGTTTCAAGTCTGTAGGTACTATGGGGCCGCCTGGACGTAGGCTAGCCACAAACATCCTTTCGCAATATCTTTGAGCTTACTTTTTTTTAAATATACACTTAGTCACAAAAGTAAGTATGCAGAGTGTTTGTGATGATGTAATATGAAAAAAAACAGACTTACAATATTAGAATTTTCAAATTATCGATTTATTTCGATTACAGCAACATTGAGCTTATTTATAGAATGAAAAATATTTAAAAAATAGAAATATTTAGTTAGCAAGATGAGCTTAACTTAAAAAAGGATGTAATTTACATCACAAAAGTAAGTATGCAAACAAAAACAAAGACATTAATATTGTAAATTTTACAATTTTTCAAAAGAATTGGTAATTTGCTGAATAGCCTATGGCCTTTATAACAGCTAACAATCTAGATGACGCTGATTTTACTAAACTTTGAGTGACAGAAGATGGTATTTTCTGCCCTTCCCCCAAAGTCCTTTCTTTTAGATCATTCTTAGTTTTGATCTTTTGCTTTCGAATTTGGCGATCGAGATAATCCCACAAATGTTTAATGGGATTAAGATCAGGTCACTGCGGTGGGGTTTTTAACTGTTTTCGCACGTTATATCGCAGCCATTCCCAAACAATCCGAGTAGTATGTTTGGGATCCTTATCTTGTTGGAAAGTGAAGGATGTATCGAGTCCCAATTTAGAAGCACTTTGGCTTAGATTATTCTTTAAAGTAATAATAGCTATATTCATTCATTATTCTGTCCTATTACAACTAAATTTCCTACTCCTAAATTTCCTAAGAACACCAGAAAACCATTTGTTAGCAAAGTGAATTGCAAAAAGAGAATAGATTTTGCAAAAGAAAATGTAAAGCAGGACACAAATTTTTGGAATACCGTGATTTTTTCGGATGAAAGTAAATTCAACATCTACGGGGTCAGATGGAAACCAAAAAGTTTGGAGAAAAGCAAACGCAGCTCTAGAACCATAGAACATGAAAGAAACTGTAAAACACGGTGGTGGTTCGATTATGGTTTGATACTGCATGGCAGCAACTGGAATAGGAAATTTAGTTATAATTGACGGAGTAATGAGTCAATATAGCTATTTGAATACTTTAAAAAATTATCTAAGCTAAAGTGCTTCTAAATTGGGACTAGATACATCCTTCACTTTCCAACAAGATAATGATCCGAAACATACTGCTCGGATTGTTCGGGAATGGCTGCTATATAACGTGCGAAAACAGTTAAAAACCCCACCGCAGTCACCTGATCTTAATCCCATTGAACACTTGTGGGATTATCTCGATCGCCAAATTAGAAAACAAGAGATCAAAACTAAGAATGATCTAAAAGAAAGCACTTTGGGGGAAGGGCACAAAATACCATCTTCTGTCACTTAAAATCTAGTAAAATCAGTGCTATCTAGATTGAGAGTTGTTATAAAGGTCATAGGCTATCCAACAAATCACCATTTTTTTAAAAAAAATTGTAAAATTTGCAAAATTAATGTCTTTTTTTTGTTTGCATACTTACTTTTGTGATGTAAATTACATCCTATTTTAAGGTAAGCTCATCTTGCTAATTGAATATTTGTATTTTTTAAATAATTTTCATTCTGTAATGCAGCTCAATGTTGCTGTAATCGAAATAAATCGTTAATTTGAAAACTCTAATAGTGTAGGTCTGTTTTTTTTCACATTACATCATCACAAGCACTCTGCATACTTACTTTTGTGACTAAGTGTATAGAGAATAGAGAAAAGGCGGCTGATACATTAGGGGGCAGAAGATGTTCATTCAAGTTTTAAGACTAAGCAATGCAAAACGCGAACAACACTGCAAGAATTGAGTCGTTTATTTTAGAAACTAGTCAAACGCTGAAATTTCTAATTTTTGGAAAACATTTTTATCATCATGCTAAATTACTACACAGGAATTATAACGCTTTTTGTTTAAAAATAAAACTTAATATGTATTCCTTTCAGTTTGAAATATTGTAATCCTTGTAGGCAAATTTTAATACGATGGTAAAACAAGTAAAAATATTAAAGCTTGGCCCTTAAATAGTTTCTGGAATAAACAATCCAATAAAGTAAGCAAATTTAAGGAAAGACTTGCTGCTTCTGTAATGGACATAGATAAAAATAAGCGAAGCAAAATGTTTACCTTTTTAAGGAAAAATACGAATCTGTAACCCACACAAATTGGAAAATAAATTGCAAAACCTCTTCAAAAACTGATGGAAAGAGTCATTGATACTGTTATGAAGACATATATGTAGCAACAAATGAAGTAATATTTTTACTCTTGTATGAAAAATGCACGAGAAAAGTTGCGAGCTTCAGAATGACTAATGAAAAGGGTGGTGTCTATCAAAGTACCTGTTAATTATTGAAAAAAATAATCATTATCTTCATGTAAGTTTCTTTTGGACAATTTAGATCCGGCTTAAAACATTTTAACTCATAAAATGTTTCTCTGCAACTGTGAAATAAGCACAGACAATTTCTTTCGCTAATTTTTGTTTCTTACTACTTTGTTCATATAACGAAACTAAATATTCAATATTGAGCACAGACTCCTTTTCTTGCTTTATCATTGAATGATTAACTAGAAGAAATCGAATGTATGAACTTAATTAGAAGAAAGTAGGATCTAGAAATATATCGAAAGTAAAATTAAACTTGCCACGTTCTAAATGAAATTCCTGTTTCTGTTAACAAAAATCACTTTCAATAAGAAAATGGTATATTCTTTGAAGTTAATCAAAAAGCTGCTGAAAGTTTTAATCAAAAGTATATCAGCTGTAGCCACATCATCATAAACTAAAGAGGAGATGAAATTTTCTAACTTAGCTGCAAAAATTAAAGATGAGGATGGAGAAAATATTCTGTTTCAATTTTTCAGAAACTATTTCCAGCTTAAAAGATAAAGAAGAACACAAAATCTTAAGGGAGTTCTCAATCTTCTTCGCCTTGTTTACTTTCGGAATCGTGTTTCGAATATCGATGCTTCCACTAGAGTGCACTAAATCTGCGAATTTCCACTTTTTTATAGCATTCTTTTTGTCGTCATTCCTCAAAGATTTCGTTGAGCTTTTTGTTAGGTATATTTGACTGCTTCTAACGCCATAAATTTTAGGAACTCAAGAGATTTGGTTTTCAAGTTCTTTTCTCTGTATAAAGTGGGAAAATCTTTTGATGTTCGAAGAAGGATTTTAATTCATTCTATGCCTCAAGCGATATTTTATGTTATGAATGTTTGTTAATAATTGAGTCACTGATTGCAAGTACACACGTACAACAGTCTTTTCAGTTTCAGTATGAAGTTCTACAAAATTTCAAATAGTTTCAGCTGCGGAATCATATTTCATGCAAAATTTTTGCTTCGGTAATTTTTCTTATGATTATATAAACAGTTTTTCGTGGTCATTGAAGTACAGAGTCATCCGAAAGAGGACGTACTCCCTTTCATATTCAATATTTTGTTAATTATGTTTAAATGTTGCTTGTTATATACTAGTGTGCAAAATTATGAGAATTTTCAGATCTGGTCAATTATCTCTAGAACTACTGGACCAATTTTGATGAAATTTGGTATGTACTACGTACTCTGCAGCAATACAAAACAAATAATAATACAACATTTAAAGTACACATGCGTGATCAGGAACAAGACTCGATGGAGTCGGAATGTATGAAACAGAGGTTACAAAATTGAAAAAAAAAAAAAAAAACCGAAGAGGGGTGTAGTCAAGGGCGGATCTAGAAATGTTTTCGAGGGAGAGGCGATTGATTATATTGCTCATTCCTTAGTACACGCCCTTAGCATTGCTCTTGGTTTACAACTGCTGACCTCATTTGTTTTGGACTTCAACTGCGAAACGTAGGTATTTCGGGCAAAGCTATAAACCTCCCTCCTGCTACCGTCAAAGGCGGTATAAAAAATGCCTTTTTGAAATTCAATGCTGAAAATTTACCAGTGGCGAGTCCCTCAAGGGAGGGGCGATCGTCCCCATAGCCCCTCCCTTGTATCCGCCGCTGGGTTTAGTAGGGAGTATGATCCCTTCGAGCAGACATACAAGCCTTGCAATTTGACTCCGTAATTGAAATGAAGCAGTTTAGGAGTTATTTAGGCAATTGTTCTCACTCGCTCTACAATACTATTCTCTGGCCGTTGATAGTGTTCGAAAGGGTTCGCGAGCTGCTATTGCCCTCCCGAGAATGAGTGTACGAGACGTGCTCTATAGGGTTGAACTCTGAAGACCTGCTAGGCAAATCCATCTGGTGAATATTCATTTTCAGACGCTCGTCGTTTAGAACAGTTCTATGTTGCCTCGTGTTATCATCCATTAAAATTACTTCAAGGCCATCAGAGCCTCTGCAGAGATTAACATAGGGCTCTAAGACTACATTACTATACCTCACATTTGTCACAAAGCCTCTTTCAAAGACGTGGATGTGTGTGTGACCCTTAAATATGTTGTCTATCTAGACCATCAAACTTTTACCCCCATAATTGTCGATTTCGCGGATATTGTAGGGCAGGTGTCGGGTCCTGGTTCAGTTTAACAAACGTTTCAAGTCCTACTTTAGTATGGATAGAAGCAGGGACCCACTATCTGTACTTCTCAATATCTGCATAATTGATCTCTATGGCAATTGAGGTTTGATGAACTGAAGTTTTGTCTGTGTTTAAAGAATGAAATCTTCAATTTGAAATTGGAAAAAAATCTAAAATTTCCCTCAGAGCGGCTTGGAGTTTTGTATTTAAAAACTAAGTTATGGTAAGGTCCGAAACTCAAAAATTGACCCTGCCTTCTCTGATATTCGATGGTTTCTCTTATATGTACTCAATGATGTGAAAACTTAAGCAGCTAGAATCAACTGCCGTAAACGTTAAATATTTATATGCATTGTGTTTGTTTCTGTATTGCTAATATAAAAAAAATAAAGGTGATACTTAGTACAGAGTAAAAACCATAAAGAAATACAAGGTTGAAAATTTCAAATTTTAAAAGTGGTTAAATTTTAAATTTTGTTTTCTTATTATTCAGTGCCAATTTCTTCTAGAGAGCTAGCTACAAGTGCTTCTAGAGAGCTGCAAGCTCTAGATAAAACAAACTCCTATGATGCCTAATAGGTTGTCTCCTACATGCTTAATGTGTTCAAAAATCTGGGGATCATCCTAACCATTACAGTGGATCGTGGATCAATATTACGGAGGAACAGTTGGGATATTCTTATCGCGTGGGGCTGATCATTGTCGTTCTGTAAAAAGTTTCCTTGTACTATTCATCGAAGGACAAGACGGTGTGCACTGTAGCTCGCCTAAAACTGATAACGCGAGCTACTTTGACGAGTGGGTCACGCCCTATGGAGAGAGATAACGTCAATCAAAGGAGGGGGACGATTTCCGGATTTCAAAAAGGGTTTTGCAGGGATTTTTTTTGTCCCTACCAACCCCCTTTCCACTAGAAACGTGTTGGTGGTTGTTAAGTTATAAGTCGGCCATTTTTTTTACTCCTGCTTTCTGTAAGGTCGATAACATCTCAAAATGAGTATCCGATACATCGAATCGACCCGGGGAGGCAAACTTTTAATTTATCAAGAGCACATGTATAGGATATTCTTGTTAAAGTTTTGAATTTGTTAGAGTCATGTACGTGCATCGTGCATTCTTTCCCCTGAACGCCAATGAACTGAAAGTCTTTTTGAATCCTTTACATTATGATGGATATATGTTGTTACTTCAAAAACCTTCATTAAGACATAGCTGTTCCCGCGGTGTCACCCGCGTTAATAAGACAACAATCAATTAAAAAAACTATTTTAATTACATCAAGCTATAATACGTATTTTATACATGTTATATTTATTATATGTATTTTATATACATATAAAGGCTTTCTCCCTCCCTTCCATAGATGCTCGCTGCACTAGTGGTTGTAACTACGAACAAATTCTTATCTTTCAGTTAATTTTCAACAGGGAAGTCATGCCAGATCTATCCTATAAAGGCAATGTTAATTTATAGAAAAGTAAAATGTAATTAGTATTTGCAATCATCATCTCACAGTGACAGTAAATATGTTGAGACCTACCATTTTTAATTTTTCCAGGGTGGGCGAGGGGTCACAGGGTCATATTCAATGCAAATTATGCTGAAAAACAACCACCATTTATTTGTAAACGTATTCATTTCTTTAAATCAAAGGATGAGGGGAAATTTTCTCCTCCTGACCCCACAATATGACTGGCCTAGCTATCTTACTACTGTTCAGAGGCTTATATGTCTGATTGTTGCTCTGAGATGAGATGGAATCATATTTTAACTCCTATTAAACTATAGGTAATCAATGATGAAAAGTTCATTAGAAAGAAAACGCACTAAATTCATTTAAATTTCTTCACAAGAATTAGAGAATACACATTTGTTTTTCCGAAACTGAATAGCATAAGCAGGTTTTGAAACATTTTCTCCTAATCTATTTCAAGTTTTTTTTTTCTTTTTTTTAACAATTATTTTAAAATATTTTAATTGTTCATCAAAAACCAATGAAATTTCAAATTATTTTTCTGATTTTACTCTCAATTGTAATTTGTTAAAATTATACTGTTTTTTAGTAAATTTTTTGCAATCCAGCAATTTGTTCTAGTTTTGTCAGGTTTTTTTTTTTTTTTTCATTTTTGCCGGTTTTTAAAAGTTTCCCCAATGTCCCAGCAAAAATACCATTTTTCCGGCAAAATGCCCAACCCTATTCAAAATTGAAAGAAGATGGCCATTTTGAGACAAAAAATTTGAATTTTGAGCTTTTTGGATTTTTTTTTTAAATTTCAAAACCCCGCCTATGTGAATTCTAGTGCATCGAGGAACCTCTGTGCCAAGTTTGATAAAAATCCGACGAAAACTGGAATTACGGAAAAACTTTTTTTTAATTACGGAAGTGTGCACCTGATTTTATTTTCACGTTATTTGTATCGCCAGATGATTTTAAAAAGAGGTGCAATTTTCTTTGCGCAAAAATCGTGTTTCATTCATTAGTGTTTGTACTAGCAATTGTTTCACATTGAGAATCGGCAATGGAAAGCGGGATTTTTTTTTTTTTTTAACAGCTTTCTTTTCTTTTTTTTTTTTTTTTGATGAAATTATTGACACTAAAACTGGAAAAACATGTTCATAACCTTACGGGCCCCCCAAAGCTCCGGGCCCCGGTACTAGAGGTCCAGTATCCCCCCTAAACGGCGGCCCTGGATATACTTATAATTCGATTTCTGGTTTAGCATTTGATTTTAGACTTGATATGCAATCTGAAAAATGCTGTAGTCATTTTTACGATTTTAGTTTCAGTCTATATATATAAAAATGGATGTATGTGTGTTTGTTTGTTTGGTTTGTTCCATATACAAATCCAGTTTTCGTCGGATTTTTATCAAACTTGGCACAGAGGTTCCTCGATGCACTAGAATTCACATAGGCGGGGTTTTGAAATTTAAAAAAAAAATCCAAAAAGCTCAAAATTCAAATTTTTTGTCTCAAAATGGCCATCTTCTTTCAATTTTGAATAGGGTTGGGCATTTTGCCGGAAAAATGGTATTTTTGCTGGGACATTGGGGAAACTTTTAAAAACCGGCAAAAATGAAAAAAAAAAAAAAAACCTGACAAAACTAGAACAAATTGCTGGATTGCAAAAAATTTACTAAAAAACAGTATAATTTTAACAAATTACAATTGAGAGTAAAATCAGAAAAATAATTTGAAATTTCATTGGTTTTTGATGAACAATTAAAATATTTTAAAACTAGCTGCCAGGGCAGCTAGATTAGCTTCCTGCGGCATGTTGATGCATAACGTCCCCCCTCTCTAATTTTTACCTCATTCTGAAGTTTTATTTGATATAATTTAATGTTCATTCGATTTCAAGACATACCACGCACGTGGCCCGGCGTTGCACGGGCACTTCGTGCCTTGAAAGTAGTGAGGAAAATTTCAAGAAACTACTCCCCGCCAAGGCGGCTCGCTAACAGGCGCTTCACGCCTTTTCATTTTTCCTGTATAAAAAAAATCATTCGAATTATTGAGATGCTTCGCGCCTTCAAGATGGTGAGGAAAGTTTCAGTAAGTTCAGCTCGCTCAAAGGAAAAAAAGCAGACATTGATACTCAGTTTTTAATATAAGTAGATGGCTCTTCAACAAATGAATGTTTCAAAATATTACAAGTAGCTAGCGATAAAAATACTATGACAGGAATTCAAGTGAAACACCATTGCAATCGCTTCGAGGCGATCGCAAATTGCAATCGCTACTGGAAGCCGAATTACATTAGAATCGCATCTCGTAGCGATTGTAACTTGTCCAAATTTGGGAATTTGCGATTGCATTGGTGAGTTGCGATCGTCCGTGTTTCACTTGAATTTCTGCCTATGTAAGTCGCCCGCTTATGAGTTTCGTGTTTGATTTAGTTAAGCCTTCATTCAAAATTTTCATTATCATTTTTATCACTGTTTCATGGCAACCACGTTTTGCAATGCAACAATGGCTTTCATATTTAATCATTTATTAGGCTTAATCGCTTTAAATTTGACTACTTATTAATTGATATCTTCACTAATTGAAATCGTATAATTATATAAATTGAAACTAATGATGCCTGAAAAATTACCTATCTATCGGTACCTGGTTCGACTTTCAGTTCATTGGCGTTCAGGAGAAAGAAGCGTGACATAGAAAGATAGTTAGAAAGAAAGATAGTTAGAAAGAAAGATAGTTAGAAAGAAAGATAGTTAGAAAGAAAGATAGTTAGAAAGATACTCAGTTTTTAATATAAGTAGATAATTGTTAAAAAAAAGAAAAAAAAAAAAAACTTGAAATAGATTAGGAGAAAATGTTTCAAAACCTGCTTATGCTATTCAGTTTCGGAAAAACAAATGTGTATTCTCTAATTCTTGTGAAGAAATTTAATTGAATTTAGTGCGTTTTCTTTCTAATGAACTTTTCATCATTGATTACCTATAGTTTAATAGGAGTTAAAATATGATTCCATCTCATCTCAGAGCAACAATCAGACATATAAGCCTCAGAACAGTAGTAAGATAGCTAGGCCAGTCATATTGTGGGGTCAGGAGGAGAAAATTTCCCCTCATCCTTTGATTTAAAGAAATGAATACGTTTACAAATAAATGGTGGTTGTTTTTCAGCATAATTTGCATTGAATATGACCCTGTGACCCCTCGCCCACCCTGGAAAAATTAAAAATGGTAAGTCTCAACATATTTACTGTCACTGTGAGATGATGATTGCAAATACTAATTACATTTTACTTTTCTATAAATTAACATTGCCTTTATAGGATAGATCTGGCATGACTTCCCTGTTGAAAATTAACTGAAAGATAAGAATTTGTTCGTAGTTACAACCACTAGTGCAGCGAGCATCTATGGAAGGGAGGGAGAAAGCCTTTATATGTATATAAAATACATATAATAAATATAACATGTATAAAATACGTATTATAGCTTGATGTAATTAAAATAGTTTTTTAAATTGATTGTTGTCTTATTAACGCGGGTGACACCGCGGGAACAGCTATGTCTTAATGAAGGTTTTTGAAGTAACAACATATATCCATCATAATGTAAAGGATTCAAAAAGACTTTCAGTTCATTGGCGTTCAGGGGAAAGAATGCACGATGCACGTACATGACTCTAACAAATTCAAAACTTTAACAAGAATATCCTATACATGTGCTCTTGATAAATTAAAAGTTTGCCTCCCCGGGTCGATTCGATGTATCGGATACTCATTTTGAGATGTTATCGACCTTACAGAAAGCAGGAGTAAAAAAAAATGGCCGACTTATAACTTAACAACCAGCAACACGTTTCTAGTGGAAAGGGGGTTGGTAGGGACAAAAAAAATCCCTGCAAAACCCTTCTTGAAATCCGGAAATCGTCCCCCTCCTTTGATTGACGTTATCTCTCTCCATAGGGCGTGACCCATTCGTCAAAGTAGCTCGCGTTATCAGTTTTAGGCGAGCTACAGTGCACACCACCCGGTTGTACTGTCTTGGTGCCTTGAATGGTTGCAGGAAGGGATGTACTGGAGCCATAAACACAGTACAGGGTGCAGTATAGCAACCTCCCGTATTTGGAAAGGGCACTGTGTGGTTGGAATACGATTGTGGAAGTTTTAACTTTCAACACCAGTATACGTGGCATTTGCAGTTGTAGCAAAAGAATGGCGCAATTGATTTGTGGGGATCAAACTTTAAAGCCACAGATACTACACTGAAAACTAACACGATGGCCAACCTCAGATCATCTCAGACCGCAAGTTTAAAACTTTGCGCAACATTTTTAAAGTTTCAAATAAGAAAAATGTTATTAAGAAAGATATGACCTGTTTCAGCATTCATTTTTTGCACAAATTACTTTCCAAAGATTAAGAATATTTCCAATGAGAATACCCCATCCAAGTACATGAAAAGTAACTTGATGACTATCGTTTGGTAATGTGAAATGTATCTTGATTTTAGAGCAAGGGCGTATTTAAGGGGGGGGGGGGGGAGACCGAGGGGGCCCAGGCCCCACCCCCACCCGAAATCGACAAAGATTTTTTCAAAAGTAGGTGTTCGGTTCGTGTTTGCTCAAAAAAAAGAAAAAAAAAAAACCTTAAGAAAAAAGCCCACTCTCTATTAACATAGTTTTCAAAGGTGTATATAAGGGGGCCCCCCAGAGGTTCTTTCCTTCCTATACCCCCCCCCGAAAAAAAATTCTGATTTTTTTTTTTGAAATGAAGGTAGTTGTTATTATTCTGTTTAAGTTTACTCTTAAATCATTTACATATTTTTAGCTTGAAATACATAAATAAATAAATAATTACTGCTAATAATAATTCGTTAGATGGCAAAAGGCAGTGGTGCTACCCAAGAGGGTCATAGAGCCTTTGTACTTTACTCAAGAGAAAAAAGAACGTGTCTTGGGAAAATGAAGATATTTCAATTAGAAAACGCGTTGAAAAAATCCTAATCATTTTGAACAGAAATCTTTAAATGAAAAATATTCGACACATGTAGATTATTAGTCTGCAAATTACGCTTCTCTCTTTCTTCTCATTCCCCCTTTTTTTCTAGTCAGTCAGGAAATAAGAGTCTTTAAAATAATGCTACTATGCTACACTCAATAAATTTAAAATAAAGTGAAATCATTCCTCCCCGGCAAGAAATTTAAAATAAAGTGCAATCATTTTCGGTTTTAGTTTTTTTACAAATAATTTCTTAGCTTTCAGCTGAAAAAAAAAATCGAAAAGAGGTAGAAGTCCAAGCCGGCCGAGCTAGAAGGGGCACGTAATTTCCAATCTCTTTACCAGTGGTGAAATTAAAAAATATAGAGTGCCTCTCAGTGGCGGGTTTAGGGTAGGAAGTCGAGGCCCATATATCCGCCAAGCATGAATTCAAAGAACTCTCATGACCTCCCTTAAAGAGTCCAAACATATCTTAAAATTTCGCTTTTGCAATGTGTAATTTAATTGCAGATTCAAGACTTCAATATCCAAACATTTTCGGAAGAGAGTTCTTTTCCCGCTTCTTCTTCAATTCAATACCTCCGTCAAACATTGCCTCAAATTTCATTTTAGAGATTTAAAATTCAAGCAGTCAACGGCAGTTGATATCCCCCTTACCTTTCTATAGTTTATAGCTCTAAAATGTGTTTTTAGAAAAGAGACAGCTCCCAAATTACAGTTTCTATGCCCAAACATTTCCGGAAGAGTCCCTAAATCCTTTTATTATCCCAAATGTTGTCAGACAAAAGCCTAAAAGCAGTTGTTTCTATCAAGAATCATGGCGTAAGCGGCGCTATTGAATTATTTTAAAGGGACGTTTTTAAAAGTTTTTGTTATTTTTCTTTCACTTGTGGCTCTCGTTTTTAGAGGGACCTTCATGGAATTCTTGGATGATAAGTTTTAGCTCTTGGGGGTAATGGGCAGGGCACCTCTTCTAAAAGTAAAATTTTGAACCTTCAGTTTCAAAAAATAGAGCTTAAAATTGCATTCTTGAAGCTTCAATGCCGCAAAATTTCAGAGCACAACGCCCGAATCCTGCCTCTTCTCTTGACGGTATTAAAGATCACCTAAATAAAAATGCTTTTAAAGCATTAATTTCGATACATTTCGGGAGAGAGTCCTTGCTAACGTTACTACCGAAGATGGTCTAAAGTAAAGATTGCTTAAGGTCTCAATTTTGAAAAATTTCGTAGGTTTTCGCTAACCACTTTTTGTCTCTTAACGTCTCTAAAGAGAAAGCGAAATTGCGCATCTTTTTATCGAAAATCTTTCAGGGGAGGGTCTTTGACCTTTTACTTCCCAAAGATAACTTAAATGAGACTTCAGTTCAAAAAAAAAAAAAAAAAAAACTTATTTTCTTTTCTTTTACTCTATCATGAAGAAATATATCCTGAGTTGTGCTTCAGGGTCAAAACATTTCATGAGAGATGCCCCGAGTCTTCTCAATTCCTTTAACGTCACTAAAGATAGCCTGAAATTTGGTGTTTAGAATTTAAGTTTCAGTAAGTTTCCCAGAGGAGTCTTGATCCTCCAACGTCATCAAAGGTAGCATAAATGTTTTCAATTTTGAAAAAAGTTTTGAAGGGAATCTAAAACTTCGTAATTTTCTATCTTTTCCGAAAATTACAATATTTTAATTCAATTTGAAAATTTCTACCTGTCTTACAGTAATAGCGAAAAAAAAAAGAAAGTTGGGTGTGTGTGTGGGGGGGGGGGGGCTAAGCTTGATTATATGGGCCCCCTCCGAAATAAAAACTTATATAAGCCACTGTTTTCGAGGATCAGTTATACGGCCCCTTTTGTTTATTGTTTTTACGAATGATATTCCTGAAAATATTTCTGGAAGCATGAACTGTTTTGCTGGTGATGTCGAAGTTATGTTAATTGTAGAAAATGAACAACAAGTAAATCAGTTGCAAGAGGATTTGGATCATATTACAGAGCGGGCAGATAAGTGGGGCATGGCAGTAAATGTTGAGAAATATCAAGTGCTACATTTAGGTCATGAAAAATAAGTGTACAAGTTACTTTTATGGGGTTCTGTCAGTTGTTCAAATTTATCAAAATGAATGATGTTAATGGCTTAAAGTTCTGAATGGAAAGCAGGACAAGAGTTCATTGTTTTAAGCTGTTCAAATTTCAGGCTATTCTCTGGAGATTAGGAAAAATTACTTTAGTAGGGTTCTGGGCACCTGGCCGGAAGAGGCCTACGGGAAAAGACTGTAATGAGCAAGGGATTTGATAGCTTTAAGAGAGCTATTGATCTTCATTGGGGGACTATAATTTGAGTAGGACCAGACGAGAGGGGTCCTAAAACTGTTGCTGGAAGTCACATTTGTGTTAGCAGTTGCTTCACAAAACATATTTTGTGCAATTCAAAGACAAATTTGAAGGAAAATGAATAAGAGTTTTGTTTCACATTGCTTGAAATTTATATTATTGCTTCTTTTAGCAGCTAAATAACCAGAAACATTACACAATAATGAGCATGTATGATATTTAATCTCAGATATGCTTGAACGTTAATAGGTTTTTCATACTGCCCTCGGAAATATACTTTTTTTTGAAAAAAATCCAAGTTTTACTTATGATTTTGGGCTGAATGAAATAAGCACCACACCACACGAATTTTGAATTGCTCATATTAAATCTTTAATTTCTGTATAGCTTTTGTATAAATATTGGGCAGCTGCTCCCTCCATAAAATGAAAGTAAAAGTTAATTAACTGATTAACATAAAAAAAAGAAACTTTTATGAGCAGAGAATATTCATAATTTTTGAGAAATGCTGCAGGAAAAGATTAAGTGTTGGCTCACTAGGATCCAAAGTTTAGGCTCAAAGCTAAAACTGCTTAACTCGATTTCTAGACATTTCCGCAGAATTATGGAAGTAAACTAGACAGCATATAGACAACTGCATTCGTAATAACATTTATGAAGAAAATATAAGAGGAGAATGTCTTCAATTTAATAAACATTGGAAGCTAATGCAGGAAATAAAATGAAAACTAATTTTGCATAAGTTATGACTTTCTAGGACCTGTGTAGTTTGAAATGCTTTTGTGGCAATTTGCTTTTCATATGGTTTTATGATAATCAACTTTTATTTCCTTCTGTATGCGTGTTTTTTAAAAAGAGATAAGTGTTGCTCTGTTAACTGCCTGCAATATGATTTCATAAATTTGTGTACCTGTAAAATATTAGTTTTGAATTATTTTATTCGCATGGTGTTTTCTGTTGTATTAAACATTTGTTACTTAAATTGTAAAAAATTACTTTACATATTCTAAATAAATATGTTAATAAAACATTGAAATTGTATACTAGAAGAGAAATTTGTTAGAACTTTTCTGAATTGCAGATGTTAGTAACAAAATGTAAATTTGTTTTTGTGTGTGGATTGTTGCTGAAAATTTTTTTAAAAGCACATAATGACACTTTGATTAATAACTTAATAATATATATTTCTGCTCGTACTTTAGTTAATTTTACATGTAGTAGCTAAAATGACTAGACATTTTATCAAGTAACTCTATTCATGCTACAACTGTAATATTAATTACAGTTCCTCCGTTCATATAATAAAATAAGATTGTAATTTCGGTTTCTATCCAAACCTATCGCATTTACGTACTATTTGTCGTATTAGGTAACACAGGTCTGCGATGAAAAAATTGTTGCATATTTAACGATTGGTTTCAACAGTATTTTATGTGCTGATTACGGAAAAATAGTGAAAAACTTCTATCACTCTCAGATAAGTCACAAATTTCGCCTAAAATTTGCTTATTTTTAGGGTTTTCAGGTTCAATATGGGCAAGATTTTCGATATTATTGCCTATATAAGTTTTAAATTTAGTTTGAATAATAGAGATTACATGGTGAACATGTTATTAAACAATGTGAGCACATTACTTGCAAAAAAAAGTTTTTAATTATTTATTTGAATTAGACAATAAATCTAAACTGGGAAAATCCATTTCCTACTGAAACAAGACAATTATCACTCAATTTGCTCCCTCCCCATTCTTACTGTCCACTAGACGTTATTATGAAGAATATGTAGTGAGCCGTGACCTTGATTGCAATCAGTGGCTCAGTGTGGAGCTATAACTACTATGGTATACAGATCTAACAGTTTTGTTCTCTTTTTTGAAGAAATGTCTACTAGAGGATAAGTCAACTCTCCTAACTGTTTTTGTTATATTAGTGGGTCTTAACGGTCAAGAAGCAACAAAGGAACATTTTTAATTTTGTTAAAAAGTTGTATTTTGCATAATTTGGTGTTAACCCATTTATACTCAAGTTTTTTTTATCAATATTTTTAAATTTTTATCTGCTTAAAACTTTTCTTTGGAATGGGTTACATACATTTTAGGCGTAAAATAGATCGCCGTTGCCATATCTATTAAGTTATTCAACGTCCTGTTTATGGGATCTTTTGCAGATACGTGCGCAAAATACGACGTTACTTGACTTTATTTTAGTAAAGTAACTTTACAGAAGGCATCTGTGATCAATTTTAAGCAAATCATGTTAAAATAGTTTAATTTTATGAAAAAAAAAAGCTCGCAAAAAACACTTACTTTCTGCGGCTATCCATGCTGGATCGTTGCTTGACTGATTCGTCTGGAAATAGCTGTCAATAAATAAACTCTGATGTCCAAGTAGTGGCTCTAACTGGTTTTCTCAAGAAGAAGGACTATTTAACTTGTGAAAAACAGCGTTAGTAAAATGATATACCAATTACAGGTTTTTGTATGCAATAACTAACAAGCGTCCCGTTTTTAGGCTACTGGGCATAAATGGGTTAAACTAGGGAACTAAGTTAAATCTTGGGCTCCCATTATAGTATATTCTGTGTGTTTGGAAGAACTGAGACAATTGTTTCAAGGCATTTCATTTCATTTCACACCTCCAGGGTCCCCCGTACCTACCACAGCTTCGTGGTTTAACCGGGATAGGGCCCTGAAGGGCGCTCTGTTCTTAATTTTGAACCAGAACCTAGGGTCGAGCAAACCCTAGGCCCAGCACAAGAAGGCAAGGCAAGAAGAAATCAAGGCAAGAAGAAATCACTTCGTTTTGGATTACCCATGATTTGGAGAGAGCCTGAAAATCACAGGGACGACTGGAATTTTTGTTCTTTAGCGCAAGGTTTCAATTTGAAAATCAGAAAAAAAAATTTCATACCCAACCAACATATGTTCGGCTATTCGCCATATTCCTCATGGACCTGACTTGTCTAATTCCTTCTCAAAGACTTATAATAACTTTGCAACACATGTACATCACTTTTATGCTCTTTTTAGATAGGTTTGATTATTTTTCTGCGTTTACTTTATGTTAAAATAAAAAAAAAAAAAAATAAATAAAAATCATCAGTTTTTTCGCAGTTTTTTTAAAAACTTCAACTTCATTTTATAGGCAAGCCTTACATGATAGAAACAAACCAATTCCATTTTTTAAATCAGCGCAAAAAAGTACATAAAGATCAGTTAACTAAATCAAAACAATTTTTAAAAAGTGTATTTTTGCAGACCGGTGTAATTATTAAACTATGTTATAAAGCGATTGCATAAAATAAAAAAAAGCATTTTTTCATTTTTTATAAGTCAGTGGCTTTAAAAGTGACCCTCAAGTGTTTCACTTCAACCCTAATTAATAAGGTTGACACCGAATTTTGGCGGACAAAGCATCTAACAGATTTTAACAATGTACGAATATAATATTTATTTTATAAATTATAAGCATATAAATTAGCTAAATGGACATTAGTTAAATATTTTTCAGAGACTTGTGTAAATAGTACCGACTTGTTTTGCACCTATAGCTTTGGAATAACTTGTACATTTGATGCAGTAACAGGCCATAGCCAAAAAGATCTGGATATTTCCAACCTCTATACGAAAAAAAAAGTTTGCTTGATGTTTAATTTTACATCACGAAAAAATACATCTGCTTTAAAACACTTTTTTGGGAATATTAACTACCTGACGTATTTTAGAACAACCTCTAGGAAATGGGTTTACGAACACAAATGGAAGTTTGTTCGTAAAATAGCGACGGCAAAGTGGTCCACGGAACAGAAACGTTTGGTTGGTTGTGTACTGTTGCGCCATTTTCACAAGTCTGTTTTGTGTTATCATCGCCTGTGCGATATAGGAATTCCAAATGCTTGGACCTCACGCAGGGAAACTTTCAGACGTAAACACGCTGTTTTGTGTCTATTAACATCAAAGGCGAGGAACTCTCAGGAATGCGAGCAAATAGTCGACGAGTGTTCGTTTTCCAAGAAACCCCGCCATGTGTTTTTTGTAATCACTGTATAATGGCAAATGGTGGACATTTGTTGCGCCCAGCGAGAATTCCTGTTTAGTGTGAAGCGACATGCAATGACACTATTCGGAGCATAAATTCGAGGGAATGTAAACCTCTCTGACAAGAGAACGGTAATAACTCTCATCATTCTCGGATAAACACAGACGGTCTGATAAACCTAGCGGTCGGGGACCCTAGAGAGTCCGGGATTCGAGATAGGAGGGAGAAGACTCTCGGGTAGCGGACAAGATGGTCAATGTCTTGTCGCGCAGCGTTCCAAATATCTCCAATGTACAAATTATGTAACATAGCTGTAAATACGGTAGAAATAAATATGCTAGTATTTTACTTGCATCCTCTGTTTCAATCAACTAACAAACAGAGTAACTAAAACGTTACAGTTGGTTGGTTTCTTTGGGTTTACTGGCACAAGAGCCCTCATAGGCTATATTGCGCCAAACGATGATAACCCATAAAACATATAAAAATTTAAAAACATTTTTAAAACAGACACATAAATGAAGTTTAAAATCCTAACTAATCAAGAGAAAGATAGGGCGGACAATTTTAAGTAAAATCAGAAATACATAACAAAACATAGGCAAAACACACAAGACAAAGATAAAAAAACTAAATTGGAGACGTTTGTACATCTCTTGTTGAACAGACTACACTTTATTATCTCAAATCTCAATTTTAACGTCAAAATTTTAAAATGAGCATTTTTCATGCTTACCAACATTTATTATGCACCACCAAGAAAAAAAAAGTACTGTCTTTCATGCTAGTCCCATCATTTATTTAAAAATATTTCTGTCCTGAAAAACTGTACATTAATGTGTCGCCATAATTTTATACCCAAAAAAGAATAATAATAAAAACCTCGCCGTAGAATAAACAAACATTTTACCTTTCTAAACTATCTAAAAACATTTTAAGCATTAAATTTTTGCATCTGTCCAAAAGCTTTTAAATAAGTAATTGAGTTCCGAAAAATGTTGCTTTCGCTAAAAAAAAAAAAATACAGTAAAAGATTTATATAAGCTTCATCTTGAAAATTGTTCCGATTTACGAAATATACTGAAAGTGAAAGAAATTTCCAATTTATTTGCTTCGGAAGTTTATGGTTAGGCATCAGGAATGCAAAATTTCTATTCATACGTTTGCTCTTAAGAAATGGCGCAGGTAAGAAAGAAACTAATTCGCAGGGGACCGAAGTATATTTCTCACTTATATTATTTATCAAAGGTTCACAAATTCTTCCTACCAAGTTTCATTTCAGAGGAAAATTTATTTTTGGAGCAAAATGTTAAGAATGTCGGTTGAAGTAGTTCCACAAGGAAAAATTGAAATGAACGAGTGACGTAGAACTCCTTTTACAGGACTGAAATTAAATGAAAAGTAAAATTTCAGATGGAAAAATACTATGCGTACTTTTTTTATATGAAACAGCTAAGAAGAACACTTTTTGAATCTAAAGTCTTATTATTTTAGAATATTTATGTGTTTGTTCCTATTACAATATAACGCTGGGAAATGTATCTTTCAGTAGTTGGAATAGTTCATAGATACAGTAAAAGATTTTTTTTATTTTTAATATTTTTATTGAAATCGGAAGTCTAATTATGTTAGAATATTTATGTTTTTTCTTTTTTTAATATAACACTGGGAAAGGTATCTTTACGCAGTTGGATAGATCATGGATGCAGTAAAAGATTTTTTTCTAAATTTCGAACGATTTTTTTTAATCTTTTTAAATTTGAAGCTTTAATATTTAGAGTATTTATGTTGGTTCCTAATGTAATACAAGGCTAAATAATGTATCCTTCCGCAGTCGGAAAGTTAATGATTGTAGTAAAATATTTTTTTTCATTTAATTTGAACTTGTATTATTGATTCAATAATGAAAGTAACCAATAATGAGTTGCCCGACACACTTTTAGGATTAAAACTTCCATTTACATTTGAAATTAACTTCGATTTTCTGTCAAGAATGTTACTTTGGATAAAAACCAATAAAGACTTACAATCAGAGTTGAAGGTTGATCTGTGAAGTACTTTTAGGGAAAAAAATCCAATACAAAAACTTCAAATTACTACTCCGGAAAATAATTTAAACTTAGAAAGGAGTTCTTTCGAAGTTAAAGTTCTTGCTTCCCTGTTTCTCAAGTTTGAAAAAAGTGATTTTCTATTTTTAAGTAATCTTACCATAGATAAGACTTGAGACATAGCTTTGGAGAAATTTGATTCAGTCATATTGTTACGTGTGTCTATTCTCTCCATCTATCCATCTATCTACCCATAATGGGACAGAGTTTATAATTAAAACTTCGATTATAACATTTAGTGGAAGCAAATTTCTTTAAATTTTTTTAAACAATTTTCAGTAGTTTAAAGTTATTTAAAACAAACAGCAAGCAATACTACCTAATGCTCAGCAAAAAACTTTAAAGAAAAAAAAATTATGACTGCCAACCTAATATCATTATTAGCCAACTATTTTTTTCAGCAAGTTTTATTCATGTTTTCTTTATGCACGATGATAATATCTGCATTGAAATAACTAGACATTGAATTTATTATATATTTATCATCATTAGAATGAAATATTTTTTGTTTTTAATCTATGGAACCTAATCCCTATTTTAACATTACTTTTAAGTCCTAATTTACGTGTTTTTGAGTTACGCGGAGCTTTCATGGTAACCACTTAAAACGAGAGTCCACTGTATTCAGTAGAGCATTTAAAGGGTGTGTCCACTAACCATTGGATCCAGACAGCCACTACCAAACTCGAATTCTTTAATTGTCTTTAACCCTGTTTTATAGTCATCTTAGCACGTGCACTGGTGAGTCCACTTGACAACGAAGTCAAAAATTCGTTTATCCTTTGCATTTCATGATTCTATATGACTGTTCACAACTCATTTCGGTTTTAAGTTGTAAAATATGATTTTAAAATGTTTGGTAAAAATGAGTGATCAAAGTCCGAAAAGAAAATAATTTACATTGTTGTCTTTTTTGAAAAAAGTACGCGAAGATGAAAAACAAATATTCTGGCAGACAAAGGATATTCTCAGTCTAGCGGAAACTGATTTGCCGTCCTTTATTTTTGAATTGTATAAAAAGTAAACTCTTAAACTATTATGCCTTCTGGTCATTTAACAAAATATTTGTGTTTTATAATTTAATTGCTTAATTAATGCTAAGTTATTTAGTAAATAATTGATTTTTGAATGTGTTTTGCTCCCGACAATCGACAAACACCAAAAAAATGTGTTTGGAGGCGCATTTAAGTGGCATGATATGAAACTGGTCGACTTTCGACTCTGCATCTCCCCATCTAACTTGAAAAGTTCCTGTGTGTGCCACTTCCTGATTTTTTTTTGAGTTAATATAAGCACCCCCCCCCCCAAGGAGAAATGAACACTTTTGAATACACGTATCTCGTTATTAGATCCTCTTTGATGGTCTACTTTTTGCTTTAATGTTCTACTACTACCTTTGGTGGATATAGGGTATACCGATCAGTGAATGAACACCTTATATTTTTTTTATAAAAAAATAAAATTTTTAAACATTTTTCTTGGATGAATAGGCAGTAGTAACTTCCTTCTACACATTTTCAAACAGAAATGTTGCGTTTGTCTTTTGCTTGGGCTGTTCATTCACTGGGTTTGGGCACTTTTTCTCCTTTCAACCCCCAAGAAAAACCTGATCCAGAGCAATAAAAATTCCCGCAATATTTTAAAAATGATTACATACATCACCTAAAGTGTTTTTACAGTCATGTGACAAATACCACAATTTTTAACCATGCCATGAATTTTCGAAAACGAAATTTTGCTTAAGTGTTCATTCAATGGTCGGTATACCCTACATTTAATTTCAAAATTGTTTCACTTTGAATTGATTGAGCATTTGCTATCAACGACAAGTGGTCGTGAAAATGGTAAATTTATTCATGAGTTCACCCATTTAAAAATATTTATTGCTACAAATGCTGATTTATGACTACTTTTGATTTCGAGCGTGCCATTTCTGCCTATTTTAGTGTTTGATCTATTTTTACATTGATCATTTAGGGTTCAGAATCAATAGTTTTGAGGCCGCTGGGCAACGATTTGGAATCTTTAATGCTTCTTACCTTCCTTCAAACGATGGATTATGAATGAAGACGATTCTAAACATGCATATTTATGTTGAACTAAGCATCTCAAGTTCGAAATTCATTGTTTCATTTTGCGTGTGAATGTTCATAAGATTCTGGATACCATGGCTAGTTGTTTCTTTGAACTTTCGACCTTATTGAAAATATATTTACTTCTAAAGCATTTTATTTCGGTAATTTTGTGCATGAAACGTTTTTAGTTCCCTGATTAAAACTTTTCTTTTATCTTGGTGAAGTTAATGAACAACCGTTTATGAAATGCTAGATATGTTTTCTATTTAGCTTGTGCGGGGTATTTCTATTTAATGTCCCTTACATTTGTTAATAAATGTATTTGAACAAATTCAATTAACTAAATTTAACTAAAGAACGAAATAAAAAATGAAAATTATTTTTTAGAAAAACAAAAATGCAAAGTTTCTAGGAATATAAAATTGTTTTTTGTTCAATCCATTTTCGAGGGGGAAATTTTTACGCATATGTTTTCACTCTGTTCCCGGAATTTTTAACGTTGGTTTTTAATTGTGATGCATTCGAATATAGAGTAATTCAGGCTTACCCACCCCTCCCTGTTATGCCCGGTTCTTTTTCCATAATTACATTCACACCGTGCATAGGTAATCATTTTTTCTCAGAGGTAGTCGTTTGCAAAGTAGTGTCATGAATGACGTACAGTAATTTTCTACTGATTTCTGCCAATAATTACGAGTTTAAATTTAATCTAGAAGGAAGAAGGGCATTTTTAGTACGTGATTTAAGCTAGTACTTTTAGAAACTTTTATATGAACAATGACCGTTCCATTGTCCGGTTGATTTTTCTGATTTAAAGTAGTTCAGTGTTTTTTTAAAATTAACACTGGCATTTTACTGCGCTCCACAGAAAATCTCCAGAAATGATTTTTGCGGTATTTGAAGAAGCGCGTTTGGGATTCCATACCAAAAAAAAGGAAGGTTGGAATTGGACGTTTTTTTCGTGTTTTATTTTCAGAGGAAACCAAATAAGCAAGTTTGCACAATAAAGCTGAAGTAATTGAAAGGAAAAAAAAATGCAACTAAAATGAAAAATTTGCCGCTACTGCCTTTTACCTTTCCACGGCAGTAGTGCATGTCAGAACGGAATTTACATCTCAGGCCCCAAGCAGTTTAGGTGAGTGAAAAATTATTTTGCTCTCCTAGAGGCCAATATACAATGTGTGTCTATCAAATTCCAGGACTGTTACTAATGCAATGGAATGAAAAATTAAAAAATAATCATGCATGTTCTGAAAATAGTCATTTCCAAAATTCATGAACTTTTGTTCACGACGGTACTGATTCTGGAAACATGTTTCGTAGTCCCCTGAAGATATACTTCTAAGTTGAGCGGTTACGTTTTTCTCTATGTCCTATAGGTCCTGAAATCGAAGTCCTTTCAGAGCACTCTTAAGTTGTTGTTGTTGTTTCTGAAACCATTCGGGTACCCAAGCCGGAGTAGACTCATCTACCCTATTTAAGGCGGAATATGTACGGCTGCCATTTTTACGAGCACGCTTAAGGTGAAAGGCCGATTTATCTCAACACACATGCCATAAGACCCGTGTATAGGACAGGCAGCCATTCACAACGCAGTCATTCACACAGAGGAAGAATAGGAGAGAGTGAAAGTACATCCATGCCTGAGTCGGGATTCGAACCCGGGGCTACCGCATCACCATTAGACTCCGCTGACCACAAAACAAGGTAGCCCCGGCGCAGCCTTAAGTTTCAGGGTGTGTCTATTGAAATCCAGAACTGTGCGTGTAGTTAATGAATGAAATCATGTATACTCAACAGCAACTTAACTTGACACTGAAATCACTACGCGCGGAAGAAAAACGGAGTTAACAGAAACCTTCTTGGCAAATTAGAGGAGATCCCCAACTGTGCGTGAACTCTTATTAGCTGGCGCGTTCGATTCAAATGGATTACGCTTCCGCGCTACTCCGTTCGTAAAATTGAAAATACTAAAAAAATTACGAATATTATGACAAAAAAGGGCTACATATGCGTAGATGAAACACTTTTAGCCGACTTCTAAAGGAAAGGATCTAATTTCACCCGAAATGTGGACACAGCGCAAGGAACTACCTCCTTTGTTTGGTCTCAGCTTATTTCTTTATAGTCAAGAAAGGTTGCAGTCGAGTATAGAAACGTGTATAGGAAGGAGTAGGAGCGTGAAAATGTATAGGTAACTCTGAAAAGGTATCGGGTTTAAGACAAAGAAAACACAAAGAAAAACGTAGCCGCTCAACAGTATACGAAGCGTGTTTCCAGAGTTAGTACCGCCGTCAACAAAAGTGTGTGAATGCCGGAGATGACTATTTAGAGGACTATTAAAAGTATGTTTGTTTTTTTATTATTCATTATGTTATGCTAGCCCCACTCCTGTAATTTAATAGACACACCTTATGTTATAGTACATTTGTACGCAATTGGTGCATTAAATACAGGAACCGAAGTGTAAACCAAACCTCTGTTTAAATCAAACCGTAAATTTTTTAACTTCCACTCCTGTTATTCTAACCAGCCCAAAAGTAATTTACTGCGTTACTGTATTTCAAAACTATTGGCATTAATTTTAAAACTTTCCCCCGGTGCAATGAATCTATTTTATATGGCATGTCCTACAGTATAGCGCATCCATTTTATTCACATGACCTACTACGCCGAAAACAGTTTTAAAAACTTTTGGAAACGAGAAAATTCCTTTTTATTCTCTTCTTCAATTAGAGCGTAATCGCCGTTATACTTATTACATGCAATTCTTGCAATAAACAAAATTTTAAAAATGTGTTTGAGGAACTAATTATCAGCAAATAAACGGAATCTAGAAATTTTCACTCGACTTTACGACCTGTTCTCTAAGGATTTTAAATTATCATATTTTTACGTAAAATTAGAGAATCGCCGAAACTGTAGTTCCTGGAACTTATTCATAAATTTCAGATCAGAATAAATATTTTCTCTTCATATTTAATTATCTTTTAATTTTTAATTCTCTAGTATTTTTCAAGCTGTTTTCGAAACAAGGCTTTGTAAGGTTTTGGAAAAGTAATTTTAAGAATTAATTAAACTTTACTTAGGAAGGCGAATATGGAGGGAGACATTTAAATTTTTCTGAAATTAAAAATCCAGTAATTATAGTCCATTTCAAAAGAAGAAATTTGCCATTGTGTACTCCCAAGTGTCATGCATATTCATATTTAATTTCTTCTTTTTGTAAAAATTTTTTTTCACTTGGCTTTTCTGCTTTAGTACACTTCCAAGAAATGTTTTTCGTAAATGTAGAAGCTTTATAAATGCTATATATAGATGCAAACAAGTATTTCAAAATATTTTATGAATGCATTGATATCCTAGTTTTTATGCACTGGGATATTTTTGTAACATTTTTGAGATAGCATTTAAATAGGCAATAAAATATCGCTTTCCAAAATGAAAATAGCTCTTAGATAAGAAGGAATGACTTTGCATTTCTTTATCAAAGAAGCGAAGCAACTTTACGATAAAATCTAAACACCTAAAAAAAGAAGAAAAAATTTATGCACACCGATATGCACTTGCACAAAGTGTTACTAAATTTTTCCCCCTTAAAAGTGTGAGCATGCGGTGAATTCATAAAAAGGCCAAAAATCTACCTACAGCATTTTCTTTACTACAGATTCTGTTTCGTAATGGAATTGAAACTTTTCAGAAAAATCTCTAAGATAAAGTACAGTTGAGCAACTGTATTTACTCGATGATTAATATAAGTATAGAGTTACATTGCCGATTGCGAAATTAACTCAACCATTTATTGCCTATTTATTAATTATTTTGACAAGAAATCGTACAAAAATGCAAGTCCTTAATCTTTTTAGTGACAGGACGACTTTCACTAAATTCTGAATATCATAATCCATCCTGAGCAGGAGGAAGAGCAAACCAAGCTAGAGGCAGCCTCCAGCTTGGTTACTTCCTATTCCAGACTGATGAGCCCATTAAAAAGACGAAGATGTAGTCTCTGGATGGAATAGCAGTACTGGTGGTGTGTTGCATGTATTTCTGGCTTAGACCGGGCTTAGGGGCTGTAGCTTAGTACTTAATTTGAATCAGTTTTTGTACATCAGTATCAATCAGTTTCCTCATTTGAGTCACATATTTCATCCGACTTCCGCACCAGAGTAAATTTTGATGAAACATCATATTCATACTGCAATCCACAAAAGTATATTACAAATTATTTATTAGGGGAAAAAGCTCTAACTGACCCTCAAATATAAATTTTTGCGCTATTCTTGTTGTATGGTTGGCAAATCGAACCTGGAAATTTGTCATGCTCTAATGTATTTCAATACGAAAAACAGCGTTTCAAGAAAGAACCTTGTTTACTGCAGAAAATTATCAATTTATGAATGTAAGGGAATTAGATAAATGCTTTTGTCTCAGCTATACTCCCAGGGTATAAACAAATTGTTTATGAATTTTACAGGTGGTCCAAAAATGGTTTCCGTATTCAAAACGTCGAGGCGGAACTTTTTACTGAAACCGATTTTCTTTTGTCGTGTGCCAGCCAGGCTGGCAATTTGGGGTGCGCTGCTTCACTTTTCCAACTGTACCGTAATTTGGTGTGAAGTCCGACTTCCACAGTATACGCATGCCATAGGTACCCGTTTATAGGGTAGGCAACCTTTCACATAACAACACATTCATACAAAGAAAGGACAGGAGAGAGAGAGCACATCCATGCCCAAGCCGGGACTCGAACCCGGGGCCACACCATCCATGGCAGACTACTCTGACCACTAGACAAGGTGGCCGGCACTGAAACCGATGAGCTACAATTAAAAGCAATGTGTAGAGGTTTACTATCAACAACTTATGCATATGCTGCCTGCGCAGGTAAATGAAAGCATAAAAAAAATTTCATCATTTTTGCCCTTTTAGCATCTTTTTTACTTCAGCACACGCATCTTTGTACAAGCATACTCACAACTTCAGCTGAAAATACAGCATTTTTTTTTTATCTGCATCCATTGTTAATGAAGTGTGTGGGAAAGCAAAAAACACTTTTTGTCAAATAACTAAATAAAAATGTAAATAAGTAGGAATATTTGGACTTCTTGTCTACTAGCAGTCAATAATTTATTACAGAGGAAAAATTTCACCATGGTGGGTAGGGCAAAATTTGTATAAAGCAAAGTTTCCATGAGAAATTATTTTTAAAGAGAAAGGTTTCAATTTTAATAGACGAATATTCTGCTGTGGGTTCCTGACCGATAATTGTTCTAGTTCGAGACTTGTTGAGAAGTGAAGTGAGCTGATTGATCTGCAAAATATGGAACTGAACTGAAATGGCGAACTATTTCAAAAGGTAGTAAACAGAACGTACTTAGAGACGTCGCTGTAAGATTTTGACTGTATTTGACTCTGTAGTTTTCGTGTCGGGTCAGTCCGAAATAAATTTATTTTTCAAATAGACGTGTGGTTATTTCTAACATCAAGCATCGGGTAGGTACAATCCTGACGAAGAATTTCACGTTTATTTGAAAGCAACTAATGTTGAATCTGAGTTTGGCCTGGAGTTTCTAACAGGCTCTACTACCCCGTTCTGCAGAAACATAAGTTTGTGTCATAACTTTTCGTGAAACTACGTAAACTGCTACCTTGATGGGTACTACGTTACCTTGATGGGTAACAGAGCTGCTTCTACGAAGATCATAGGTATCGTTGCTTTGTCTTCAACTGTGAGGTAACATTCAGGTAAGCTCTACTTTAAAATATTTTATGTTTGCATCTGGTACGTGCATTGAAATCTTATTTATTTGAGGCACTGTTGGTAGCAAAATAAAAGGGGAGTCAGAGGGGAAAACTTTGATGAATTTTGGTTGCTTGGTTATCGAAAAGTAGTTATAGATTCTTACGTATTTTTTTCATCGCTAAATCTAGAAATAACCTTTGTTTTTTTTTTCAGCACTTCATGGTTTTTCTCGAAACGCTCGCTATTTCTCAAATTTGCCGAAAACCGAAAAACTAAATTAGAATATTCAAATTTCAATTTATATTAATTTTCAGTTTATATTATGCGGTTTTGCATCAGAGCAGGCGATAAAAGATGAAAGCTGGCGGTCCATTGAATACCTTATGAAAATTTCCAAAGAGCAAGGCTAACATTTCAAATTAATTAGGCTGTTTTAAATTAATTAATTTAGCTGTTTTTTTATGTGTGTCATTTTAAAAGTCAATCCCTCTCAGCAGTTACGCTTAACGACAAATTCTGAGAAAAATTTGCAAATTTGATACAAATGTCGAAATTTTTTTGGACTTCTTACGTTCTTCAAGCTTATACTTCTAAATTTTCTATGAAGCTCATCTCAGAGTCAATCAGTCATTTTTACACGAATTTGTCTGGCTACCGTAATTAATTCTTTAGCATTGTTCTTAAATGCAAATCCCAGAGGTATTCTATGCTTTTCAGATTCTACTGGTAGATACATATATTGTTTATTTGAATGGTCTCCCTATAACATTTTTTAAATAGGGTAAAACATTAAGTTATATACAGTCAGGGCCGTCGTTTCAAGTTTTTCCGGGGGGGGGGGGAGGTCCAAACACAATGCAATTCCATCGGAAAACATCAAAAGCCACGCCCACTTATATGTAAACACATAGATTTCTCAAAGTCAGAGGGGGCAATTGACCCCCCTGACCCCCTAAATGACGGGCCTGTATACAGTTGAAATTAATTGCTCTCACTGTCACTGCTCAATCGAGTATAAAAAACATTTGGATTTATTAAAGACTATAGCTTTTTTTTCAGTGACAGTCAGGCTACAACATATTTTGCTAAGAAGATAAAAAAAAAATAATTTGAAGACTTAAGGTGTGGAATGCTGACATAAAACTTCAACCTACCTGGCCATTATAGGGATTAAATTTATTTAGTTTCAAATATATGAACGGAAATAATACTGAACATTGGACTACATCTTTTGAGAAATCAAATATTCAAACTCTCGTAAATATTTTTTGTGAATTCTCGAAGTCTTATAACTCGAATATACTTTTATCACGAAGTTTCCATTATGTCCTAAACTCTTCAGAAGATGGTAGAAACTTCTTATAGATCGAAGTATTTCCAACAACTCGAAGTTTTTAGCTGGTCCCTTGGGACTTCAAGTTATTGAAACTCGGCTATCTTAAGTGTATTTTAAACCTAAAATGGCCGTTTGTTAAAAAAAGAAAAGGATAAACCCCGTAATAGTTCTAATCAGCCCTCAAATACATATACTGCCGAAACATGATAGCGTCACGGCGTAATCATAGGAATGCTTTGAAGAAAATACTTGTACAGTTTTGATGATGATGATCCTGGTAATAGCTTGATCTATTGATCCTCAGCAAACTGGTAAAGAACCCAATACTCGGGGCCGTCATTTCATGTTTTTCCAGGGGGGGGGGGGCAAAGGGTCTAAACACAATGCAATTTCATCGGAAAACATCAAAAGCCACGCCAACTTATAGGTAAATACATCGATTTCTCAAAGTCAGGGGAGGGGGGCAATTGACCCCCCTGCCCCCTCTAAATGACGGGCCTGCCAATACTCAAACCTGCGCTGGAAATTCCTACTATTTCTGCCTTTTTCATTTGTCGTCAAGGGAACTTGAAACATTTCTTGCTGCATTCGGGCAATTATTATAGCTTTATCAGGAGCTTCGTGTCTTAGGAAAAATGAACATCTATTAGGGGAAGGGTAGGCATAGTGACCACTGCGCGCAGGGTCGGACTGGGACTGAAATTCGGCGCGGGCCTCCAAAGAAAACCGGCGCCTCTCCAATTACATTAATTAAAATTTATATTCTTTATTAATTAATTATTTAATTAATTACAAGTAACATAATTAATTATTTAATTAATTTCAAGAAACATAATTAATTATTTAATTAATTTCAAGAAACATAATTAATTATTTAATTAATTTCAAGAAACATAATTAATTATTTAATCAATTTCAAGAAATATAATTAATTATTAAAACACGTCATGATTGAAAAATTAACTGTATTATTAATTGCATGGACTAATCAATTCGTTATTAAGAATAAATAATCTAAAAATTTACGAAAATATTAAGCTAATATATTTTTAAATCAATAAATAGCATTATTTAAAAAAATATTTCTTAAAAATAATTAATTTTTGCTTTGACACAATGGCATGATGACATGGAATGAAAAAGGAAACTCAAACGTTTCATTTCTCTCGATGAAACAAACGTATTCCAGTTATCTCATAAAGCCGTGTTTATCTCTGATAGAAATAGTTGGTTTATTGCGCTATTCACATCGGCACATAAGCAAAAATTATATGCGTATTTCAGTTTGAAGGGGAGGTGTGGCCCACTTACCCCAGTGACCCAACTCGAACCAACCCAAAATTTTAAAAAGTGTTTGAGATAAAAACATATAATATGAGATAATTACACACATTTTGGGATAGTTTTAATTACTTTGAATATCTTGATTTATTTGATTTTTGCCACATTATTTTGATGAGCTATGAAATAAATTAATAAATTATGAAACTGCAAACAAATACTGTTTTATTCTAAATTTTATTCATATTACACTGTTTCAGTGCGAAGGGTTTGGTGATAAATCACTGCTTTGCTTACGATGTGGAAAATTGAGAATAACATTTCCGTAATTGAAAAAGTAAAAAAAAAAAAATGATTTGTCTAAAACAACTTTCACAGAGGAAGAAAATATAGTTTTAAATGAAAAATGAAGGAGTTTTGAAGGATTTAGTTCCAAAAAGCATGAGTTTGAAGGGCCCTTCAAAAAAAAAAAAAAACTTAAATGAAGGAGTGCTGGAGGAGTTTTGCCGGATTGTACGAGCCCTGACGCAATTAAAATTATCACTTTAGTAACGCAACAAACATGGAGAAGGTCAAGATAAAATCTGGCATAGAGAGGGGAAGAACATCCCCCAGAGACCTTGCATACAACATTATTGGCAACTCTAAGAGTTCTTTGCAAAACACTTCTGGACGGTAATTCTGGCTGTGGGTAACATAAACGGAAGTAATCTATCTATTTGACGATTTTCGTCATAATACTGGAAACATTCAGGTCTCAAACATTGAGATTTTTGACGGAGGACTGGTATTCCCACGTTCCCCCTCCCCCAGACATCTGGGTATTCTACATAGAAGAAATAAATGAAAATAACTGTAAATGATATTCTGGCTTTGATTTTCGTGTTGATTTCGGAAAATTTCGGGTTTGAAAGAGCAAGTGTCCAGCAAGTTGGGATTGGAAGAGGCGGCTTGAGACCAACCCCCAACACCAGGGGGGGGGGCTGATATAGAAATAATTTCTGGGAGGGGGCAATGAATAAAAAGTGGTTCTCCCCACGGGTGGTTACAAGAATGAATTCATGAGGAGATGAGTTAAAAGTGGTTCTCCTCTTAAAAATTTTGCTTAAACATGTTTATGTGACACATTTTGTCAGTCTTTGTGAGCGTTCTTAAGTGCTAAAGAGCTCTTAATTTTGGTTAGGACGAAGAAAAGTACTGCTCTTGATAAGCAAACCGGCGTAATATTTACTCTGTTTTTAGCGCCAACTATCTAGAAATATTTTAGCGAGGATATGATAATTCAGGATAATTTTTAAATTTTGATAGTCAAATTATGATTTTGTTGAAAGTAAAAAAAAATGTTTCAATAAAATAATAAAGTTCTTGTTATTGACGTTTTAAACATTAAGTGAGAGCCACTAACATTTGGTGCAATATTTTTTTAATAGTTATTTTTATTACTATTAAACTTATAGCTATATAACTTATTTTTATTTTAATGTTTTGTGCAGTTTTAGTACATGTGGGGCAAAGTGAAATAATTCAGTTTATTTGCAATCCAATAAGTTATTAAACCACTTACTTAATCATGTTTGGTACTTACTTCAGTTACATTTCTTCCATAAGTAATTCACTTTTTCATTCTTTTATATAACCCATGGTTCTCAACCTTTTTACAGCTACCGCCCCTTTAGGATTGAAAATTGTTTCCACGCCCCCTTTGAGAACGGGTTTAAAACTGAAAGGGGGAGGGGAGGTAAAGCATGTTTCTGGACCGGTTTAACTATATAATTTTGCTCAAACAGATTGTTCCGAAAATGACTATAGAGCAGAAAAACTTATGCTTGATATTTTTTTTCTTTATATATTTATATATATAAATATATATATATATATATATTTTTTTTTTTACCGAGCATTTTTTGTTTCTCTGAAAAGCTGTGTCAGAGTGAAAATCAAGTGCCTAGAATGGGACCATTAAATGAGTGAAACATTTTTAAGGTAAACGGTTTGAAATAAAATGCACCGTCTTCAACATTTTATTTGAAAGCAAATTAATTTTGAAAAATACACTACGGTCAAATAGTTCCTTGACTAGTCCGATTCCAAACATTGTGTACAGTGTAGTTCTTATTTACTTGCAACTATACAAGACACATCCCCTATTCATTACGTACGGATGTAGCATTTTCTGTGGAAGGACAATAACAAAGACGGACCTTATAATTTTCCCAGGAGGACAAAGACTTGAAACTATGACCCATACCTGTCACCCTTAAAGAGATTATAAATCAAGATTTAATTTAAAAAAAAAGAAAAAACGAAATAAGGTGAATTTACAAATTACAAGTTTAAGTTCATTTCGAAGAAATTCTTTTTGAGTAATTTATTGCTGTGAAGGTTATATAAGATAACAAGAATTATAAGTATACCTTTGGCTACATCAGAGTAAAGATGGCGGTGAGATATTGAGGGTATCCCCCGAAATTAGTTTGGAGAACGAAGTCTTAAAAATTCAGTTTCTTTAATCTTATGTCTCGTGGGTTGAGAATTGGGTTCAGATTCCGCCCCAGGTGAAATATTTACAACTGACGAAATTTTAGGCAATTTTTGTTAACGTTAACTAGGGAAAAAAAGGTCTCTCTTAATGATTTTTCAAAATTGAAGTCACTTTAAGGCTAAATTTAACAACGTTACGGAGTCAGAGCTATTTCCAGCGTTCTCTGAAATTGAAGTACAAAAAGCGCAAACTTAAACTCTGAAGAATGCGATTGTTAGTATATCTTTGGTATTGCTAGGGTGATGCTTTAACGGCACAAAGAGTCTGTAAAGTCAGGTAGCTCTCATCTAGACATTTTTAGAAACTGAACGCGTAAAAACGCAATTTTAGGCTCTGTTTGGTCACGATTGAAAAGGCGAGTAGTTCGAGATTCGCTCCCTTCATCGAAAATTTTTCAAACGGATATCAACAAAACACATTTTTTGGCTATTTTAGGTAGTTACGCTATGAAAGGGAGCACCCACCTCAAAAACAATTTTTGAAATTCAAGTGCTATGGGCAAATTTTAGGTTGTCCTTCATGACATTAGGGGGAAAGATCAAGATTCGGGAGATAACCCAAGAAAATAAATGTTAAAGCTATCCTTTGGCGACATAAAAGCAGAATATTTCTTGCCTCCCATGCCCGAAACATATTCTTTTCAAACACATTTCAAAATATAATCACCGCCCCTTACCGCCCAAAATATATCCACCGCTCCCCTGCCGCCCAAAATATGTTCACCGTCCCTCAACTCAACATCTTCCCACTGCCCACCGGGAGGCCGGTATCGGCCCCGTTGAGAACGACTGATCTAACCGATTGTCTAATTCATTCACTAGTTAATACACTCATTTATATTTTCTCATATTTTAGTCAATTAATTTATTTATTAATTCCTTTATATTTTCATAAAACATACAGATACTCATTAATTCTTTTATTCACTCATTCATTTGATCAAAAATACTTTGATAATTTAATAGAAAGCATTTAAATTGAAAAATATTGTAAATTTCCTTTTATCCTATAAAAAAATAAGCGAACATTTCCACTGTTGTTTTTTAAAGGTACAAATTTACACAAGAGTCAGAACACAAAATAATATTTCAATGCAAGTTTTGTGAGAAAAAGACATTGTTCTTTGTCGTGTAATGTAGTTTAAAAAAAAATCCAATTTATTCATTTTAAACTGTACAGTAAGTATCATAACTATTTCCCTTACAGTGGCGGCGCTAGGTGGGGGGCAGGGGGGGCAATTGCCCCCCCGTCGGAAGCGTCTTGCCCCCCCGTCGGGGAAAATTCCTAGTTCGTCGGGCAAATTTTCCCGACAACAAAATTTTCGGACAGAAATCGACTGTCGAAAAGTTTACTGACTCCGACAGAAATTAAAAAAAAAAATCTATCTATCCAATAAAATATTTTTCTTTAAAAAAAATGTCTAAAACATCCTTTATTATGCATTGCAATGGAACGCCATCGTTAGCCAGGGTTGGGGTCGTTAGCTGTCCTCATCTTGCTGCATCCCTTTAGGCGTACTTTAGTTCTGAGGACAGTTACTTTTTGTTCAGGTTAAAGGAGAAATGCTTTTTTTTTTTTCCCAAACAGATCAGACGCCACACGAAAATCGCTTGCAGCATGTTTTAAACAAACATTCATTGACATTTGAGAAGAGACACTTTCCGATGACTATTCGATGGTAACAAGCCAATAAATCGCCTGAATTGCCCCTTCCTAATGATTTCCTGTCATCGTCGCCTCTGCGGGTCGCCGCCTTGAGCGGATCGTCCTGTTCTTAGGCCCTGGATGATTGTAACTACTTTTTGTCCCAGGGCTCCTTTCTATCCCTTTCTATGGCCCTGTTTTTGTCCTAAAAGCCTATCGGCGCACAATCCTGATCGGCGCGGTGACAATTAAGGCTGTCGGAAATTTTCAAAGGAAATGTGGGATGGGACGAATCTCTTCAATAGCGCTGCTTTCACTCGGTGTCTGTCATGGAATGGTGTCGGGTTTCAAAAGTCGTCGGATGGTTGAATGATTTTAACATTTTTGTTTTAACTATTGGCACGACACAACCTAAAATTCGGTGTGATGAGTTAGGCGCGAACTCGTATATGAAGAAGAAAGTGCAGCTCAAATTCAAACTCGATTTCTGCATCACAGAGGTAAGAACTTATTGTTTTATTTAAAGTAATGATGGATCTTAGCCTTTCAATTTGCTTGGGATAAATGGGACTACTTTTTAGAACAATTCGTTTTTGAAGCCTTATATAAAAGTTTTAAAACACAAGAATTTAATCCTATTGACTACTTATTTTATCTTGGACGTTATAAATGAACAAAAGTCCACCATTATTTTCTAAAATAATATTTTACGGTTTTAGTGATTATTTAAAAAAGATCGCATGGGTGTCCCACTTAACCTATACTAAAAGAAAAAGAGGTTTTTATTTAATACCCACCTTTTATTTAAATTTGAAGCAAGGTAAACTAAAACAGCGGTTCTCGACCTTTTTTGACCAGCGGACCGTCAAGAGCTTTTGAACAAAACTAGGACCGGTGATGTTCTTCTTTTCTAGTCTTTTTCTCCTCTTTTTTTTTGGGGGGGGGGGGGGAGGGGGGAGGGTCTTTCATTTGCGGATCGATAAAACATGTTTTTTTTTAGACTTAAAGGGAAAAAAAACTTTCGATAAGAAGGCCATTAAATACTAGTGAAAAAATTTATGAATGGCTGCGGTTTTTTCTCTTTTTTTACAGAATAATAAAAATAACAAATAAATTAATTAATATATAAGTGAAACCTTACGTATTGTAAAAGAAGTCACGAAAAAAAGCTTAAGACTAACATAAGTAACTACTTCAATAATCAGATATAACTAATAAACATAGCTGAAAATCATAGAAAAGCAAGAAAGTTAATCACGATTCACGATATGAACGAAAATATCGTCGTATATAGGGCATTATTAGTATTATTATTTTATCTTCTTTTCTTTCTCTCTCTCTCTTGAGTGAAGACTTTTTTTAAGGTGGATGATCAAAAATCTCTAAGGAACAGTCAAATTTTTCTGCGGTGCCGGTCTACCGGACCACCGGTTAAGAACTGCTGATCTAAAAAAACGGGTCTTTCTTGAAAAAAGAGGAAAATTTTTACTATGTAATATTTTTTGTAAATTCATTCATTTGTGATATATATACTGACATTTCTGTTTGATGGAAAACTATAAAACAAAAACTAAACAATTACATCCAAAAATTTATTGAAAGCCTTAACCTGCTATTGTAGTGCCATATCTATAAAGTGGGATCCGGCTAAAAGGTTCAAAACCAAAAGGTCTACGCACAGAAGATCCACGTCCAAAATGTCCGCGAGCTTCTATACTTCGGACCTTTTGGACGTGGATCTTCTGTTCGTGGACCTTTTGGTTTTGGACCTTCCATCCAACATTCCTGTAAAGTAGTGTCAAAGGAACATAATATACTTGATTAAGATCAATTTTGATAACTTAACAAACATTATAAGTCGAACAAGTAATAACATTAAATTAAAAATTTAAACAACCCCCGACCCTGATTGCCGATCTCATATTAAAACGAACTTCTTTGGTCATAAAGCATTTTAAATTTTAATATATTTACTTGTTTTCGATATTTGAGATTGTTAAAATCAATTACAAGTCTTTTAATAGTTCCCAAATAGAAACTGGCAACAACAACATTTTAAATCATTCAGTTTTCTTTCCTCGTCGGCCAACAACGACAAAGATTTTCAATCCTGTAGATTTAAGCTTTAGCTGCATGTGTTAACAATTACAAGTATTTTATTTGTTAAAAAAATAGAAACTGGCAACTGATAAACATTTAATTAAATTATAAGAGTTTGCTTTCCTTGTCTGCCAACAATGAAAACGGATCCGATCGCGTGAATACAGGCTAAGCTGCATTTGCGAAAAAACGCTATAACTCGAGTTCTATAGAGCATGGAAGATCCAATTACATCGTATCAGACGCAGAAATTTTTTTTCTCTTTCATTTGGTGCTATTTTCTTAAGTTCGAAAGTATGTTTTCACTGCTTTCCCGAAACTTTCACTGAAATCCCGAAAAACCTTTCAAAGGTTTTTAATTAATATCTTTGTTTTAATTAATTCCATCCGAAGCCGCAACCTAGCTAAGAACTCTCGATCAACTCCCCTTTCGAACAAAAAAAAAAAATTCAAAATCGGTCCATCCGTTTAGGCTGTATGGTGCCACAGACAGATACACACAAGTCAAACACATACCCCCCTTCCTTTGTGTGTCGGGGGTTAAAAAATGAAGTGTAAACACTATAAATGACAGCATTTATTTAAACTTGGCTGAGAGAGAATTGTTATCACTTCATACTCAGTAATAATTCCAATATTATCTAAATCAAGCTATTTCCATTCTTTCTTTCAAATTACACAAATTAGAGCTACATACATGCCACTTTATAACTTTCTCTGATGTAAGTTTCAAGTACATAGTTACCAACTTTTGCAGTTTTTGTAGCTGAACTATGAATTCCTTCCAAGTCTACATAATTATCTTGTATTTCAGCATAAAAATTCCTCATCATATTTGCTTTTCATTTTAAAATCATAACTCTTAAGAACATAGGCGGCTCGTACAGGGGGGCAAAGGGGGGCCTCCTCATTTCTAACAGTAAAGTATAACCTCATTTTTCATGGTTAAAAAGTTATGATCGATTGAAAAACGATTTATTTCACCAAAATAAAAGAAGAAAATGCCAATAACAAGCTGAAAATTCCAACTTTTTCAAGTTATTTAGTGAAATGGAATTTTTAACCGTAAGGGGGAATGAATCATACATGGCCTGGTTGAGTTTTCTGACTATATTCCGCATTTTTTAGAGGTCATTTAATCATTAATGTTAAAATACAATAATATAACTCAATTTTACAAAAAAAAAAAAAACCTTCTAGAGGCTGACTTCACACCTCCCCTCCCCACACACATTTTTTTGACCCCCTCTTTTTTTGGTACACCAGCCGCCTAAGAACTACGGGGATAAGTGGGAGCGGAGACCCTGCATTCATAGAACTAGCCTGTTTTCAAAATTTTCTCTTGCTTTACTATTTAACATTTTCGTTTTGGGTATCTGAAATTCTTTCGGAAAATAAAAATTGTATAAAGTACATTATTATGCTTTCATTTAGTTTCAATGCTCCTTTTTTAGTTTTCTGGTTTTAATTTTAGCTTTACTGTAAAAATAAATACTTTTTTTGTTTATGCATCAAAAAAATTAAAAGACTGGGGATGGAGGGGAATACATTTTAAAATTATGTCTGTGCCCCCCTGTCGGGCAAGCTTGCACCCCCGTCGGGAAAGTCCTAGCGCCACCTCTGTTCCCTTAGCCCCGCACTCCCATACTAGGTACTTTATAAAAATACTAAAAATGCATGAAAAAAAAAAAAAAAACAGTAGGATACAGGACAGTCTCAAAAATATCAGGGAAATACAAACAAAATTAGAAAGTATATAAAATATTAAACAAACGAGCTCTGTATTATTAAAATACGGACAGTAGTTGAAAAAAGACTCCAGTATTTCTCAACCTCTTTTGGCGACGGGACACGGACCGAAAATATTGGTAAAAATTTTTTTAAGGACCGGTGTTTGTTTTTAGTTTATTTAAAACTGTTTAAGCGTTAAAAAAAATTTTAAGACCGTCCACAGTAGCCTTTTTACCACCTTTTATGTACAACAATTTTTAAATGTAAAGATAAACAATACACAATCATTTTTCATATTATAAATTCGTTCAAAAATCTTTGAAGAAAAAACAGATTATTAAAACTTCTAAAACAAAGCTAAAATAAAACTTTTTTTTTACATAATTTGGAGACGCATCCAGTGCTCTCAATTCATTGGGCGCAACAATTGCAAAATATGATCACAATCAGATACCGCCTACAATCAAAGAAAACAAAATGTTTTCGCATTATTAATACTACGGCATTGCCGTAAAAATATTGCATAAAATTTTACCTTATTTTTTTCTCCTTTTTCAATCGGATTTTTTCTCCATGACAGGTAAAAATCTGCGGACCGGTCGAAATTTTCCTCGAACCGAATGAAAGTCCGCCGAACCAACGGTTGAGAATTCTGGCGTATAAAACAGGCTATTAAATAAAACATACCTTAATAGTTGATTGTAGTTTCTCTTTTTCCGAATAAAATACTTATCCATGGTAGTAGTTATATGCAGGAAATAGAAAAGTATCAAAACTTTGAAAAAAATGTATATATAAAGTATCTTTAAATGTAGAGCAAACGGACCCGGGTAATTCGTTCATCTTTAAACCAAATAGATCGTGCCAAAACGGCTCTCTGAACGGGAAAAAAGTCAGAAAATGCTGCACCCTAGGATAGTACTTCATGTTTTCATGTTACACCCTTCCTGGTTTGAGGGATTGGTCATCTTGAACACATCCGGATAAAAAAAACCCTTAGGCTAATCAGCTGCTACACTTGCTTTTCCTAGAATTTTTCTCTCATGGCAAGCGACGAATCTTTCTCCCTTTTTATCCTCAGAGAAGAGGGGGCGCGCAACGGTCCCTATCCCTTCGTTGATTTCAATTTCGAGAGTGCAAAATGCTTATGAGTGAAGGTCACTTCTGTTTGCTGAAGGTCGTGTACATGTAGTCTACAAGACTAGCAGACCACAGTAGGAGCATTCTGGTCTTTGTTCTGACGACAAGGGGACAGGAGAGTAAGTTCTTCTGGTTAGCTGCGTTAAAACACCTCGCGGGAAAATTCCATTTGGTGACCTTCTTTTTTCGTTCCCGAAAAAAGGGATGAGATTCTTATACCCTCATTGCAATGGGGCTTCGTCGATTGTAGAAATTTTGAGGAAAAACACACACACATTCACACACAAATAAAATATAGCCTGCATTTTTTGCGTTTATTCTTAATACTATAAAAAAAGTATCAATGGATGAATGTGATATCCTTCGCCTAAGAATGTTAGAATTAAGGTAATTAAATGAGCCAAATATGTTTTTTTTTTTGGTAAAATCTGCTATTCTAAATTTACTCCAATGTTTTGGTATTAGCTTGTTCTTAGCGAACAAGAGAAAATTTAGCGTCTGATACAAAAATCGAAAAAAAACTTTATACACAGTGAAAAAAAAAATCTATCTTTTGTGTGTGTGGGGAGGGGGGGGGGCTGCCTTCCCTCCAAACTCGTTACTGGGTTCCATCTAGTCAACTTAACAATTTCAGTCATTGGCGAAAGCAATTTTAATTGGTTCGTTTCTCGTTTAGTTACAGTTAGGGGTCGGGTCAATCCATGCGAAATCATACAGAAAAACAAAACAATGTTGCTCACTATTTTTGATTTTTTAAATGTTTTGCCTGTTATTTAACTGTTATATTGGGAGCTTGAAACAATGGTTCAAGAATTTTTAAACCTTCAGAATTTTATTTGGCAGTCACTTTTCAGTAGCTGCGGAGGCGACTTTTCATGAAAAGAGTACTTTTTGAAGATGCTTATATATTCATAAAATCATCATCAATAAATAAAATCTTTTTTATATATTCATAAATAAAAAAGTTTTTTTATTTTTTGAATATATAAAAATGATTTAAAAACCACGTGATTGAGCAGAAAATGATCTAAATTTCTATACTAGTTATTTTTCTAATAATTATTAACAAATTTGTAAAATTGGCTTAAAAATAAGATTTTTTGTGTGAAATTTTAAATTTTTGGCATAAAAATATTAGTAGAAGGAATTAAGACTCGCCCTTACTTTTTTTCCCTTGAATAGATATCTCATAGGATTATTCCCAGAAGTAGTATGAAACATTTGAAGACAGTCATTTATTTTATACAATTAGTCAAACTTGGCATTTTGGAGAAAAAATGCTGACTTTGAGATTTAATATCTGAAAAGGGACTGAATGAAAATATACAAAAATTTACCTAGATAACCTTCTAATAGCAGTTAATATGCAGCAAAAATGTCATGAGTGATGTTCTAGTTTTAGAGATATGGAGCCTCGAAGTTGGCTGAAAAATCGCATTTATTTTGACGCCAAGAAATCATCACATAATGCAAAATTTATTATTCTCATAATATTAAATGAGTTTTTTGTGGTATAAACTAACCCTTTTACAAAAATATATAGTATTAAAATTTACTTTCCATTTACAGAAAGAGATAATTTAGATATTATGCTTTTATAAAAGCTTTTTTTCTACGTGTTAGTCATAAAAACATGATTTTCCACTTTAAAGCTGGGTTTTTACGGTCTTTATACACCTTCTGAGTAAAAAACAATTATAGTTTTTATCTAACCTACAACTTTTCGTTCATTTTTAAAAGTTTAAAGCGCTAAAACCCCCCTACAGCACTAAAAAGTCGCTCAAAATCCGAATTTTAGCTCTAGATCCTACCATTTTCCGTGAGGCTGCGTCTGTATAACAGCAGAAAATGGCGGACATATTCTCGCGGAAAAGGGTAGGATCTAGAGCGGTGTTTCTCAACCTTTTCAAGCTCATCGCCCCCTTCAAGATGCTGACTGACACCTATCGACCCCCTCCCTTTTTTTTCTTCCTCGAAAAAAACATAAGTTGGAGCAAGTGAACATCTATAATATTAAAAATATAAGTACCTAAACTTTAATATGAAGTAAAATGTAGTACGCAGTAAAGATATTACGACTAATCACTTTTAAACTAAAAATATTAATTAATAAAAAAAATACCTTTTTTTTTTCTTTCACAAAGCGAACTGATATAAGCATTTGAAGTTAAACATTCAACTAAGATCATTGACGTACTTTTCAAAACACAGAAGCACATTTTTCAAGAAATTATTTTCTTTTCTAGGCTGGAATCTGGGTAGTTAAAATCATTGAAACTAAAAATTGGAAGGAAAATAAATTGAAAATCTGAAAATTCATAAAATTGATAATGAATGATAAAATACTCCGTAAGGTTCATCCGAGGTGCAAAGAGGAAGCGCTTGAACTAAATTAGTTTCTTTCGTAACGTGTGATTAATTGTCTGAACCTTAAACAAACGGTTTCGTACATGTTTACAATTTCGCTTTTCGTTACCCTTTTTTACTGCTATTTTCCCTTCTAAATACCCATCGCCCCCTATCGCCCCTTAATAATTTACCGCCCCTTTTGCGGCGATCGCCCCCAGGTTGGGAACCACTGATGTAGAGCTTAAATTCAGCCTTTGAGCGACTTTTTGGTGCTGTAGGGGGTTTTAACATTTTAAACTTTTAAAAATGAACGAAAAGTTGTAGGTTAGATTAAAACTATAATTGTTCTTTGCTCAGAAGGTGTATAAAGACCGTGAAAACCCAGCTTTAAAATGGAAAATCTTGTTTTTATGACTAACACGTAGAAAAAAAGCATTTATAAAAGCACAATACATATCTAAATTATCTCTTTTTGTGAATGGAAAGTAAATTTAAATATTATATATTTTTGCGAAAGGGTTAGTTTATACCACAAAAGACTCATTTAATATTATGAGAATAATAAATTTTGCATTATGTGACGATTTTTTGGCATCAAAATAAATGCTATTTTTCAGCCAACTTCCAGGCTCCATATCTCTAAAACTAGAACGATATCACTCATGACATTTTTGCTGCATATTAACTACTGTAAGAAGGTTATCCAGTTAAATTTTTGTGGACCACGAACGAACAGAAGGTCCACATTTTTGGACAGCCATGGCGTAAGGTCCGGATTTCTCAGCGGGGTGGAGAAAAGGTCCAGATTTTGGATTTATCTTTTGTCTTCAACTTATTTTGTTAAATATTCAAGTCGGAAAAACTTGGGTCGCACGAAGCGAGACCCCTTCGCTTTTTTATTTTATTTTTTTATTTTCAACGAGAAAAAATAGTGTTTTCAACTGCATACGTCGCTCCAGAAATAGGAAGTGAAAAGAATGGACAGAGAAAAAGAATTTTTCTCTGTCCAATTCTTTTCGTTTCCTCTTTCTATGGCGTCAAAGCTATGCTAACTTTCATTTTGTATTTCTTTTTCTTTTTGCGTTTTGGTAATTTTCCCATAAGTTGTCTATTTTTGGTCCCCCAGTGTTTTCGGGGCTCTTGCTAAGATAATAAAAAGAAAAAAAGACAGTTTAATTTTTTCCTAGTTCATTTCATTTATTCATTTTATACATATATATTTTTTCATTTATTTCCCCTTGCTACACTTGGCGCCCCCTACAATTCGGCGCCCTAAGTGGCCGCCTGTGTCGCTTGTCCCTACGATGGGTCCTGCCAGTGTCGCAATAATAAAATAAAACAAAATCGAACATACCATCTCAAAAGATACGTCAGCGACGAAATTAAAGCCCTATAATGTAAGTTACTTGAACAGAAATTAACAAAATCGAACAAACAATCAATAAATCGTGGGGCTACTACGCACTAAACCTTGAGGGCGTGCCCGATTCTAAAATTTTCTCTTAAAAGCTTAGGGGGGAGGGGGGTGATAATTCGCTGATATTTTGCCCCAAGGTGACGCAAACGAGCCCCACTTCCACACAGGTTAAGAATCGTGGCTGAGTCAAATACATCTTCCGCAGCAATGGGCGCCGAAGCTTGAAGCAGTATTGGCGTTTCAAGTACGGAGAGCGCCTAGGAGTCTTCGATCAGTGAGAAGGGGGCGCCGAAGCTTGAAGCAGTATTGGCGTTTCAAGTACGGAGAGCGCCTAGTAGTTTTCGGTCGGTGAGAAGGGGGCGCCGAAGCTTGAAGCAGTATTGGCGTTTCAAGTACGGAGAGCGCCTAGGAGTCTTCGATCGGTGAGAAGGAGGCGCCGAAGCTTGAAGCAGTATTGGCGTTTCAAGTACGGAGAGCGCCTAGGAGTCTTCGATCGGTGAGAAGGAGGCGCCGAAGCTTGAAGCAGTATTGGCGTTTCAAGTACGGAGAGCGCCCAGGAGTCTTCGGTCGGTGAGAAGGGGGCGCCGAAGCTTGAAGCAATATTGGCGTGTTAAGTACGGAGAGCACCTAGGCGCCTTAATTCTGTTAGAAGGGGGCGCCGGAGTCGCCCCCTTAAAGCTTTGGAAGCGTCCCCCCATTTGTTCTGCGAGAGCAATTGTCCCCATTGCCCCCCGTTGGATTCTCGCCTGGTGTGAATAATATTCGATTTAATTTAAAGCGACAAAAAAAAAAAAAACTATTTTTCAACGAATATTTATGCAAAAAAAATTTGAAGTAAAAAAAAAAAAAAAAAAAAAAAAAAAAAAAAAAAAAAAAAAAACGACGACTGTCGACCGGCGCTTTTTAGAGTGGCGCACCGGGCATTTGCCCGAATGCCCACATGGCCAGTCCGACCCTGACTGCGCGCAAAGTGGCCACTTAAAGTATTCCTCCCTATATAGTGCTGCAGCCTAGCAGCAATAGACTCAATTACTCGCCCGGGTGCCGTTGTTGTTGTGTTATAGTTTGGTGCAGCTTAGACGCAAGCTCACGGAGATATCGCAAATTTTTCACTTTTTCGACCCTCTGATGTTAGGTAAGTGCATCCCATGTTTCGTTTTAATTTATTGTAGAACTAGGTGAAGTAAATTTTACATCAATGGTGAAAAACACCATGTATCTAGCTTTGAATTCATATGTCTCAACAGTAGATACAGCAACGGGTTGTACGTGAAATAATGTTCTTTCGAAAATGGCGCGTTAGAGGGCAAAGTGGCCACAGCCGTAACCACTTCGATTGTTCGATTCGAAACGTCGATTGTTTTTTCTGTGGTGATTGTTACTCGAAATCTAAGGACAACGAAGGCTGGATTAGATGTTCTGGGTCCCTCAAATGGGCTCACGAAGCCTGCACAGGTGCCGAAGAGGAGGACTATGAGTTTATTTGTGATTTATGTAAATACCAGTGATTTCATAATTTCACATACTTTTAGTAATGCCTATTTTTGTTTTAAAAATCTAATACAATTGTTCTGAGTTCTGAAACTAAATGCGTTTCATTTTTTCCATACTATCTAAATCTATTTAGGCAGTGGCCACTTTGCCCTACCTAGTGGGGCAAAGTGGTCACTTTGACAGCTTTTGGTAAAGTAAAAAATTTGTACAAATAAAGTTTAAAAATCTCGTCGTTTATATTTTTTGCCAAATGTCGAAGGGATTTATAAAATGTTTTAATCAAATTTTGGGGTGGAAAAAAATAGATGTTCCTTAGGGTGCCCGCTATGCCCACCCTTCCCCTACATGTCTGCAGTCGTCGATTACAGGTATTTACGGCATATGTCTTCTTTCCTGAAATATGGGCATCACTTAACACCGTAGAATTGGGTTACTACCCGTAATCAAGTTCTGCGGTATTTACAACCCGTTTACTCTCAATGTAAAAAAGGCTTTCAACCTATAGTTTTTCAATCGCGCTTCATTTTGTCATTTTGTGTGCGCCTCTCTAAAGGGTCTCAGATTTTTTTATACATGAAGATGTTTTATTAGAAATATCATAAATTCGAAAAGCTGTTTACCATTCGAAAAGCTGATCATGTCCAATATTTTTTTAAATAATATTTTTACAGAATAGGTATGAAATTCAATATTTTATCAAAAGCCGTAGGATCATAAAATATTAGTAGTAGTATACTAAGTAGGGTCGCATATTTAACGTTACTCTTTGAGTAAAAATAGTAATCAGGAAATGTTTCTTTTTTAGCATAGGGCATTCTTAACGTTATGTGAACATGAAATGAACTATCCTTTATAATTTAATGTTTTAATAATGTAACTTTAAGCTCGGAAACTAAAGTCGCCGGAAAATTATGTAAATACATTTATTTAATAACAGTGTGAAAATTTTGAAAGCAGAAGGAACATTTCTTTGCTTACGTAAATACTTTTCCATTTCAAAAAAAAAAAAAAAAAAAAAAAGACGAAAAGATGAGAGAAGTATTCTATAGAAGAATCTGTTCTTAAAAAATTCTCCTGCGAGAAAAAAAAATCTGAAAATCTTTTCCAAAGAACTTCAAGAAAAGTGCGCAAAGCTCATAGCCAAAAAAATTGACGACTTTGAAGACAAACGTTTCCCATTTATTTCTAAACAGAGACGGATCCTATTGCTTTTAAGGCTTTAATGAGAAACAGTTTCAAGCCTTTAAGCCAATATTGATCCTCTATTTTGAAGACTCTTTAATATATTAGGGTTTAATAGGAAACCTATTGATTTACGCCTCTTTAGTAACCTCCATAAATAAACAGATTTATTCAAATCACCTCGTTTCAGCCGATATCTCCTATCTTAAGCAAATCCTGATATGAATTAATTATGTGCAAATATCTTTACATTGTAGCATGTTTTGAAAAATGTTTCGCCCTGTGGTTAAAAATTTTCAAACATTCTTTAGATATATAGCCCAGTAGAATAAAGTTATAAGTTATGGAACTAAAAGTTTTTAACAGGCGGCTTATGTACGGGGAAGTATGGAAAATAAGTACGCGGAGTAAGTGTACAACGTCTATTTACTATCATTTTTAAACTTTAAAAACTATATAAAGTTTGACGAAAAAACCCTTCTTGTTTAATAAATTTGGAACTATGTTAAATAGTTCATGCATATGAAAAGGTCCCTTGTCTTTATACCAGAAGCAGAATTTTATCTGCTGTTTGTAACGCAAGTTAAAAAATCCAAAAATAGTTTGCAAGGTAAACCAGCATTAAAAGACGCTTATTATAAACCATCACCGAGGAATGTCTGAAAACAGGAGGTTAAATTGAAAAATTAAATGTAAGACGCCGACTAAAATGTTTAAAAATAAAACAGAAAACTAACGTACTGGTTTAGCAACTTATCTTTTAAAACATCGTAAAAAATATGACCCATTTAAAGTTATTTAGACAACGTTTAGTGTTATAGATTTTCTGTTTTTAACACAATTCTAAAATATGTTGAAAAGGTTTATAACATGGACCGTTGGATTTTTTAACGTAAGCTGCTTTCAAAAATCTTTGTATGTTTTTGTAGCCTTGTGGAGGACTATTAAGCATTATAAATGTTCTCAAATCAGTTATACCAACAGTCTTAGCATTTCCTTCCCAAGTCATTGGACTTCTGTTTTCTTCACTGTGTCGGAGTTTTGCGGTACACTAAATTGGAAATGAACAAATGAAATGCTTTAGAAAAGTGGCTGCAGTTAGGTTAATATTAAAGATATTGACACACTGATCATTTTCCAGAACCCTCCACTCCTGCCTAAATTTGGCGAAGTTTCCAAAATTGTCCTGCATCATGCAGACCTTATATTTTGGTAACGGGGAGACAGGGGCACATGTTTAATGCACCAAGAACATAGTTCAGTACTCTCGTTAATTTTTTTTATTATTACTCTATCCGCGTGGTTCCCTGTCAAGTATCGGAAAGTATATGGGTCATTCTCACCATATGCTTACATTTCAGAATCTTTAAGTTTTTTTTAAACTTGCTATTTTCTTTCGGAAACACGAACAGATGTTTAGTCACTCATTTTAGGTGTGTGAAAAAGTAATTGGTTGTACACTTTGATGCATAATTAAGTATTCAAATGATGTTGTAAAACTTTAAGTTGCAAGGAAAATTGTCGTCCATTACCATACAAAATCAATATGAAATATCACTTTTAAACTATATTATAGCGCCTAGAACCAACTTAATTTAAAATTACTAGCGTGCCTGAAGCTTAAATGTTTGTAGTTGTTAAAATATTGATAAAAACTGTATGGTAACGGACTTGAAATTTGGTAACGGATTTGACCTTAAACCATAAATAAACTTCAAGTCTGTTACTATGATTTTAATGATATTTTAAAGCATTACCACATTCATACATATGTATTCATTCGCTATAATAATACTTTCTAGCTATTAAGATACAGAAAAATCATTTTTGGAATATATGAATAAAATAACACTTGCTCTAAATCTGAAACTTAGTCCTCAAGCAGTTTTTCATAGGCAAGCAGCACACATAGCTATGACTTCACTATTAAAAAAGTTATTTATTTTTACATTATAAACAAGTGTATAATACATTATTAACAAAAACGAGAAATGGAGGGGAAAATGTTGCACATAAATGCACGAAAATGCGATTCATCACACGGTCTAATGATGAAGATATCCTTTTTCAATTTTTCCGCTACCTTTATTTATTAATGGTCTATAAATTTGTGATTTCGAAGCCAAATTTTTACGTTAATAAATTGATTTCGGTACTGTCGCATCAGAGAAGACATGCACAATTAAATTACAGTATTTATCTATTACGTTAAATTGAAAACGCTTTTAATTAAAAACTATTTATAATTCTCAGATAATAATGAAAATTCCGGTATTTTACGTTACCAATATCGATATTTCGAAATTGAAAAATAACTCAGAATGTCAGTATTTGATATACGCATATCCCAGTATTGCAATCACTAATGGTAACGGACTTGACCAGTAACGGACTTGACATTTCAATAAAAAATATCAAATTATGGCTAGGATGTCGAACTTAAAAATTAAAAAAAACAACATGCATTTTCTTAGAGTTGTATAATAAACAATATTTATGGGTAAAAGTTTAGAAAAGCAAAAATTAATACTAAAAATGTTTGGTAACGGACTTGACAAAGAATAAAAATACGCACCTTCAAGAAATTTTGTGCGAAACGCCACAGTAAAACTTCTCGACTGAAAAAAAACTAAATGGTTCAAAATAGTTACGTTATTAGTTTGTTAAGTTAACTGAATACGTGTTACCATCTTTTGACAGCAATAAATACCTTTTTTAGCTAAAATAATCTTAGGGTAACGAACTTTACAAGAACTTCCGGACAAAATATATTCATACATTTCTTAAGTAAAAAAAATACTATTGTCAATATTTCTCATGAACATCATACACTAATAGTCAATATATAAAAATAATTTGTCGTATATATTTTTTTATACAATTAAGTGTCTTAAAAAAGTAGTTGAACTTGTGAAAATGGGAAATGGACTAGCGTTTTTGCCTTGATTCTCATTTTTAAAAACTTATATAAAAATAAATAAATAAATTTCAATGACTGATATAATTTTTTGAGTGATAGAATTTTTTTGGGGGTATTTCTTACAGAAAATAATTGCTCGCGTTGAATTTAAAATATAAATTATGCTTCAAAATCGTCTTTTTAACCTCCGGACAGCAAATGTAAGCAAATTTTGAAAATGACCCATATTGCATTTGAATGTACCTAGTACTATGACTGCTTAGAATTTTCTTGGCAACATTAATTTCAAAGTTAATAGTTTCCTATTGAGTAGATGAAAAAAGTAGTAGATAATATTTCAAAACCAATATTTATTTATTTTAATGAAAATTATGAATTTACTGTGGAATTTATCTTTCCCTTCTCTGATTTTTAAAACACCTTACTGCTGTCTAATCTTTTATCGTACGACCTTCCTCTTATTTGCGCATGCCTGAGGTCTCTTCTGATTTTCCGAAATAGGGGGGAAATGCAAAGTAACATTTAACCAGGGAGTAAAAACTGAAAGCACCGGCAAGTGCGTCTCCTAACCTATCACCCCTTTTTCAAATGGAAGCGTTCATGACTGCCAGGGGCGGGCCTTTCGAGGTTGAAACTTACTGGTCTTCCACCAGTTTACGAGAAAGTAAGTTGAGAGCAATGTTTTCTTTTCTTACACTGCATTTAAAACAAACTAAACTGTCAATATAAAACTTTAATACGATTTGCAAAATAGTTTTGTTTTTTTATCGTGTTGCTATCATACCCCTTAAAGGACCATTATAGGACATATATTTCCCTCATGTTCAAGTTGATTTGTTAAATTACAGGATACAAAGAAAGTCATAACTCAGCTAGTGAAAAAGGTCTGTAGGCTTTTAGTCAGGTACAAAAGTTAAACCCTTTATCAGCTTTTCATTTCAAATTTTCAAGCAGTTCTGTATTTCTTCTTGTTCCACCTTTTCAAAGATGAATGTTGTTGGCAGATAGATAATCATTTTTCATGTAATTGAAAAAATTTCCATTTGTTTTCTTGGCAAAAAAATTTCTTTCTTACTTTTTACCAGCTTGAGGCGCTGAAATATCAACCAAGAAGTTCAGAAAATATTGAAACTTGGAAAATATTAATAGGCAATACAGAAAAGTTTGAAGAAACTTAATTTGAAGCTAGGGTAAATAAAGCATAGCTTGTTTGGAAGAAATTGATTATTTTTCGTTTCGCAAAATTCTTGTTCTTGATGAGCTTTTCTTCAAACTTTGAAGTTTAATTTTGCTTCTAATCATTTACCACGATTGAATTTATTGAGTCTTCAATTTTTTTTAATGCTAGGTTAAAAATGATTTTCTACCTTATTTGCGAAGTGCTCAAAAATGAAATTGAAGTAACTTAACATGAACGGTTCTGTGCAATTATTTATATAGTATTTTAAGCACTGAAAATATTCGAAAACTATTGATATTAGTTTTTCACACTGTAGTGATAAAAATTATTGGATTACTCCGAATACAGTGTCGAACCTCATTTTGTCAAGCGAAGTGCAGTTTGTGAGGATATAACATATCGCTGGAAGTAGCCAGTTGGAATATTGAGCCATATTGACTCCATAGATGGGTATTGTCCGTTTACCAGGCAAAGGGATTGAGCTCTGTTTTCGCAAAATTCCTGTACAATTATTTAGCTGCGTCAAAAGAGCGCGAGATCCATCCTTTGTATGAATCAGACAAATGTTCAGACTCCTAAAAAGTAAGGAAAAGGGACTTACGTTAGTCTGGCTCTGAGGTACAGATATGCCGAAGCAAAGGCTTAATAATCGTCAAGGGTCAAACTGATTTGTTAGAGAGACCAGGAGATTCGCAACAGGCAGTGCCGCGCTGTTAGTGAAGACATCAGAGCCGTTATTATGCTGCCATAGCTCATAGAAGTCCACTGCTTTCCCTTCTGTCTTGACAGACAAGTTCGTTTCACATTCTGAATTGATTCCTGTAGTTATTTTCCGCTGAGTTCTTGACTATTAACACTGACAGTTCTACGTATACGTCGCAGTTTTTTTACCTCAAATCAGGCAATCTAGCTCAACTTTTGACACGGTAAACCTCTGATTGTTAAATTTCTTAACGAATTTTCGAATGGAATGCCTCATGAGTCTAGCTCCCACTACTGTTCTATGTTCAATCTGTAGTGTTCCATGTTTAATATTCTCTGTGGGGCCATACTCACACCGAAATATTTTTATATGAATCATTTGAATGAAAATGATAGTCCTAACCGTCCAATGCCCATTTACACATTTTGTACGCAATAATACTCTTATTTGTTATTACATAATGCTGTCCCGTGACTTTGGTTATATCATTATATATATGATTCAAATTTATTTAAACTATTAAAAAAATATATTAACATCTTTTATAAAATGTTTTAAATTAGAAAAAGTTAAATGAGGGCGTTCTGTTAATATTTTTTTGAATAAAAAATGTTCTGTTCAAAAGTAATTTGCTTGTCAAAAGTTTTACTTTAGTGTGGGATGAAATACCTACAAGTCTTTTGTCAATTAAAAATACAACTTTGAACATTTTTTTGTACAAAATCTAATAAAATATTTGATTTCTGACCTTTAGTCTTTGTTTCAGGAGACATTACGGTTACTTCATGCATTTTTGTAAAACCTTTTACTGGAAAATATGCCAAAATAATGCATACTCTATTTAAAAGGAGGAATCCAATTTACTATAAAATACTAATTAGATTCTATGTGCAATCAAAACAAGAAAAAGAAAGTTTTTAAAAGTTTGGTGGGGAAATCTTTTGTGACAAAATTTTGCAGCTTACAGAATGAATATGGAGTATAAGGCTTTCATAACAATTTAGTGTTCACAAGTGCTCATTATTAAATTAACAACGTTCGAACTTTAACTGTTCTTCAGTGATCGCATTTCTGAGTAATGCTCAAGTATCAGTATCCGAGTACGTTCTAAACACTCGTTGTGTAATGATATTCTCATTAAAGGACAATACTCAATGACGACATTGAAAGGTAAGTTTCTAATTAGTTCCTTCGTTTTGTCTAATTAAAGCATCATATACTAGAAGAGCGCTTGGCAATATATCCGTAGCAAAGTTCCTGCGTAACCTGATAAGCTTGTTTGAATGTCAGGAAGTGTTGACTAGCTAATGAAAATAAGAATTTCAAGCAGATTCCTGTGCTAACAAAAGTTTAAAGTTATTATCTTGGATGCTTCATTTAAAACTCATGGTCGTGAATTAATTTGTAATGTCTTGCTATTAAAGATAGCGATAAAGATAATGTTCATCAAGGAATTAGAGTTCAGAACATTGTTGGAAGTACGTGTGAATCCGGTATATATGTTATTGTAAAAACTGACACTATGGTAATGTCGATGTTAGCCGATGAATACCAAAATTCATACACGAAAGACATCCAGGAAAGACTTAATATTTCCGGTGAATCACCAGTGGATATCGACATTCTAAAATTTTCATCTTTTATGGTATCTTATATATACTGCACAGAATGTACCCATTCAAAATAATTTCTATTTTGTAAGCAGAAATGCACAAGATAAATAACATTCTGGGAAATGGGCCTTCTAAAGGAAAACAAGAACGAACATCCTTATATTTTATAGATTTTGAATTACATCAATGTTTGGTTATTTACATGGTGATTTCACAATATCAACACCTAATCTCTCGTTCAACAACTAAACTATAAGGTTCTAAAAGCCTTGTTCTTAAAGAGCTAGTTTTACTACCATCTAATTTACGAACACTCACGATATTTTGAAATATTCGCCAATCTCAAAAAAAAAAAAAAAAGAAACAATGTAATTTTTACTCTTTTAAATAAGCACTGAAATGGCAAAAATCTTGCTTTTACAAACTCGATGTAAGGCCGAAGCAGCTTTTTTCTAATAATTAAACACCTTGGGACAGAAAATTTTCAGCCGAACAATCGTATTCTAATTGCAATTCTATTTTCCTCAGCAATTGCTTTTACTCTTATCGAGAAATAATTTAGTGTTAGCAAACCTTGATGTTATTTTTTGTCGTTTTTCAGCCAGGCTGGCATTTTGGGGTGCGCTGCTTCACTTTTCCAACTGTACCGTAATTTGGTGTGAAGTCCGACTTCCACAGTACACGCATGCCATAGGGACCCGTTTACAGGGTAGGCAACCTTTCACAACAACACATTCACACTAAGAAAGGACAAGAGACAGAAAGCACATCAATGACCAAGCCGGGACTCGAACCCGGGACCACTCCATCCATGGCAGACTGTTCTGACCACTAAACAAGGTTTTGTTATGATGTTATGATCTACATTTCCTAATTGCGTCTACTCTTTTTTTAATTAATTAATTAATTAATTCATTTATTTAAGGTGGCGCACAACAGAAAATGAGTTTTCAACATAATTTATAGAACTTACTATGAAAATATTCGTACCATATATAGCACATAGTTTTTTTATGCTTTTTTTGGTTCTATGAACTCTTGTTTTTCGAGCATTTATGGCGGTCTCAACCAGTTCGTGAAATTGATTGTCGGCAGAATATATATATATGGGTTCTAACAACAATAATTACAAATACGGGAATATTTCTAACATGTAAATTTCAAAAAATTACAGTGAACTCTCACTTATACGCCGCCTCATTTATGCGCTTTTTTCACTTATACGACGATTTTAAATGGTCCCAGCACATTCCATAGCAAAATAATGATAGTATCATTCGTTTATGCGTCGCTCTAAAGATAAATATTTCACTTATACGCCGAATTTTCCCTAAAATGTAAAAAAAAAAAAAATTATTTTCCTTAAATAATAAGCATTTTTCTTTAATCTTTCGGCTTTATTGTTCACGGAAGGCATTTTTTCCGCATGAACTAGAGTTCGGAGAGGGACAATTATCTATTATGACATCGTTTTAAAGGGAACAGTTTGTAATTAGGTATGCTACAATTTTTGTTTTCTCTTTATCATTGTAGTTACGTTACAGTAATTGCCAAACCGTGGTAATATGTCCCGTTTCTATAGAAATATTCTTATTCATTTTCTCATTAGAAACTATGTTGCGTTTTAGTCCATTGAATAGGCTTGTTCACTTATACGTCTCTCTCACTTTTGCGCCTTTTTCTGTTGGTCCCTAGGGCTGACGTATAAGTGAGAGTTCACTGTAATTTAAAATTAAAAATCTGAAAAAAATCAGCGAAAAACTGAATAAGATGCATAATTAAAATAGAATATCAACAGAGCTTAAATGTTTGTATTTTATTGTATTTTTGGATTTTTATTTTTTTGAAGGCATATGTGAATGATAAAAAGGACATGTGGATGACACAATGGGTATGTGAATAACACAATAAGTATGTGAATAACACAAACACAATAGGTATATTAATGAAATTTTTCAACGTGTAAACTCTTAGACATAATTTTTAAACATTGTACTGTCATAGTTTGGCTTTTGATTCATCCACGTGTCTCATATTGGGGCATGTGAATGACATTAGAAAAAGGGCATGTGAATGACAAAACACAAGTAATTGTGTTCTCAAAAAGTCATATCTGAATATTTTTCGGCTTCACTTCGAATTAGAACCCACAAATGTAAGCCTTAGGATTATTCATTATCAAAATTTATTTACATGTACATTTTAGATGCATTCTGTGGGGCATGTTAATGACAAAGATGAAAAACACTTGCCTTGAAAGTTGAGTTTAGCTTGCTTTTTATAAAAAAGTAATTGCAGAACAGCAAAATTAATCTTCAGCCAGGAATAACAAAGTTCCATGCTTTATTTTAAGATGTGTTGCCAGATTTTGAAATAAAACATTTCAGAGAAAAATATCTATACTTTTCAGACATGTGGATGACTGATAATCGCTGGGACAAAGTTTAGATTAACTTTTAGAGACATTATTTTGCTTTTTTGTGATTTACATCTTGCACACATTCACATTTATAAATAAAAAACTCTTGAGGAAAAAAATCACTTATTTTTTTTAAATCTATATTCCATTGATTGTGAAAATTGCACCTATGGGACAGGGCATGTGGATGACATTTCAATGTAATATTTTATTTTTAAACGAATAATAATTAATTATTGACTTTGTTGATAATCAGAATTATAGAACAAAAGACGCATAAAAATATTCCCAAAATAGTTTTTTATTAAATTAAAAACAAAAAGAGCAATCAGTATGGAACACAAATTTGCCCATTTTTGTAGAATCACCCATATATATATATATATATATATATATATATATATATATATATATATATATATATATTTTTTTTTTTTTTTTTTTTAATGGCAGACACACGCAGACAATAAAATAAATTGCCTACTTAGGAATTTAGGAGAATTTTGTAGTCGATATTGTCATCCGATTTTTGCTTGACTGAATTCTAAAAAGATGATGGAAGGGATTTTAGCTGCTAGATAGCTCAAACGATAAGGAAAGTAAAATAGGAGCGAAAAATGCTGATGTTGCTAAATCCTCTATTTCTTTGAAACAGCTTCCTGAAAAAAAATTAGCTTTTTTTGTTCAACTTATGGTCGCAGGTAATGATTTAGTGGATTGTATCACTTTTTTTTCTTTTGGTAAAAATAGCGAAAATTGCTTTTAAGCATTAAAAAAAATATCACTCTTCATTCTTATGCTTTTAATGCATTCAGAGAATCAAATTTTATTTATCATGCAAATTGATGGCAAATTTTTCTTATTTTCAAATTGTGGTTGACCTTCATTTTAGTGATAACTGAAAATAACGAGTCTGAAATCATTTTTGAACAGGAATGTGTTTGCTTTTGCTCAAACAGGTAATGATGAGTTAAGTAGATCGCATTCTTGTTCGCTACATAGCTCAGTGATTTAGTTAGTAATAGTTGAAATCATGATCTATCAGAAGTTACGTTCGCTTAGTTGGAAAATATGGGTCTGGGCCTCAAGGGGGACCGGATCGCAATTGGAGTAGTGTGAGTTTAAGAAGTTTTATGGGTGTGTGTAGGGGAGGGGGGCGGCAACCAAATTAGCAGAGGATCCTGATTGGTTCTCGGCTGCAATGCTTGTACTCAACGTAATAAAGTGAACACGATGGTTACTTTAAGCTGCCACATGCACTATATTTAAACATCATTGCAACACCTCATGCCCCGACGTAAAGTGTTGGTAAGAGAGCAATCTTTCACATTTTATGGGGACTTACAGTTAAAGTATAATTTTAGCTAAAATATATTTATAAACAATACTGCATTAGTGATACATCATGTTTGTCATTTTAAATGACATTTTTGAAAATTAGACTTGCATTTTAAATTTCAATTGCATGTCCCATACCTCCCTCATGAAAGGGGTGGATGGAACATTTTGATTTGTTTTAATTAATTTTCATACTAATATTTTAATATTTAACATCGATTTTACATTTTTAGTAATGTTTTTGTGAAATTTTACCACCCAACTCTATTTTCCCGTAGACTTGGGATTATAAGTTCGACTTTTGCTGTTGCTCTCTATGTAATTAATTGCTTGCTCTAGTCTTTCTTTAATTGCCTGTATTTTTTATATTCTGATGGAATAAAATATATGACGAAAAAAGGGAGGGAGGGGGGGGGTACAACGCAGAGATTTTGAAGTTCTCATCAAAATTAAGTTTGCATTAATCTTCTAGCATATAACTAAAAATAATAACTCTTGTAATTTTACTAAAATCACGTGAGTGATTTTAAGCCGAAAAAACTGAAGATGAATCAATTTTTATGCAACTAAATTTTTTATTACGTTTAAACCTAACGCTATTTAACAACATTTTTAAAATGTCGATCTTTTATTTCTCCAACTTAAAAACATGCAAAAGAAAAAAGACTTTCTGTAACAGTAAATTGCATTTGTAAAATGATGTGAAAAGTTTTCCCTACTGATATATAAGAATTTCTTATCCCAACCCGAAGAAAAAAGCCTCCGAATTTTCTTGCTAGTCTCTAAGCGTGGCTTTTCAACAAGATGAAATTTATGGCAGGCAAGGAAAACGGAAAAGTAAATGAAGAGGAACTTTTACGGAGCGCAGAAAATTACTTTTCCAAAGTTTATATCTTTTAGACAAAAATGATATTTGAAAAAAAAAGAAAAAAAAAGTTACACAACACACACAGTCACACTAAATAAGGCACGTTAAAGTAACTACATAGATACAAATGTTAAATGTTATTCTGCTCAGCCGGAAGTATTCTCAAAAACAAAATTTTTAGTAATGGAAACATCATTACAAACATTGATACACTTTAAGAAATATACACTTTGATACATTTTGTTTTGAAAGTTATTGGATGTCCGTAAATGGTTATGATTTCAAGGAAAACTCGGTAGTTAATAGATAAAACATTAGATTTTTCTCACTATAATTAGAGATCAACATAAATTTTGGAAAAAAAAAAAAAACTGTTAGTGGAATCTTGTATGTTATAATCACAGCCAGCGTCCTTGTGACTGAATAAGACCAATTGCGTTTAGTGCCTCTGGAAACATAATGCATAGCATATACAGTTTCGGTTTACTTTCAGATAAAAATATAGATTTACGCTTTGACACAGTTATAATCGCTAGTTGAAAAAAAATCTATAGATAGCAAATGCTTCCTGGTGGCTAAGCCCCCCCCCCCTCTCCCAAAGAAAAAAAAAAACACCGGATGTTTATGTAATTTAGTTTTTTTTCCGTCGTGTGCCAGTCAGGCTGGCAATTAGGGGTGCGCTTCTTCACTTTTGAAACTGTACCGTAGCTTGGTGTGACGTCCGGTCTTCCACAGTAAACTCATGCCATAGGGACCCGTTTATAGGGTAGGCAACCTTTCACAACAACTCATTCATACAAAGAAAGAACACGGACAGGAGAGAGAAAGCACATCCATGCACAAGCCGGGACTCGAAGCCGGGACCACACCATCCGTGGCAGACTGCTCTGACCACTAGGCCGGCATTTAGTTTTGGACGGGGTATGGTTAGTTTGAATTCTTTTGGGGGTATCCTCAAATACCCTCCCTTCAGATATTACAATTCTGTTGCCACTCTAAAGCAGCTTTGTATTAATAGCTTTGTATTAATAGTTATTTCCTAACAAAATATTGTAAATGAGGGAAAAGCAAACCCGAAACTAATTCTGAAACTGAGCTATTTGATCATAGATGTTGATATCTTCGCTGTTTTACATTTCCAATTACGTTTTTCGCAATGACGAAATGCGATAGGTGTGTGTGTGTGCTTGTGTTTGTGCAGGTGTATGTGTGTGTGTGTGCGCTCCTTCGGCACAATACAGGATATTTTGCTTCAGTTTACCCCTGCATAGTAGCGAAGTAGCAGGAGCCCGCGCTCGTCCCGGGTGGTGAAGTACCGGGACACCACGTTCAAGACTTCGAGCCCAATCTAAAAAAAAAAAAAGGCCTACACAAGGTATAAGATTAAAAAAGAAAACAAATAGCAATTTGTCATTGCTAAAAAAAGCTTTGAAATGCGTGATCAGCTGTGGGGACACTCACCATTATTTCTTCATCGTTTCAACACTACTACCAGCAGCAGGTATTAAATCTGCTATTGAGAGAATTCATGATCGGTACATACACATCGACTTCTGGCAGAATTTTCAGAAGAGTATCAGCAGCTCTGATCCTCAGTTGCTGTGAAGGAAGATCGGATGCTCGGAGGTCACTTTTCTCACATAGGATAGTAAGGCGAAAAAAAAAAGAATGCCAGAGTGGTTTTAAACAACTTTGGAACTAATTAATGTTAGAAAAACATCTTAAGAAAAGTTTGCGCGATTTTTGCAGATGAAAAACGATCTTCATATATTTGTTGGAAAACGTATTAAGCGGACTTTCTGAAAATAAAAGAAGCGTAAATTCGGGAACCTTTAAACATCACTATCGCCTTTATCAAGGACCGGCAATAACGGAGGGCTAACGCATGAAACGTACTACGTAAAATTGCGCTTCTACTGTACCTACTATATAAAAAAGAAAAACATTTCAATCAATAACACGGCAAATGAAATTTGAAATAAAAATAAAAGCTCAACCTGAATACAAATATAGTCTAAAGATAAACTCACATTATGATGGAAAACACGAGTTTTTATGTGCTTAAATACTACGAGGTTGTTTGTTTACTGTTTTATCAATTAGAATTAATCAAACAAGTTTAGATGTGTTAAGGCTACAGTGAACAAAAAAAAAGTGACTTTTTAAAATTGCTGATATATATTTGAAGTTAAAAATCAACGTAAATAAAGCACAAATAAGGTAGAAAGTACAGCAAATAGCTATTTCAAGGCTACAATGGAGCCCCTTCCTCAGTGCAAGGAGCTCAGCAAACAACATGAAAGCTGTAAGTGAACTCTTACAGCTTTCGTGAGTGTTCTTACAGCTTTCATGTTGTTTGCTGAGCTTCTTGCACTGAGTAAGGGGCTCCATTGTAGCCTTGAAATAGCTATTTGCTGTACTTTCTACCTTATTTGTGCTTTATTTACGTTGATTTTTAACTTCAAATATAGTTCAGCACAAAGCTTATTTGATCATTTTTCATTTATTGATATATATGTCTAAAACTTTGTGTGCCTGTATTATTGTATATTTACTACATCTAAAAGCCTAAACACAAAACAATTGGTGCAAAAACAATAACACTTTTTTTGAAATTTAAAATTAAAAATTTTTTTAAACAAAATTTCAAAATGCTTCACGCATCACAATTTTTTTTTAGACTTTGAATTGCCACTTAATTTAGAATCATCAGGCATGATTGTATACATCTATGCTTTACATGCAATGTTTTATGAGATAGTTTTTAAAAGATGGCTGAAAATGAAAATTTTCAGCTGAAAAATTCATATAAATTTTTATTTTTAGCCATCTTTTATAAACTATCACATGAAACATTGCATGTAATGTATAGATTTATGCAATCATGTCTAATGATTGGAAATTAAGTGGAAATTCAAAGTTTGAAAAAAAAAAATTGTAACGCATGGAGCATTTTGAAATTTTGTTAAAAAAATCTTGAATTTTAAATTTCAAAAAAAGTATTTATTGTTTTTGAACCAATTTGTTTTTTATGCTTTCAGATATAGTAAATATACAATAATGCAAGCACACAAAGTTTTAGACATATATATCATTAATTGAAAAAAAAAAATCATTTTTTGTGTCCACTGTAGCTTTAAAGACATCATAGTTTTTAGTACTTTTAAAAATTTTGCTTCGATTAACAGAAGTAATGTCAATAAATGTAAGGGGGATGGGTGGAAGTAAACATAAGGCATATCTGGGAGAAACGTACTTGAAATGTTAACTCAAAAAACCAATAGAATCTCAAAATCATTGATCATCATTGACAAAGATGAATGACTGACTAACGTGAAATCTTTAAAAAAATTCTTAATACAGAATTGGGCAGAAGCTTTCCCATTTGTATGCGTGAGAGAAAATGCTGATGAGGGATTCCACAGAACCATTTTCTCTGAAATATTATGAGTAACTTTTAGTCCTGATTTTTATACGAACTTGCCTTTGTTCAACAGCATTCACATAAGTTTCGCAGAAATCAGCAAACTGTTCAGTAAGGGCCCTGCTCCACATCAACGTAAAACGCGACCGAAACCGAAAATCCGGGTACTTTCCATAGGAACACTATGTAATCCATTTTACGTTTCTGCTTTATTTTTCTGCTTTACTTCAATGTGGAGCAGGGTCCTAAGTGGAAAACTTGCTAAATAGAATTTAACTTTATTGTACTTCGGGCTTTACAAAAAAAATTAAATTTAATAAGCACTTGTATTCACAGAAAAGGCTTCAGTTAATTTTTTACAAATGAGAAGCGTTCTTTTATTTGTCTTTCTATTAAGTAAAACGATAACAAAAGTTAAAAAAAAGGTATTTTTGCTGCATGTGATTAGCTCATTGCGTATTCAAGCAAAAACTGTTAAAACTACAAGTTGCACAATGCACAAGGCACCTCTAAGGGTGGAACGTTGTGGCACCAGAGGCACCCTCTGAAGTTTGACACTTGACTCTCTATGGCACATTTAAGGTGCACTTTGGCTCCTTCGGGTGCTATGGGCCACCCATGGGGCTGCCATAAAGTACATATAGGGTGCTACATGGAGCCAAATGTCACATTCAAGGGTGTCATAGGGAGTGAAGTGGCAGCCCTCAAGGGGTGCCCCTGGTGCTACAACGTTTCACCCTTAGAGGTGCCTTGTGCAACCCGTAGTTTTAACAGTATACGTATCTCCTTAAACTCTAGCAACCAGGAAAAGTCAGGAAATCATTATAGCATGGTAATTTTTTTTTTACTATAGAGTGATTCCATACCAACTGACCGAATGGGGGTCGCACGACCGACTCGGATTTTCTTTTTATATGGCATACATGTTGATCATATAGAGGCATGGAAAAATCCAAATTGTTATGTTCCTGCTCCACTTATTTTCTGACATACATGCCCTCAAAGTTTATCCGCCACGTCAAAATACTAAAAAAGTGATGTTATTTAACCATTTTTTATAAAAAATCGTACTCATGCAAAATAAAAGTGTTAGATATCTATGGAAACTAATTACTCCAGGTATTCAGAAAAAAATACTAGAACGTTCATAATGAAAATTGCCAAGGTACAGGGCTCTTTAAAGTTGTCACCACAAAAACTTGATTTTGCAGATTTTGCTAAAATTGAGGCATTTATTAAAAAAAAAAGGCAAACAAAACCAAAGGTTTTCTCACTTTCTGGTAGTGTACAGGTCCTTCCTGTAAATTGCTAAGCAATAAATTTTTTGGGTTTCTCACTCCTTCTTGGAAATATTTTAGCTTAAAGATAAGCCATAAGGCAAAAAATGCGTTTTTGGCCATCTTGGCAGCCATTTTTCTCATAAAGGGGGAGCAGTAGATACTTTAATTTTTTTTAAAACAAGGCACTGATATGTTAGCTATTCACAGGAAAAGAGTTTACTTTTGGTTATTTCTCCCATTAAGAGATATCCTGCTGACAGTATATGCATGTTTTTCGCGACGACCATATGCTTCTGTTCACCCTCTCATGGACTTAAAATTAATTAAACCAAAAAATAATGATATACTTATTAATAGCTGTATTATCTACCCAATATGTAATGAAATGTAATTTATTAAATCATTGAACAATAAATTAGATAATTGATGAAAACACGAAATAGTATTTCTCTGATGCCTGAGCATTATGCATTCATAATTATAAAGCACTAAATACTTTATTGAGAAATTAATTAACATAAAGGAGCTCTAAATATTTATATTATAAGCAATACCCAATCTTGTGATTGGGATACTCCTGTTTTTAATTGAAGAATTTCTTGAATATCACATGAATATCAGGAAAATAAATGAGGTCTTTTCGTTTGATGTATGATATTTTATGACAAATTTCATTTGATGGGCTACTAACTGAGTATGGTGATAAAGAGCTATTAATTTCAGCATCGAATTCCATTTTATCTTATTAACAGTTAAATATTTACAAAATAATTAAATAAATAATTTAATATAAAGCCATGCTTGAAGAATTAAAATTAGTGCAACTAATTTATTGCCATACTGATCTTTACAAAACTGACATGTGTTGAGCACTGATAAGAACTGACAAGAATAAGTTTACTCACTAAAATACTAGTTCACAGATACTATAAAGCGTACATTCTATTTTCTACAAAATAATACTGCAACAAAGAACAAGGGTATAAAGGGGTAGGTACTAAATAATTTCTTGAAAAATCAATTAAAATAAAGGAGCTTCGAATTTTTATCTCATAGGCAATACCCAATCTTGTGATTGGATGTTCCTGATTGATGGCTATAAACAGGAGGATACCCTTGTTCTTTGTTGCAGTATTACTTTGTAGAAAATAGAATGTATGCTTAATAGTATCTGTGAACTAATATTTTAGTGAGTAAACTTTTTCTTGTCAGTTCTTATCAGTGCTCAACGCATGTCAATTTTGTAAAGATCAGTATGGGAATAAATTAGTTGCACTCATTTTAATTCTTCAAGCATGGCTTTATATTACATTATTTATTTAATTATTTTGTAAATATTTAACTGTTAATAAGGTAAAATGGAATTCGATGCTGAAATTAATAGCTCTTTATCACCATGCTCAGTTAGTAGCCCATCAAATGAAATTTGTCATAAAATATCCTACATCAAACGAAAAGACCTCATTTATTTTCCTGGTATTCATGTGATATTCAAGAAATTCTTCAATTAAAAACAGGAGTATCCCAATCACAAGATTGGGTATTGCTTATAATATAAATATTTAGAGCTCCTTTATGTTAATTAATTTCTCAAGAAAGTATTTAGTGCTTTATAATTATGAATGCATAATGCTCAGGCATCAGAGAAATACTATTTCGTGTTTTCATCAATTATCTAATTTATTGTTCAATGATTTAATAAATTACATTTCATGACATATTGGGTAGATAATACAGCTATTAATAAATATATCATTATTTTTTGGTTTAATTAATTTTAAGTCCATGAGAGGGTGAACAAAAGCATATGGTCGTCGCGAAAAACATGCATATACTGTCAGCAGGATATCTCTTAATGGGAGAAATAACCAAAAGTAAACTCTTTTCCTGTGAATAGCTAACATATCAGTGGTTTGTTTTAAAAAAACATTAAAGTTTCTACTGCTCCCCCTTTATGAGAAAAATGGCTGCCAAGATGGCCAAAAACGCATTTCTTGCCTAATGGCTTATCTTTAAGCTAAAATATTTCCAAGAAGGAGTGAGAAACCCAAAAAATGTATTGCGTAGCATAATTGAGAAATTAGTGAAGAACGTAAATTACTTGAAAAAAAAAAGGTCGTTTAATAAAGAGTGCACTTTGTTAATCGTTGTGGTGGTGGCGCGATTATTTGAACCCGAGTAGCCAACACTACCCGATTTATGGCAGAAAGAGTACGAATTTGCGTTGTATAATACATAAAAGTGTGTATGATTTATATTTCAAAATCAGTCTCAAAATGAAATTACAATAGTATAAGAAAGTGCTACAAAACTAGCTTAAAGTTTATATTTTAAAGCTATTGAAATGATGGAACACCGTGGAACTAATGTCATTATAGAAAACAAATTTATGAACAAAAAAGGCATTCAGCAAGCACGCTGAACGCGTGAGTTAGAGTAAATCTAATGTTTTATTCCACCGAGAAAATAGGTGATCTATAAGTATGATAGTACACTGCATAGATTACGTACTTCCCTATTTTTCTAAAATGACTACTAACTTACTTCCGCCAAATAAATTTATAGTTGTCCCAAAAAGTATTTCAGCATTCAGTTTCAGCTTCCTTGATTAGTTTTCGACAATATTAGTTTAAGACATTCACATAAAATGCGTTGCGCAAAAATAGGAAAGATATCCCCTGTAATTATTGCCTTTCATCTCTGGAATTTATGGATTTTCCTTCAGGAGCTTGTTTCAGGGATGCTCTATTGCCTCTGACTATAGAAACAAATACTGGATAAATTGACGTGATATAATTACAGGGATCATTGGCAGAACGGATTCCTTACGAATATTAGGAGAATTATTCTGGAGATTTTTTTGATGCAGTGCATTCGTTCGAGTGTTATCTCTTTTATTAACACACTAACATAAATTTTATTATCACCTTTGTATCTTAAGGGAATCAGAATGAGTATATTCTCAAAGCTGTTTAGTTCACTCTTCACCAGTAATAAAATATAGCAAAATACTACTAAGATGAATACGCCAAGTAGAATTACGTAAACCAGTAAGTCAAACTTCATTTTTATATATAAGTAGGGGAGAGGGGGGTGGGGCATGTGAACAAACGATATATAACGCAATTAACAGGGAGAGAAAAATTTGAAAAAAATTTATGTAGATGGTAATACAAGTACTATATCCTGCCTGAAATTTCAAAGATCTAAACCATTTTTTTTAGTTATCAGAGATCTAAACCATTTTTTTTAGTTATCAGAGATCTAAACCATTTTTTTTAGTTATCAAAGATCTTATGTTTTAGAATGTGCCAATATACTTTTATGTTCCAGTTCTCGAAGTAAAAACACACCTAAAAGTATATTTTTTTGTGATTTGACCTTTATTCCTCTTAAAGTGGTTCTAATAAGGAAAGTTTTCATGCACTATTTTTTTTAATTGAAAAAAAAATATAGTTATTTATCAAATTAAGCGTAAGTTGAGATAAGGGGCAAATGTGAACACATTATGTAGGGGCTGATGTGAACAGTTCATCTGTGCCCCATAATGGTATTTAGTTATTTCAATTTCAAAAATTGTTGATTTTTTTTATACATTGAGTAGTTTAATTAAGAAATATCGAATAATTAAAAGTTTCAATACGCAATATTTAATTAAAATTTGAAAGAGTTGCAAAGAAAAGAAAGTTGAGCTTGCTAAACTGTTGAAAATGGAACAGTTAATAGTTGCAGTAAGTGAGTCCGACATTAGTTTTGAAGACCGCAACTATCAAGAACTTTGTGCTGAAGTCAACATTGCAACAGAAAACTTAGCTATGAATGACTTTGTCCTCGTAGAATTTACTACCATAAAGACAAAAATTTACTATGAATGTAACTTTTATATTTCCAAAAACAGATGATACATCGATGGTAAATCTCTGTTGATATTCTGCTAAAATTACTACCACCTTCAGTTTAGGTGGCACATGTCGAGCTGCATCTTCTGTTTCTTTTTCTGAAAAACCTGAAGGCTATAGTGCTCGTTGCATTGAGTCAATCACGTTGAATAACTACCTTGATATTTTCATTGTAAGTGTTTGTTGATGTGTAATAAGCAGTATAATTAAAAATATGCTTAGGTGTATTTTATTTCCATTTATGTATCCGTGTTTACTTGTGCCCCAGGTGTGTTTACAACTACCCCCCCACTGGGGTAGACGTGAACAAAATTTAACAATTTTGACTCATTTTTTGGCTGGAATTCACTGTTGAAGAAGATAGGTAACTGCATGAAAATATTAGAAAATGTTTGATTTATCATGTTTCGCACTTGTTTCTTTTATATCTCAAATTAATAATGAAAAAATACAAAAATGGTATTTTTGTTCACATGTGCCCCCCTCTCCCATATAGTAAACCTTTTCTATATCGTGTTTTATCGTCACCAGAAAGCCTAACTGATGATCAAGTGTTATTAGCAATAAATTTGTTATCAACAGGCAAAATTGCCTGATCTTATTTACACAATCTGTCCTTTAAATGCTGAAATGCAAATCAACAAAAAAGAGCGCAAGGAGTTAATTACAAAATGTACTATATATACTTAAAAAAACACCATCTAATTTGAAAGTGTTTAATAATTTGCATGCTTAATGATTATAAGAAAAAAAAAGTCAGCGAAAACTTAAGATTTACAAGAAAAGTTTAAAGTTTCCGTCTGCTAAACTGGAAAAATGAAATCTAATGCAGAAACTTAAAGGTCAAGAGAGAAAAAACTAATCACAAGTGAAGTTGACGGAACTGTTTTAAATGTTAAATTTCCTGAATATTAGCAATTTTAAATAGTTTTACATAAAAGAAACTTGAACTTTTCATCCTAAGGATGAAATTGCCTGACAGTGTTTTTAATACTGTTTCAGAACTATAACTGCATCCAAGGTGAAAAATATTAGCAGCACGAAGATTTTTAGCTGCTATTACTAAACTTCTTGAAAAGATACAATAAACAAATTTTGATGATTTGAAAGTTTTACCCCTATTAAATACAGAAAATTATCTTTGTTCACAAAATGTTTCGCAATCTGTGCTATAGCTTTATATGTTACTTATAATTAAACTTTGCTACCATAAGTCATAAGTGTGGTCAGTTTGAGTGCTAAATTCTCTACAGGCGCAAGATTTCAGATTGCTTTCAATGTTACAAATCTGATAGAAACAGAAAATTGCATATAGCAGTAGGGGAATATGGGGCAAAGTTAAATGGTAAAATGTCTTCACAGTTTGCAGCGCCTCCTATCTAGCGATATTTTAACAAAGTCCCTAGACATACAGTTAATTCCTGTCCATAAATAGATAGATCTAATGATCAACGAAACAAATTATGCGAGACCTTTTCAAAATTTTATGCACTAATTGTAATATTCGTGGTTTTTCAAAAATATTTTTTGTTTTGATACAATTATAAAATTTTTGTAATTATCGTTTGAAGTATTAATTGGGATCTACTGATGTTCTTTGCAATACTCATTTAGTTTGTAATAAGCAAATTTTGATTTTAAATGTGCAATGTAATTTGCCAAGAGTACGCGGGACAAAGTGGATGGGGCAAAGTGAAATAGGTTATTGAGCTTACTTATGGGATTAATTTTTTTAATCACGTGCGTGTTTCTTTAGTTATTAATTCATTTACATTCTTTTACCTATTAATTCACTTATTTATTCATTCGTTCACTGATTTTCTTATTCGTTCTCTATTTTATTTACTCGTTTCTTTTCACATACATTAATGAGTTCATTTATTTGTGTATTTATTTATTCGTTTATTTTTCATTAAAAATTCATTTATTCGTTTATTTACACGTCCATTTGATGAAAATTACTGTTAATCATTGAATAGAAAATTTTTCATATCAAAAATATTGCATTTTTCACTTTGCTCCATGTTTTTTTAAGGTGAAAAATTCCTACCTTTTTTTGAAGGTGCAAAATAACTGCCAAAAATGAAAAATAATATTTCAATGCAAGTTGTCATACAAAATACATTACTCAATATTTATGTACAGTAATTTTCAGAATAAATTTCCAATGCGTTCAATTTGAAATAGGTCAGCTATCTTAACTATTTCACTTTGCCCCACATTCCCCTACTTCGTTCTATTTTCTTACTAGTAAAAAGTGAATTAAAGCGTTTTGGTAATGCATACTTATTCTGATTCTCTCAAGATTCACATGTGCTAAAAATATTCTTACTAATATATTAAAAGATGAGATAAAACTTTAGCAATTAGACTGAAAAAAAAAAATAATAATTACAAAACACCTTCTGAATTATTCTTCTAATTTGAATGCGTTCAGCTAATGATACTTGTAATTATATCACGTCAATTTATCCAATATTTGTTTCTACAGCCTTAGGCAATAGCCCTGAAACAAGCTTCTGAAGGAAAATCCATAAATTTCAAAAATGGAAGGCAATAAAACACAATAATTACAGGGAATACCTTTCCTATTTTCGAGCAATTAATTTTATTTGAGTATCTTAAACTAATATCGTCGAAAATTAGTGAACGGATCTGAAACTCTACGCTGAAACACTTTTTTGTGACGGCTTCAAATTATTTAGTGGAAGTATGTTAGCTGTCGTTTTAGGGAAAATAAAGAGATGCATAATTGAAGCAGCCTACTATATATTTATGGAGCGTAGTTTTTCATGCTGGAATAAGAATTAGATTTATATTATACCTCACGTTTTTAATATGCTTGTTTATTTCAAATTTTATTTAGAATCTTGATGTTCAATGAAGTTAGTCAGACGGTATTTTATTACTTTAATAGCTTTAAAACAGATAATTTAAGCCTAGTCACGTAATTCTTTTGTATAGTAGTAAAATTTGTGATTTTGAGACTGATTTTAAATGAGCGATTTATACATAATCTTTGTTAGACTATTTTCTAGAAACCAAGATTTTTTGAAGAATCAATTTGAAAGGAAAGGTGAGATGGCGCCCTAGTAATTTTTCTAACTGAAGAAAACGTCAAAATCACTGATGTGGTAGTGGGTCACCGAATCACGTTGAAAGAACTATCTCAAATGCTGGCATCTTCATTTGCTTCCGGTTAAACTTTGTTCAAAGAAGCAGTGTCGATAACGTACGTTTGTGTAAGAGAGATTCCAAGATTACTCATTTTCGACGAAAAGGACAACCTCCTTACAACCCCCGTTGTAAGGAGGGTTGTGCGGAGGTTTGTAAGTTGGATCTCGTAATCCATGTAGCTCTGATTTAGCTCTCAATGATTTTTTTATGTCTACAAAGTCGAAAGAACACCTCCGGTAGGACTATTCCAACCTTCAGAGACATGGGTGAAGCTTTTCGGGCGGTGTTGAATGATAGAAAGAAAAAAGGAAAAGCGGATTGCATCTAATGGAGACTATTCTGCGAAATGTCAACAACATTTAGAGAAAAAGCTCACATGATTGTTTCATTATTTTGAGATCAGTCTTTACTAAGCCCTCGTAAACTAATAATTAAAGTAATTTAATGTGCAAAAACAAACAATTTTCTTCCACTAAATGAGTATATCGTAAAAATCTTGACGCCAGCTTCTTGATAGTGCAGCTAAGAGTTACATAAGAACAATATGATAGTACTTCAGTACAACAACGTGAAAAATAATATGTGATATTTACGTAATCTCACTATAGGATAGCATGTTTCTAAACCTAAAATATGCGTAGCAAATTCATTATTTCAGTTTACCTTATTTTTGGCAATAAGCGTAATTTATCAGTTTTAACGCAGTTCGCCAAAACAACAAAACAAATCTCTTCGAAGCCAAAATCTTGCCCCTATGCCAGGCTGAAGGTTTAAATTGAATCCCCTTTTCTGATAGAATCATAGCGCTAAGTTTACGCAGAATACAGTTTGTGTTTTAATGCCTCTTTTATGTGGCGGCACTCTACAGAAGGATTTTGCCTTTGAGTTGCCTTGGTTGTTTGTTATAAAGGGAAATTCTAATTACCGAATGTCGAGTAAACAAAGAGAATTAAGCAATATTTTAGAAAGTTTTCATATAAAGAACGAAAGTTTCCAAGTTTAATATTAAAACTGCTTACTGAAAGGAATGTTACCATGAACAAATATTTAGTACAAAGATTACTTAAAGTTGACCTCTAATTGAAAAATGTAGTCATAATGAGTAAAAAAGGAAAATATTTGAACATGCGTGTAATATAAGAGGTTAAATTATTATTTCTTTAAAATTTGAGCGTTGTGTAAACGTAACCAAAACTTTTATAACAATTTTAAGATTTGCCCCCTGCTCCATATATGACTTAAATAAAATTCTTACAACATGTTGAAACAACACTGACACTGCCACCTTGTCTAGCGGTCAGAGAAGTCTGATCGGAAGGGGGAGATTTCGGGCTCGAATCCCGGCTCGGGCATGGATGTACTTTCTCTCTCCTTTCCGTTTTCTGTCTTCCTGTGAATATGTTGTTCTGCTGTGAATGGTTGCCTCCCTTTTAAACAGGTTCTTATGGCATGTGTGTGCGGCAGAATTCGGACTTCACCCCAAATTATGGTACAGTTGGAAAAGTGAAACAGCGAACCCCGAATTTCCAGCTAAGCTAGCACAAGACAACAACATAAACTATAAAAATAAATTTTCTGAAGAGATATATACCCTACTTTTTAAAGATGGGGCAACTGCTAGTCTTATGTAAGTTGTGTTTTTAAATTTAACATTTTCCAGATTTTTTTTTTTTTTGGATGAGTGAAAAATATAAATATAAAGCAACAACGAACTTTTCATAAAAAGAATTATTAATGTAGAAAACAACAGTCTAGTACTTAAGAAATCTCATGCGAGTAAATATGTCTGTTTGCTGTTTAGTTTGAAAACAACTTTTAAGCTTTCTGAAAAAAAAATAAAGAAAGAAACAGAAATAAAAAATCTTTTTGATGGCGTAACTACTCACAAAATTAATGTTTTGTTCAAGATAAATCAGGAGAACTTTTTTCCTTCTGTAACAAAAGGCTGTAATCGTAGAAACAAATATGATTATCTATAAACATTCTAGTTTTTGCAATGCTTCATTGTTATACTGAAGTTTATATTTAGTTCTTATTGTTAAATAAAATTCTTTAACAATACGCATTGAAGAGTTTTAACAAAAGATTGCATTCCATGTTCCATGAATAAAAACTCTGATTAATTTTTTGAAGTTTTGAACATAGTTTAAAAAAAAATTTAATTTTTAACTGACAGTACAAAAAATAATTTGCGTTTTTGCATTTTTAAGGAAATAATTTAGCGTGGTAATTTTCTTTCAACAAAAGTTCTTTGACTAAACAATGTTTTATAAAAAGTAAGGTTTAATCGAGAAAAGATAAAAATTTGTTTAAGCATTTTTAAAATGTCAAACGGAAAGTTTCATAAATGTTTTATTGGTATCTCAATTCTCGTTAAATAAGTGGATTTTTTTCCTTTTCTTTTTGTTGTCTTGAGATTCTGAAAGTGACAAGCGCAAATCGTTTGTGAGAATCGTATAGTTTGGAACTCAAAAAATTAATTTTGATCGTGAATGAAAGGAAACTGATTCACGCTAAAAAGTTAATTGCCTACTCAGAACACAATAATATCAAATATAAACCAGTAATCAAATTCGTTATTTTTTGTTTTAAGAACTATTCTTGTTTTTTAAGTTAAAGTTTTCGTTGGGTATCCAAAGAATTCAATGTGTTTTAAGAAACTGAATTTCTTTTGCGTCTTTAACCTTGTTAAAAACAACTTATGTAGCTCTCAACAGCAATTTTAATCTGAATGTGCAGAACGAGGATTCATACCTAGTGCCATTCAACCGACATCTGCTATTTGAGTATTTTTCCTCACAAGAACATGGACATTTATCGCTATCTATAAGAATAATTTGCTACTCAAAATAAGAAAAGATTCGAGCTAAACAATGAAAGCGAAATTGCAAAATAGAAATCACATTGCCCGTACCCCGTTCGGACAAAACAATGAAGGAGTTAATAAGCAACTTTGTTCACAACATACACAAAAACATAATGAAAAACATAAGTTGTAAAAATAAACGTGAGACTTCCTAAACTTGCTTATATTTAGTTATAAGACGGAAATATTTTGATAAACACAATTCGACGCTATTAAGAGAGGTATCATTATCAGAACACTGCACTTTCGGTGCAAGTTAATGTCCGAACTGACAAAAGCGAATTACGAAAACGATGATAATCCTCGCTAGGGAATAAAATACATTTAGAAACATCATTTTCCCTGATACGAAAGAAGCATCTCTTAGAAGATAAAATAATTTAGGGCTGTGTGATTTTAGTTTGGGACTTATACAGAGCGATATCTGCGTGTGGAAATCTAACCAGGATATTTCATTTTGTCTTTGGATACAAATACCCATTTTTTTCCCTCGTCTTATTTGAATCGTAACATATTTTAAGCAGATAACGAGAGCAATAAATGCTGGAAATACGTTTTTTTTCTTCTGTCATGTGTGCTGTACAGACATTTTTTTTTCAATGGGACAGCGAACGTTGATTTTGTCTACATTCCCATTAGAGATCATTTTGCATTTACTTACAAACTAAGAAAAAGATAATGATGGGCTATAAGAAGTATACATTTATTTGCTACAGTAAATCCGGTTAAGATTTATTTATTTTTCTTTCCTTCTACGCCTGAATAAGAGGTTTTTTTTAATGTCTTTACACAACTGTGAAGTACTATACTGTCACAAGAGACGATCAGTTACATTTTTGAGAAATAATTAGTAATTGTTAGTTTTATTTTTTTATCAAGGAAAAAATATTTTGAAAAGCATTTTGTGGGAGCATTTGTCTTCGAGTTTTGAATAAATAGACAATTTTTCTTTGGGATAGTTCGTTGTGTGCGACTATAAAACATAAATAACAGCAACTGAAAATCTTGCAATAGTTAATAAATAGAAATTTCAATTAGGATAAACATCATACACATAAAAATAAGATACCATTCAGAATTTTAAGCTGGTCTGAAAGAGAATTTCTGAAATGATAGTTTAAAAGCTAAAATGTGAACGTTGCAAGGTGGCGGCACACAATTATCGAGCGGCGTCGAAAAATATCACCCTATTAATATATATTTACAACAAGAAACAAGTACAGCATTCTGAACTATCCGGGGAAAAAGATAAATTCCATTGACAAATAAGTTCTCAAATGTAGGTAACTAGAACAAAGCATTATCTCAAATGCTGTTCGTCACAATTAGGAGAGACATTGTTGCTGATACGGTCCTTTCATTAAAAGATAATGTTGTTACTGACAAGGCGCATTAACAAGACAAGGAAGATCATCCCCCGGGAACAAAACAAATCCCAAGTACAATATATTTCTGGAAAGCACAGGAGGATATCTGTGAGAGGACAACGATATTTAGCGGAATGGTCTCGTTTATGCTGAAGAGGAAATCCTTTGAGAAGTTCCTTTTATATTGGAGGCGTTCCTTCATATTATTAGACTTGAAAATGGTAATCAAATTACTAAAGTCTCAGCCTATGTCGATTTGAGATACATAGCGTAAATTGTTTCCGTGCCCGTGCCTGATTTATTTATCGTTTTTAGTATTTATTCGGTTAGTGAATGGCAGCATGAAAAAAAAAAAGTAATAATTATTCGGACGTTTTTGCGCAATTAATTTTCGGTTCTCGTCCAGTGTTTCGGAAGAAATCATTTAAAAAATACTTTTATGTTTTGTGAAGTTTCATGGAATTAGACGCCTTTTTTTCGTTAAATTTCAATGATCTGTCTCATTTATACAAAAAAGAAAAAACAAATAAAGGTGTTATTTGTATCATTGTAATATAATACTCGGTTTTCTGCACGATTAGTGCTCCTCTGTCAAAGATCTATTCGCACTTTTCTGCTAAGTTATTTTTGAACTAAAATTGTCAATTCTTATTGGAATATGACACCAATTCAACCAGACTAAACTATATTAAAAATGGTTATGTTTCTTTGGTCAAAAGAAAATAACAGTTTTGTTCTAATGTGTGACCTCACAGATCATCTTTAAACGCAGCCAAAAATTGAGTTTTTTTTAAATATAGTTACAAAAAAAAAGTTCCAGAAGTATTGCCACCACTTCCTTAGTTGACGCAAAATATAAAAAAAAAAATTATGGCGACTTTTCATCAGTATCTAAAGTCCTTTCACCTCAGATTGCAATTTTCTTACTTAGCTAAAATGCGAGCAAAGAGTTCTTATCGAAGTTGATGTTCGTAGAAAAAGCATAAAAGACATTCATAGGCAACCAATTGATTCGTATGTCAGTTGGTATTGTTTTTTTTTTTTTTGCGACAAAATGCATAAAAAAGTGAACGTATTTTTTAAAGAAAAATATTTGACTGCTAAAATACACCGGCTAGTATTGAAAAATATCTGAAAATAAAATTCCATGTTTTGAGAATAAACTTTTTGTCGAAAAAAGTATTGGATTTAAACAAACAAACAAAAAAAAGGTATGTAAGCATTTTTTATAACTGAGAAAAATCACAATATCTTTTAAAGGATCTAAGCACTACTTTTCGTAGAAAAAATGATCGTTTTACTTGTTCCTCATCTCATTGAAAATATATTTCCTAAAAATCAGGTCAAAAATATTTCTTTAATGCAATTAGTTCAGGCTCGGTAGATTAAGAAGATGTTATTTTCGTAGGGCTCAAAAGCATAGTTTACTTGTCACCAAGTCATAGCCTCAACTGTAGCGTTAGTAACACATCGAAGGAAACTTATTTTTCAGTACCTTTGTTCATTGACAGGTAAAACTTCTATGCATAAAAATATCTTTTTTAAAATTCTTTCTTCGCAATTAATGCTATGTCACTTTGCATTAATTCAATTAAATTTAACTCAATTTGGGATTTTTCTGCCGAATATTTCTATCGTTAAAAACGGAAACTGTTCATTTGTTAAATTCAAGACGTCTGTTAAAGTGGCAGCAAAATCGCTTAAAGAAGAGAACATTTAACAATTTTTTTGCATAGTTTCTGTAACGAATTCTAAAGTTTTCATTCGAGGAGCAAGAACCGGCTTTCAAATGTTCTATGTAAGAGATCTTTAGTTTGTACATTTTCGCGTGACATATAGTAAAAAACGTTGATTTTGAATTGGAAATGATCAACTCTTTAGGGCAATTCCATGCAAGTGTGGAAAAGCGTTGGAAAAATCAAATTACAGCAATGCATCTGTTTTACATATTTTTCGGTTTAAAAATCTTAGAAGTTTATTATTTATACTAATTTTTTGTCAAGAATGTAGTATTTTTAGTTTTGGCAGCACTTTGAAGTTGGAAATAGAATATTTAACTTTTGGCAAAGCAAATGGTCAATCTTTCAACGTTGGTAAGTTTCAATTTTTTTCTTTAGATAACTGTTTTAAAGGAAGAATATTGATTATTACACTTTAATTCAATATTGTAAATTGCTAAAACGAGTGTTTTCACGTAAATTAAGTGATTTATGTTAACTTCAAAAATGCACTGTTCTATGTAACATAAGTTACCAAAAACATGTTAAAGTTCATGATGTGCATAAACAAAGGGCAATGCAATGTTAACAATGCTATATTTTCTATCTTATAAGTGTGTGTTAAGCAAATAGTTAAAGTTTTTTTTAAAAATATTGTCTATTTAATTTTTGTGCTACAATCAAAACGTGTAACTTAAGTTACCAACATATGCAGGTAATTTAAGTTACCCAAGTAGAACTTAAATACTTGTATTTATAAAGAAAGTAAATTGTGAAATAAACCTATGTGGTAAGTAGGAGTAATTTATGCAAGAATTCTTTTGAATTTGTACTGTATTTACTTAATTTAAATTAATCATATTTCTTAAAATGTATCTATTTGTTAATAAGATTACAATACACCTCTATTATAAATTATATGTTTCTTTTTGGCTTTTGAGATATTAATTCTCTCTAAACAATATCACTGCATTCAGAATATTTTGGAGTAATGTACTATAAATTATTCAAAAATGACTTCTATTATGATTTAAAGTTATCAAATATGTTTTAGAAGTAACAAATACAAAAATATTTTATCTCTTACAGGTGAAATACATTTTATTCTGCATTAAAATGCCACTAAACTCTGCAGAAAAGATGCGCTGTAGAAGGGGTATGAGAAAAGTCATGTGGATATTATAGATTTTTAAATATAAGTTCCTCTTTATGGCACTGAAATATGTTAGAAAAAGCAAAATTTATCAAAAATACTTTCTGAAGATCCGCACATTGACAATGACCATTTAAGAACTAGAAATTAACAAACTACGGGGTTTCGTTTAGTTAAGTATTTTAAGGAACAAGAAGAAAAAACAGAGATAAAAGCTGGTGAATGGTGTGTGGTAAAGTACGAAAATACATCGTATCCTTGAGTTGTGACGATTATTGAAGAAAACGACTTTAAAATATAAGTAATGGCTGCTGTTGGAACCAATCAGAAATGGCCAGTAACGACAGATGAAATTTATAATAAGAAAGAAAGAATGATTTGAAAAATTGAATTACCTGAACATGTTCATAGCAGCAGCCAGTATAGATTTAAGTCTTATGTTATGTAATATTTTTGATTTTTTATTGAGTTTGATATTAAATTTCTGTAAATTTAATTCATAATTGTTAATTTTCAATGTTTCGATCTAAACTAAGCTGTAATTTTCATTCATTAATTTTTGTAATAAAGATATGCCTGTAAGTAAATTTTGTAACGTAAGTTATTGTAACATAAGTTACCCAGTTAAAAATTTTCAATTTTTGAAATAAATTTTTAAATCAATGAAAATATATTCCTAAGCATTATAAGGAACTGATAAATTATGCTTCAAACAATAAAACAGCTGTAATAGAGCAGAAATTTGCCTCAGAACCAATTTTCATATTATGTCCTTCCCTTTTTGTGTAACGCAAGTTACACTAATCTTTGACTGCTAGATTTTGTAAAATTTAAATGCATCGAATATTTTTGCATTTTAATTTTGCTTTCAACTGTCATTTTCAAAAAATGCTTTCATACAAGATTTGTACAACAAAATTTGTCTCTACTGAGGTACTAAATGCATAAGAGTTGGTCGAAATGTAACGTAAGTTACCGTGGAATTGCCCTTTAGCGACAGAATTATGTGTTGGTAATTGATTATTAATCCATTAAATTATCACATTTTATATGTAGTTCATCGCTTAATAACGGGCCAAAACGAAGGTGATGCTGTCTTTTTAGGTCTACATCATGCATTTATTTTATATTTATCATAGTCACTGCTGTTCAACTTACACAAAGAGCAAAATACTGGTGGAGCGAATAGTTAGAGTACGTTGACTATCTTTCTGAATAGCAATTTATGGACATGGTCTCAAATTCAGGGCAGGTTGCGTGAAACTTGAAAATATTTTTTGGACGTGTTTGAAAACGCAAGATACTTTGCATATAATTACAATATAAGAAAATATAGTATAATGCAGAAAGTACAAACCTAGTGGTTATAAATTGATGTGAGGCGTTTGGAGCCATCTAGAGCGTAAAGTACTGAGCGAAACATTGCCAAATTTCATGGGCACTCATATTAAACCATGGGATTTTGATTAATGAAAAAAAAAAAAGTTTAAAAAATGCTCACCAGGGGAAATTTTGGCGCTGCAAAAGTGTATTACTCTGATTGTTGAAGAATTAAATGCTACTGACAAAATATGCATCAATTTTATTTGCAAAAATGTCTTTTTTGTTACAAATGTAGTTCAATATGATCACCATTGTGAAGTTGCTAGAACTGAATACGATGCACAACATTTTTCACGGCAGCTCGTAACATATTAGAATTGATTTCTCTGACTTTTGAAGTTACAATATCTTTTGAATTTGCTATAGAAGAAACATGTTTTTGATACACAACACTTTTCGGCTATCCTCATAACCAAAAATCATATGGATTGAGATCGGGCGACCTTGTGGGCAATACTGGAAATTCTACGGCGATCATATTAAACCTCATTTGCAAATAACAATCATTTTTTCCTTGCGAAATTGCTTTGTATAATATTTTTTTCAAATTTAATTCGCGATATTCAGAGTAATACACCAATACAGCGCCAAATTTTCTCCTGGTGGGCGATTTTTTAAACTATTGGGTCATTTAAAAAGTCCTCGCGCTTTTTTCTAACCAAATGGTTTGACGTATATATTTCGAGCAACACCAATTCAGTTGCGTTATATGAGTATTCGTTTGAAAGGTGGCATTTCAGGCTACCTTTTTGTGACCACATTCAAGTATTTTGCCAATCGAGTAAAAAGTTATAGCGCTTTAAAAATGACTGAAATATCTGAAAAATACGACAGGTAATGCCTTTTCACGGCAAGAAAGATAAGAACGCTTCAAGAACGGCCGATGTTTTTTAAAAATGTAATGAAAGGATGCAATGAGTGAACGTCGTAATCAAAAGAGGTATACTATATTCCGTTCCGGAAATTTCGATGTCAAAGATACACCTCTTTCTGGTCGGCTATTCACTGAAAAAGTCAATGAAGTTTTTCAACTGGTTTAGCGGGATCCACACGTAAGCTCTTAAAAGATGGAGGAGACACTTAACATCAACCACATAACAGTTTGGGATCCTCTGAAGAAAACAGGTTGCTCAAAGAAGCTTCATGTTTGGGTGACACAAGAATTAACGAAAAAAAAATTGATCGACAGAGCTACCATCAGTAAAACGCTTCTAAGGAGATCCGAAATAGATTCTTTCTGAAGCAAATTATAACAGAAGATGAAAAATGGATTAGATACGAGACAATGAAATGCATGCGATCTCGGTAAAGGGCTGTGACCCACCACGAACGACTTCAAATCCAGGATTGACGGTAAAAAGGTGTTTCGTAGAAATGAAGGGCATTGCTCATAATGAACTGATACAACCTGGCGCAACAGTAGATTCTGTCCTCTATTGTGCATAACTCAACTATTTCAATGAAGCATTCAAGAAAATGCGACCAGAATTGGCCAACATAAAAGGAGTTGTGTTCCACCATGATAATGCTAAGAAATACTCATCTTTGATGAATTAGAATAAATCGAAGAAACTTGGTTATGAGCTTTTGGTGCATCTAACGTATAGGCCGAACCTTGCTAATTTTGATTATGGGCGATTCTCTGTAAACTGGTAATTTGCTGTCCGGATCGAGTATTTTAAAAATAATAAAGTGTAATAAAATAATTATCGCTCTTAATACGAGTAAACTATTAATACTCGGTGGCCCAATTGGTATTTGGAGCGATAACAATTTAATTTTTTTTTCTAGAAATTATCTAAGTGCTAAAAACACAGTCCCCTGGCTGTCCCAATTGTATTGTCTAACACTTCTAGGTAATATTCCAAAAATCCTATCAACACTACATAAGTTTGACAATTATTATCTAAAAATAGAATAATGCAGCTATATTTTTTTCATGATATAAGGTCTAATTACTCATTTTTTAAACTTAAAATTGTCATGTAAATTCTGTCCGGAGATTTTTCAAACAGTCCCCTGAGTCAAATTCAAAGCTCCAATAGAAAAAATCTGTTATTCTTGCATGTGTTTTTTGACATGAAGTTTAAAGCAATCAGTGTGAATTTGCTGAAATTGCCGAGAACGGTGCTGAAACGATACTTAGTTTAGTTTGAGAGCCACATTTGTGATGAAAGTTGCCATCAGGATCGTTACGAAAACAGTCCTCTGGGAAGTGATTTTATTAATTTCAATTAGTTTAATTATGAAACATATTAGTTATTATGTCCACGATTTGTGCCTAAATTTATAGGTAGTCTCGTAACTAATTATGCTCCAATAGTTTTGCAGATATTACGCAACAAAGAGCAAAAACACAGTCACCTGGCACAGTCCCCTGCCTAGTTATACCAAACGGGGGACTTACCCCCTTTCACAAATTATCAGAAAAACACAAGCTTCAGTTGTCCCTTTTTCAAACCAAAGTAATAGATTCATTTTCTGAGCAATAGTAAAATAATTATACGAACATTTCAAAAAACCATGCCCGGACAGATTTCGTGTGAAAAATGACGAGTTTACAGAGAATCGCCCTTATCATTAGTTTCAGTCTCTGAAAAATTCTTTTGATGGCAAAAAATTGGCTAACTGAATAGTCGCTGAAAATCACTTGGCTAAGTTTTTCGCCGATAAACCTCAGAAGTTTTACACCAATGAAATTATGCAGCTACCGAGGGAATAGCCAAAGGTCATAAATAATAATGAGCACATGCACTTCGATTAAAATTAATTTTCAAATAAAAAAAAATCTTACTCAAAACTTAAGAAAACAGCGCGGAGACTTTTTAAATGAGCCAATATTTTTTTTTATTTCAGAAATCAAAACCCCATGGTTTAATATGTGCGTCCATGAAATTTGACATTATTTTGCCCAGTACTTCGCGCGCTAGAGGGCTCCAAACACCTCACGTTTATTTACAACCACCCTGTATATGGGTGATTCTCTGTAAACTGGTAATTGGCTGTCCGGACCGAGTATTTTAAAAATAATAAAGTGTAATAAAGTAATTATCGCTCTTAATACAAGTAAAGCATTAATACTTTGTGGCCCAATTGCATTTGGAACGATAACAATTTAATTTTTTTTTCTAGAAATTATCTAAGCACCAAAATCACAGTCCCCTGGCTGTCCCAATCCCATAGTCTAACGGTTAAAGATAGTATTTCAAAAAACCTATTAACACTACATAAATTTGGCAATTAATATCTAAAAATAGAATAATGAAGCTATATTTTTCTTATGAAATAAGGTATAATTACGTATTTCTAAAACTTAAAATTATCGTGTACATTCTGTCCGGAGTTTTTTCAAACAGTCCCCTGCAACAAATTCAAAGCTGCAATACGAAAAATCTATAACTTTTGCAAATTCTTTTTGGCATGAAGTTTAAAGTAATCAGTCTGAATTTGCCGAAATCACCGAGAACGGTGTTGAAACGCTACTTTGCTTAGTTTGAGAGCCACATTTGTGATGAAAGTATGCATCAGGGTCGTTGCGAAAACAGTCCTCTGGCAAGTGATTTTATTAATGTCAATTAATTTAATTATAAAACATATTATTTATTATGTCCACGATTTGTGCCTAAATTTATAGGTAGTCTCGTAACTAATTATGTTCTAATAGTTTTGCAGATATTACGCAACAAAGAGCAAAAACATGGTCACCTGGCACAGTCCCCTGCCTAGTTATACTAAGCGGGGGACTTACCCCCTATCATGATTTATCAAAAAAAACACAAACTTCAATTGGTCCTAAATCAAACTAAAGTAATAGATTCATTTTCTGAGCAATAGTATTATAATTATACGAACATTTCAAAAAACCGTACCCGGACAGATTTCGTGTGAAAAATGACGAGTTTACAGAGAATCGCCCATATTACATATAGTTTCTACGCTGTAAATGTATGCTTTCTCAATTAAGTACCTGCTTGAAATTTCAACAGCGGAAGGCCAGAAGACAAATATTTTCGCATTTTTTTTTTGAAACGGATTGCCAGAAATAATCGTTGAAGTGCTGTCTGACCACGCATAAGCTAGAAAGGCTAACTTCCAGTTTACCTGCGGAAATGGACGCATCTATTTTCTTTCAAGTGTGCCAGATTTTCCGTGTGTGGATAAGCTTCTAAATAAAGCAGAAAAAGATTAAAACGAATAAACACATTTTTTTGGTTCCCCCCTCGTACAGATAGATTCGTCTTAGCTAGAAATTAGCAAATTCCATAGCAGCCATCGGCAGAGAGTAAAGCTTTGAGAAAAAAATGAAATTCCTAAGTTCAAATTTTTGCAGCATATTTTTAACCTTTTGGCAAAAGTACAAATATTTGAAATTTAGGTAATTATGGATTCCAATATTTTCGGAGACGCAGGATAAAAAAAAGCCATGTTGGGGTACTGTCACCAAAATTCAAGGACAAATGTTCACCTTAGGATAGAAACATAAATTTAATAAATCTTATTTCTCTAGGCGTTAGGAAAAAATCCTTCGAATGCTATTAGAATTCTTTCCTTTAAAGGACTTCATTCCGAAAGTTAAAGGGAAACTTGGGTACAATTTATCAATTCTCCTCTTGTTTGATCTCCTATAACCTGAAGGGCTTCCTGTTATTGAATTTCTCTCTCAACAATTTCAAAATCGTGAATGTCGATATTTTTTCATCACAGGAAGCAAAAGAATTGATTGTTAGAGCAAGAAGTACATGAAAGTATGAGAATCATTCTCAAAGTACTTTGATAAAGTACTTTTTTCATGGTCATACGATTTTATACTTGAAATATGGTTTCTGTAAAACTCGGATTTAACGTTTTTGTAGAATTGGCTCAAAGCAATATGAGAAAACTGAAAATTGAACTATATATATATATATATATATAATATATATATATATATATATATATATATATATATATATAATGTATGAATTGTTTTTGTGGGAGTGCAAAACATTAATTAAAACAATTAGTGAAATCTTTGTAGCTATTTAATTGCAAATTAAGAAGCTATAACCAAAATACTACAGTGGCTGAAGTAGGGCCTTTAGGGGAAGCCGCGTGACGGTGACATAAAGGCCCCCTTCACAAGATGGCCATAAAACGTCACAGTACATTCAATATTTAAAGAACAGTTACAGTACAGTCATCACAATCAATATTTAAAGTTTTCATTCTAGATGCTGTAGTATCATTTTTAACAGAATTTTCCTTTATTTTCATAATATCCTTATGTAGTTAAAAATAAAAATTCAACATAATTTTGGACGAATCTCTAGCTTCGCATTTAGAATTGAATCATTTTTGAGAAAAAAATGTAGCTATTAAATATTGTTCACTCTTCTCATCAATTGTTAACTTACTTGAATAATTATTTTTCTTTTCTTTAAATTATGGAAGTTTTCTTTGACAAAATTTTCCTTTTTCACCAAAATTTTCATTTAGTTATCGGGCAAATATAGGAATAAATAATTTTCCTGTGTAATATAAAGCATAAATGTGCATTCAGTGATTGGTGTAAGGACTTTGATTTTGAGCATATAGGTAGACAGACCAGTGAATGACCACTTAAGCAAAATTTCATTTTTAAAAAATCGTAGTAATTTTAAATACTGTAATATTTTGTTCGTGATAGTTTAAATAGTTTTATTGATCTATGTAAATGCGTAAAAAAAAATGATGGAACTTGAAGGGTACCGCTTCCGGTTTTTTGGGGTGTTCGAAGGAAAAATGGCGCAAAGACCCAGTGAATGACCACCTCCGACCCAGTGAATGACCACCTCTGACCCAGTGAATGACCACCTTAAATTTTGAGTTAGAAATACTTGAAGTTGGTTTTAGATATTTTCACTTTTGTATATTTTTATAAGGCAGATAGTGACCTGTTACTTTACATGCTTATTTATAAATTAATTTTATTTATTTATTTATTTTTTTCTCAAACGAGAAACCTTTCCGCATCGTATTGAATCTTCTTTTTACCTTTTCTTTAATTATTATCATTATTATTGTGTTGGCCGATAATAAATATTTTTACATGCTCTTGATTAACTCTTATATCATCTTATTTTTATTTTTTTCACAAACCTTATTTACGGCCATTTTGACAATACTTACTAACAGTAGAAAAAGTTCTATTTTACGCTACTAATTACAGATTTATTTTTAATTGTTACTAATGTTATTATTGTTATCTTTATCATTTTACTTAAATGACTTAATCATCGACTTAAATGAGGAAATTTCAAGTTTCATAATGTGTGATTCTCTTATCTTTTCGTTTTGAATGTGTTCTAGTGCAGATGTTTGCAAAACCAAATAAGTTTATATTATTAAAGGGTATGAGGTTTCGTTTCAAAAGAAAATAATAACAGTTTGTCAGAGGAAATGGCTCCGAATCCACACCTGCCCTCTGACAGCTGTGTCGTCACGTGATACTGGAAAATAATATTAGTCGGCTTGCAATACCTTATAATTTAAAAGCACTTTACTGAACATATGCATTGGAGTAATGCACAAACACAGAAGAGACATTTGTACTATTAGTACCAGCAATTATGCATCGAAGCAATTTTCGAAAATTAAAAATAACCCTTTTATTATGGATTTCAACCGTAAATTTATATTAAAAAAATGAAAAGCTTGAAAAAACCTATTTACAAATTGTGTAAAAGCCCTCAACAATTTGAAATATTCATGAGAAATCAAGCATAGATGAATGAGTGGTTCCTATTACTGTCGGCATTCATGGGAAATGTTTATAAGAGGAAAACCAATAAGATTTGGATTGAAAATGTGAATACTCTCTTTGCTCCTCAAATGGATATCAATGTTCCATTCAGGTTCATTACTTGATGCGCGGTTACGATACAGAGCTATAAATGATTTGCTATCAGTTTTGACTGAAAAGTCTGAGTACAAGGTATGTACTTCGATAATGGATTTTTTAAGTTCAGGTAAGTGGATCAATACACTTTAGTTTTTTTTTTAATGCATAAAAATATGATAAGAGAAAAACTAAATTAAAATTTTTTTGGTCAAAAAAAATATCTTTTTTCTTTTTTTAAATAAATTTATATAAAGCTCCTATGTTCCAAAAATAGAACACACTAAAAAGAACACTACTACGCGAGAGTCAACATTCTATCAATTTTTTCAACAATAAAGAATTGACCTATGTAACCAATAGCTTGGAATTTCACGGTAGAAAATTGTTGATGCCACTCGGTCTAAAAAAAAAGCTTTTAAAACCTTATTTTTTAACGAAAATGACGCGCTGTTCATTCACTGGGTGGTGGTCATTCACTGGTCGACCCTAGTTTTCTTTAATTTTTCAAAACAACATTAAAATCCCAGTGAATAAACAGCTGGTCATTCACTGGCTTTTCAGAGTTTTTCTGACCCAGTGAGTGACCACCCCATAAATCTAAAATCTACACATTCTATAAAGATTGAAACAAATAAAATCATAGCCTGAATATACATACTAAATGATTCTTTTGTATAATTAAAAAAAATAATTTATAAATACAATTAATACGAATCAAAGTAGTTGTATACACAAAACCATCCTTATTATTTTGGAGCAGAAAAAGAAATGGCGCACGGCTGTAAACATTCTATAATTTTTTACTAGAAAAATACATGACCAAAATAATCAATCAGGTATCAGCTAGCTCAGAATTTGAAGGAAGAAAGCTATTGAAGCCAATTTATCTAAAAAAAAAAATAATTTAGCACCTTATTTTTTAAGGAATACTGCGAAGTGGTCATTCACTGGGTGGTGGTCACTCACTGGTCGGAATACCCTACATCGATTTTATATTTGGTGCACATTTTGAAATTTCTCATTTTCACTTCGAAAATTGGGATATGTTATTTAGGAAGCACGAATTCGGATATCGAAATGTAATGAAGAGTGGAAAATCCAATAGGTTATGATTTAATTCATTAGCTTAATAAAACTGAAGGAAGCATTGCTATATATGTTGAAAATTAGTGTGGTTGCTAAGATAGAACCAATTGGTTATTGAAAATTATTGAGATTAAGGGAGTATATTATTTTTCGAAGGCGCTTTTTTTCAGGAACTCCATATCTTCAATACATACTCAGTTCATCAAACTTCATTAGTTATTTCAATTGTTCATTAGTAAGACAGCATTTTAAAGATTTTTTTCACCACTTTCGGCAAAAAATAGAGAAGAAAACTCGTATTGTCACGGGTTTTGGAAAATTCATTTTTTTACTAAGCTTTGCTTTAATAAATAATAGCTTATGAGAGAATCCTTATTTTCCTAGTTGGTTAGATCCTTGTGTGAATAACAAGAATGTCGTGAGTTAGACTCAATCAAGAGCCAGAAAATTTTACTTTTAAGGGACCATTTCCCCTAGGGTGAATTTTGATCAAAATTTCCAAGAGTATAAAATCTAAATCCATTGTAGGATTTTTACCACTATTGGGTTGATGCATTAAAATCAGAAAACGTGTTTTTTTAAACATAGTTAATTTCGGTATGATAAATATTTTTGCACATTCTTTTTTTTTTTTTTGACGGCGTTTCTTTAATACTTTACAAAAAAACGAAAGTGAGGCATCATTTTAGTTTTTTTACCCCATCGTCAGAGTAAAAGAAACTGACAATTCACATCATTTTAGCTGTATTTCGATATGTTACCCCTTTTTATCCATGTTGAGAGTGAATGCTTCCCACGGGTAAGCTAGTATTACTTAATAGGTTACACCGTAAATTATATTTTTAATGAATGAACTTCAAAAATTTGCTATTCTGTACATTAAGTTTATGTATTATGAAGCATATATTCAGTTGTTGGAAATTGATGAAATACATCACGTAATAGATTATGATACAATTTATCATTTTCAATGGACAGAATCTGAAATAAGCACTGAAAGTTTTAACTCAAATAAAGAACAAAAATTTGTGATTGGAAATTGACTTAATTTAAATACCTTCGAACTCAACCTTTGCACTTCAAATATAGGGTAAAACCTTTCTTCTATCATTGAAATAAAGAACTTATCTTTTCTTATCCTTGCTATACGTGCAAAGGGAAAAAAACACTGTGTGAATAAATTTAATCAAAGCGTAAGTTTATTATTTGATTCTTTTGGGCTTCAATATTGAGCGAGCAGTACAAACAAATTAGTTGTTTGCTTACTTGATTGCACACATTCCGATTGCCGCAAGAAACTTTTTTTGCATAAAGTATTGATTGGAGAAGGATTTCGCAATGGTAATGAAGCGCAAAAAGAAGGTCTGCAGAATTTGATAAAATATTTACGTGTAAGTTTTAGCGTCGTATCTAGTCTAAGCTATAAGGTGGGCTTTAGGGATGGTTAGGAGTACTACCTCTGGAATGGAGGGGGTCTCAGCTTTCTCTAATATTGAAAAACATGAGCATAGGTGTTTTCAGGCAGTTGGGAGTAAAATTTATTAGTGTTCGAAACGTGTCAATCTTTTCCCTAACCCTTTACATTTTCTGTTGCTACCATTTTGATTCATTGTTATTATCACATTGCCGGCATTCCTTATACAGCACTCTCTTTCTCTCTCGTCATTATGACGCACAATTGGCGTCATTCAGTTGCTTCCTGCAATTTGCATATTATTCGTGAAGATGTGTGTAGCCATTTTACGGTTGATTTATTCATTTTAGAGCTCTATTTTCTAGTGATTTTGAATTATCCTTAATTTAGGGACATGAGTGTAAAAAGAAGTTTTCAGTCGTCGACATGTGCTGTTATAGAGGCAGGGACGTCATTTCAAGTTTTTCCAGGGGGGGGGGGAGGGTGAAAACACAATGCAATTTCAACGGAAAACAGCAAAAACCACGCCCACTTATACGTAAATACATTGATTGCTCAAAGCCAGGAGGGGGGCATTGACCCCCTGCCCCCCTAAATAACGGGCGTGTATAGAGGGGCTCATATAAACCTCTTTTTTCCAACTTACCCTGAAAAAACAATTAAAATTACGAAATGCACGAAAAGTAGACAGAAATAACATCTGATTTATAATCTGAAAAAAATATTTACATGTTTGTCAAATTTTTATGCTTTTTCCACTCCTATGCAATTTTAAAAGTGAGAGTAACTTATGAACATGGCACAAAAGATCAAAATTATACATAAACGTTTATCAGTTTATCATAATTAAAAATGTTTTGGGTAATACTATCGGAAGTGTTATCTAATACATTTTTACTTATTTTTCAACCATAATTAAGCTTAATGTAGACATCACAAGTTTAACTTTCCTTTCGGGATAAAGTTGATTCCCAATTGACATCTTCCTTACCTCAATTTTAATTACGGTACTTATGCAATGTTTAAAGATTATTTCTGTTTACCATTGTTGTCTCAATGGTTAAAACATTTATTTTCAGATTTTGAATATACATTTTGTAACTATTTACTTAGTTAGTTATAAATATGGTAATTAAGTAACAGAATCTATTATTATTTATAAAGAAAAGGAGAAAAATATTTGATGTTTATTTTGATCATTTAACATAATAATACCATAAAAAGCATGTGTGTGAATGTCAAAAGTTATCTCTTTTTGCTTTTCTTTTTACTTTGTTTGCATTTGAACTTTCACTGTTTGCTTTCAAACTAAATAGCTTATAACGTTCTTTTAATGAGATCATTTACATAAATAATTAAATGGAAATTGAAGTTATCGTTTCCGCAAAGTATTTAATTCCTCTTTGGGACCTTCCTTAATTGCATTTGTGCCATTTATGTTGAACAAAATATTCCTTCACCTCAGTGCTTTTTTTATTTACTGAGAAATTCACGAATTTCATTAGAAAAAACTCAGGGGATTCCCGGAAATAAATTATAATTAAGTCAAGTTCTTAATTAACTTATGATGGAAATAATCATCAAAATAAAATTTTTGAAGCACTGCAAGAAATGAATGTCGTTTTTACAGTATAATACAGCTGATTTTATAGTACTAAACTGTAAAAATTGCAAATTTTACGGTATTAAACTGTAAAGTTGCTAATGTTACGGTACTGAGCTGTAAAATTGCTAATTTAACAGTTTATTACCGTGGAATTTACGATTTTAAACGGAAACCTCTACTGCCAGTATTATACTGCTGTTTTTGCTGTATAATACAGCTAAAATTTACTGCAATAAACTGTAAAATTGCTAACTTTACAGTAAGAAATTGTAAAATTGCTAGTTTTAGTTTATTACTGTGCATTTTAGTTTTTAATTGGAACCTCGGCTGCCAGTATTATTCTGTAAAAACAACATTTATTTTTTTGCAGTGTGGAAATAACTAATTTAATGATATATATTTCAAATTGTGTAAGTGTATTTTTAGTCTTCAAACTTTTTTTTGTTTTTATCAATTAAAATTGTTAATAGTTGGGTGTGCTTAGATGAAAAGCAGCTTCATGCAACAACTTTTCTTACAAAAGTTTTAAATTTTATTATTTTAAATTACCTTTTGTTGCAAGGAGTTGCTTTTTTTTTATAGTTTTGAATGGTAAGATAATCCGAAAAGATATGTTTTGAGCAATGCATAGTGTGCACGTTTGAGTATTCGTTATGGTAATGTTTGACTAGTAACTGAAATAAACGCCTATGGCTATTGCTGTTGTTCTTGAAATGATTAAGAGAAGATAATTCTTTAAACTACAATGATCAGTTATTTTCTATAATTGAAAAAGTAAATTTTAAATAATGAAACTTTAAGAACTTTTTAAAAATGTAGGTACTGTAAAATGGGGTGTATAGGAACAGCGGGGTCAATCGGAATAAAACTTCCCGACCGTACAAAGAAATTCTTCATAAATATACTATTGGGTATTTTTCGCCATTAATTTTTTTTAGAAAGGCAAGATCATAGGAAGTAGGAAAAAATTACTTTTGTCAATCTGGAAACGCTACTGTCTTCTAAGGAGGGCTGCACGTGGATTGCTAGAAAACATCACATTTTCATAGACTGCAAAACTTCATATGCAAGAACAAACCTACTTATATTTTAAACCTAAGAGTGGTATGTTTCAATTATATATGTATCTGAACAACAGAATACCACATTGGAATTTACAATTGGGTCATAAAAATGAAGAATTCTGACAAATGCCACAGGAAAAATAATTGCGGGGTGAATCGGAACACTTTGTTCTGTTGTTCCAATCAAAACTTATTTGAAGGAAACTGTTTGAAAAATAAGGATTCTAACCCCAATTCTTCTAATCAAGACAAGGGCAAGGATTTATTACTGTTTATCCCTTCTCGTGCGCAACTAGATCTTAGAATGACAAAAAGTTGCAGATTTCAAAAGATTTTTTCTCTAGGAGACTTCTTTTCACTTAAAATACGCGGGGGAAAGTCATATAGACCTTATATAGCAAAAGGCCAGTACACAGACAGTCATGAATAAGCATTAAAATCCTTCAGGACAATCCCCGAAACCCAAAGATTTCAAGAAACTAAAGAAAAGGCAGAGTTCATCCCAGAAGAGGCTATGAAAAAACTTAAGCCAAGTCACAATTGCTAGTTTTAAGGACAAGTACATATTTGTGGACGACACGAGTGACTTCCATTCATGTTAAATCTTTGTATTTCAATTCAAAAGCATTTCTAAAAATAAGTTCTCATTTTTATAAGTTCAAAATCATTTTGATTTTTGACGAATTATAAACGTTTTCTGGTATTGAAATTATACTTTTATTTGACAGTAATTATTTGCTCTTATTCTCCCCCATCAACATTACTCATGTGTGTGAGTCCTATTACAGGTTAAATGGAAAAAAATAAACATTTTAACATGCGTTTCGATTGACCCCTATCAGCGGGGTGATCCGGAACACTCATAATTTCGTATATATTTTAATAATAACTGCTCAAAATGTTTTGTCTTTGCTTGGAATATCAAAAGAAAAGCAAGACCGAAGTTTTTACCCAGAAAAGCAAATTAAAGAAAAATCTTTTAACTACTTTTTTTGCAAACAAAGCTGAAAAGTATTCCGATTCACCCCATTTTACGGTACTACATAAATTTGCAAAAGTGTTGTCATTGCGGAAACCTCCAGGGTCAGATCATTATGCAATTGTATCAAACTCTCCCCCTCTCCCGCAGTATAGAAACCCCAATCCCAGCAATCGTGGACATAGTCCAGTCAAATTAGGCTATGAACCGGACATTCAAAAACTACAATTGCCACCTATGCCAAGTTGTTTAGTATGATAAGGAGATTATGTATAAAAAAGTCCCACGAATTTGAGCGTCGGGTTTGGGAGTTATGGGGGGGGGGGGGCGAAGAAGGGGCTTAAAATGCTGATTATTGCTTTATTTCAGCTCTATCTCAATGACTTCCTTTGCGCGATAATGTTATTATATATAAAATTAAAGATGTTACATATTTCTTATGTTTCAAGTAATATTTTTGCTTCAGTCCGTTCTTCGTGGGGTCGGGGGGATGCCCCCCCCCTTTTCTTTTTTTTTTTGAGCTTTCCACTTTAAAAATGCAAAAGCATATGCGCAGATTATTTTAATGTTTTTTTATATGCCATATTTGAATACATCCCCCCATCCCCCCACCAAATAATGGAAACTATTGACCAGATCGGAGCAAATCCCAGGATTTTGCAGCGTTTTTGACACATTTCAAAGTTTATTTCTATCAAATATTAATCCAGATAAAGTTGAAGGGAGTAAATTAAATGTTTTTGAAACATGAGTTAGACCATCTGTTTGATATCTAAAGCCCACTGTCAACATTAGCGTCACTCTGTGGGCCTACCTGCCTCGCTGGTAAAAACTGAAAACATAGCTGAATTAAAGTAAAACAAACGACAGAAATCTTTTAGTTTAAAAACTGCCTCTTTTGCTAGATGAAGTCTTTTCTTCCTCTTTTCCTACATCATAAATGAATAATTAATTTGGAGGACAAATCTCGTAAGTATTTAACACATACACATATTAAAAATAAAAATTATTTTAACATAAAAACTTAAATGATTACACATTTTTTTTTACCTTTTCACTATACTTTGAAACATTGCTATGAGGTGACTTTTTCATTCAACACGTTATTTTTGTTCACTCATCCATCATCAAACCATATCCCAGACGACCATAGGAAGTTCAAGATGAAAGAGGGAGCAGCGGATGAATTTTTTATAAGCTAATTTTGCAATGGGAGGGCTTCAATTTTGGCATAACCACATGCACTCGGGCACTGGTAAAACAACTTATGTGAGACAACAATTTTCTATAGCTTTAGTCAAAACAGCTGTTCGAGGAGCTTTTGAAGTTTGTTCGAGGTGCTTGCTGTTCGAGGGGTAAAGCACATGATTCCTCCCATAGCGTGGTACATATTGTGACCATCAATAGGCTAAACGTTAACGTTATAGTCCGCGTAATTAAAAACAAACTGACTATTCTCTAGATTGATGTCCTCGTTACAGGTCTTTCAAATCCTATTACTTCACTATATGAAGAGCCCAAACCCCATTTTTGATATTACATTGACAAGTAGACTTGATGCAAATCTCCTGTGTAAGTACATAGCTGTACCGAATTGAATAGGATGTAGAAAGGAACGTAGTCTTGTTGAAGAAATTATCGAATGAGAAATAGCAGTCACTTTCCTATCAATAGCTTTTTTTAATTTGCTTCGTTTGTTTTTTAGGCTTAATAATCTGAGAGATCAGTAACTGGAGAGATTCTGGAATCAACTCTGGGTTTTCGTTTCGTATTTCTTTAATAGAAGGAAACTGGGAACAATTATAAACTTGATTTTTTATGTCTCGTCTTATTGAGCATGGCAGTTGTTTCAATAATTCTCTTTACCTCTTCAGCTTTATCTGTGTACCATTTATTGAAAAGTATTTTGGACACTGTCTCATTAAAATATATTCACACCTGTAATGGTCGTGACATTAATACTGTCCCCATAGTGTTCTACGAGTTTTCTTTTCAAATGTTTGTCATGGTATGGCTCTACACAAGGATTAAGCCGGCAAAATTTTTCAGTGAGCTCCTTGAACGTGTATTGGCATTCATCGTTCTCTTCCAAATATTGGCACCACTTTTTAAAAGTATCTGCTCTTGACGAGTCTTTCCTTGATCTACCTCTATTTGCGGCTTCTGCAGACTTAGATACGTCAAGTTTAAACATGGATAAACCGTATTTGTGGTATCTTCCATCTGTTTGAACTAAGTTCACCGTGTTTTGCAAGTCTGAAAGTACTTCTTCTCCCCAGGAATCGTGTCTTTTCAAGTGATCCTCGCGAATTGCATTAATATATGCTATAGTTTTTGCTTCAAACCAAATTTCTTTGGTTTTATTTCTACACTTGGATACATCTATGCATTTTTTTCCGCACAAAAAGTAAAGTGATTTGAAGTCAAAAGTGGATCTGAGAGGCTTCTGTACTTAACTACTTGCTGATGCAATACTAGGTGGTTACAGATTTCGCGTGTAGTTCTTGCGGCATTTTAAATGTACTTCAGTTGCATTCCTATTCAGATAAGCGTCTTTCGCCCCATCCTCCTTAATTTCACCATTGTTTGCGCAGTATAGCGTATGAAGGCTCTTGTACCAGTAAACCCAAAGTAACCAACCAACCAACCAACCTTAATTTCACTGCATGTCAGTATTGTGCTCCATCCTTTTGCAAATACATTAACTACTATACCGTCAGCATCAGTATAAGGCTCCAAAAATACGATTCATTTTTGCAGTACTTCAAATTTTGTTCATTGTAAAATTCTCACAAGTTTAGCAATTCACTGATTCTTTAACTACATTTTAAAACTTTTTAACATATCTATTTCCTTAAATATGCAATCTTATGCACATTATATTCGGAACTTTTTATATTCAAAGTATTCTAACAACTGAATATTTTATATTTATATATTTACAAAAATTATTAATTTACCAGACTGTCAGTATTAAAAAGCATCTTAACAGGGCAAAGGCAGTGATCATAACCAACGACTGGTCTATATGTCTATCTATTTTAGTACTGATCTGAATGGACACATATATAGACAAGTAAATTAAGCAGCAAAGTGAGCCGCTGAGTGCTCTTAATTGCAAAAGGAAACGAAATTTTTTAGTTTTAATTACGGACTCTTTAAGACTATGATACCCCTTTTTATGAGAAAACGATGATGATACTGGAAAATACCTAGATGTTTTCGGAGTACTTAGTAAATGACCATTTTGAAGTTCAAGCTGGATACCTGCTCTTTTCCAGAACTTTCGACCTTACAGATTTGTCGGGGCTCTGTTCAGCCATGTGTCTTAAATACGAAACAAAAATTGGTAATGTATTATCCATTTGGTATTCATTTTATCGGTGGTCCAAAATTGCAAATGACGGTGCCAAGTACGCAGTAGCAAAAATAATTTAGGATTGCTATAGAAAAATTCATAATAAAACCATCGACAAAAAAAAAATATTAAGGTAGGTACTTCCTATTTATTACCACAACTCTCAAAAATTCAAAAAAATTGCACTCTTGAATTTATTTCTTATTCAGTAATGCAACTGAACTAAATTATTGTCAACTTTTTTGAGATGCAAATAAGGTCCGCCCTTTAATTTATTAGGGGGGGCGATTGGGGGGATGTACTAAAAATGGCACATAAAACATTAAAATATCTGCGCAGATACTTTTGCATTTTTAAAGTGGAAAACTCAAAAAGAAAAAAAAAATTTTTTGGAGGGGGCACCCCCCCCCGCCCCCCTCGAATGACGGACTTGCGCAAAAATATCACTTGATACTTAAGTAATATGTACCATCTTTAATTTTATATACAATAACATTTCCGTGCAAAGGAAGTCATTGAGATAGTGCTCAAATAAAGCAATAATCAGTATTTTAAGCCCCTCCTTCGCCCCCCCCCATAACTCCCAAACCCGACGCTCAAACTCGTGGGACTTTTTTCTACGTTATCTCTTTATCACACTGAACAACTTGGCATTGGTAGCAATTGTATTTTTTGAATGTCCGGATTCGGCCTTTTTTTGACCTAATTTTACTGGACTAACACCCCAGGTTGTAAATCTTGAAAATTCCCTACAATTAAGACTGAGAATCTGCACTGGCAGAGCACAGAGCATGCATGTCTCTTGAACAGATAGGATGTAGTCTGTAATAAAAAGCGTTTACACGGAATATTTAGTAGCAGTCCATTACAATTATCACCATACAGTAGTTAACACGAAAATTATTTTTCTTAAACAAAGTTTTGTCGATGTTTAAAGTGCACTTAGTTATTTTGAGAATCTAAACAGTTTTCGTACATTTAAATCACGTATTTCATACTTTTAACACGTCAAAATACAAAGTAATTTAAGAGTTACTGTATATGTAATTCCTTAATTTGAAACATTACGTATATGTAAAAAGAGTGGGACTAACCATTTCCCCCTGGTACTTTTGGTTTAAAGGAAAGTTATCTGAAAACATTTTACGAAAGTGAAGATTTCGTGAACACTTTTCCATGTAGTAACTAGTGTCCTGTTTCATACATAAAAGAAAGCTTTGCATCAAAAAATTTTAGAAATGATAGGAGGAATCAATTTATCAAAACGAAAAAAAAAAAAAACTCCTGATTTTAATTAATATTCTAAGTACCTTTTTTTGGGCCATTTAATTGGATATTAATTTGTTCTTCATCTTCAGGGGCATGAAGATTGATGGAGAGGGTAAAAGGGTGTATAGAAACTGTTGCAATTGCCCAGATACACAGCTTACACCTTGTCATATCTTTGCGTGTCCAGTTATAAGTGCGAACCTAAGAGAAATCGGTGTATTGCCGTCACTTGTAGACCTTTATGACGATAACATCCAACAAATCGCAAAAGCAGTTATAAGGATCCATGGAGTTATTTAGTTCGGCTAAGTCATATACACGACAAAAAAATCCTCTGCATTATTTTTTGTCTTTTTTAAAAACTTTTTAACGAAACTTTGCATACATTAGATGAAATTTCTCTTAAGTGAGTCTATATTTATATTTTTACTTTGCTTTCTCTTCAACTCCAGTTTTACGTTGCTTAAAACGTTTTTTTAGTTTCCTTGTTAAACTTGTAAGAACTAAGAAACATTTAGATTCCAAAATGAATTTCATACATTTGAAATAAAAATTATCTGCTATATCCGTGGACATTTTATATCTGTGTTTATCAAACGACAGATAAATTCCGAGATATGATTAAACTCAAACGATTAAATCATCAATAATTTCCTCTATCAATGTTTGTAATTTAACGAAAACCACATCATTTTTAAAAAGAAGAGTAGAGGAACAAAGTTTTAAAAAAGAAGAATTTACTAGTTTTATTTACTATTAATGAAATCCACATAGTTTTTAAAATGAAGAGTAGAGAAACAAAGTTTTAAAAAGAAGAATTTACTAGTTTTACTTACCATTAATGAAAGCCACATAGTTTCTAAAAAGAAGAGTAGAGGAACAAAGTTTTATTTCTAGGGATGCATAGTGTGAGAAAAAAACCCGCTAAATGTGCATCATTGCTAAACTTTTATAAAATAAACGCTTGACCGGGACGGATTATTTCATTTAAAGATTCAAAACCCGTATTAATGCATAATCTAGAAACATTGATTATAAAGATCTAAATTATCCAGTACCACGTGCAAATGATTGTGCAAAATAATTTACTAGTTTTACTTTAAGTTTTATATTTCCTATGTGTCATTCTTACCTTTGTATGAGCTTAAATGAGAGAATTTTTAAAATAGTTTCCAAAAATTTCAAATCTATGACATGTGAAAATAATACACCGATGTCATTGTTTATGAATCATTTCATCACTAAATCATACGAAACCATGCATTAAATGATGAATGTCGTTGACATTCATCATTAAATGAGGAATATCAACGATATCACTAATTGATCTTGAGATTCTTGGTTATTGAAATGTAGTGAAATTTCCTCTTCTTTGCACTGAAATGTTAATGAATGTAGTAATGAAGGGGAAAAACCGAGCCTTTTTACGTAATTTTTATTTTGATGTCCAGATAGGAAAAGTTATGGCTTTAAGAATAGCTCTAATTAAAAAAAATAAATAAGAGAGTTCTAACAATTCCGTAATTAATGAAGGTATACAAACTGCAAAAAAATTAAATGCAGCAAAGCGTAAACTGAATTTAATGTGAAATAAACTAAGTTGAAGAATAGATCAAGCTTTGTTGCGCTTGTAAACTATAATATATCGTAAAAAAAAGAAAGTTTTCGCAAACTTTCCCTTTTCCTGCCATTAAAATAGAGCAGTGAAAGTTTTCGTACCGCTGTAGTAAATTCACTTGTATACAGATAAACGATCATTTTTCAATAAGAGTCTTCAACTGAAAAATAACACATGAAACTAATTCCAAGTTATTCCTTTTTAGCAGCAAGTTACTGTGATGTTGAAATGCTCTCAGAATATAGGTATTAAATCATGTATTAATTTAAAATTTGGAAATTTCGTTCAAGAATTTACTTCCTTATTGGCTTTAATGGTTTGTGTTGTGAGATGTTTTAGCAAAAATATTAATTAGCATAATATTTACAAAGTGGCTTTACATTACTTTCGGTTAGACTTATTGCTGTTTAAAAAAATGCTTTTATAAGAAGTGATCGGTACATTGCTTTCGTTTGAAACTATTTCCATCCCGCAATGCAATTAATTAGTATTTATAAGACTTGGTTTTGTTAGAAATACTCGATTGTTTATTATTCTTTTGTTTTAACTTGAAATGTGAGTCGTTTAGAATCAAAACTTTTTTATTTTTATGAGAACTAATTTTTCTTTAAAGAACCATAAATCTCTTTACCATTGGAAAGGCAATAGAAAAAACCCCGATAGATCTCAACAAGAAGTGAATGTAAAGTAAAGGTTTTAAGTTAAAACCAGTTAGATCCATCGTTCCACCTTTTGAACTATATCTATACATATAAGGGAAATGCGGGGCAAAGTGAAGCGGTAAAATATTTTCCCAGTTTGTAGCGCCACCTATATAACAATATTTTGACTAAGTTCCTAGACCTATAGTTGACTACTGTCAGAATAAAATATCTCAAAGATCAACAAAGACAAATAATTATTCATCATTTAAAAATGGGATACGCATATTCCAATATTCGCGGTTTTCAAAAATATTTCCTACTACTAAAAAGTGATAAAATGTTTGTAATTATCATTTTAACTATTACTTGAGATCTTAATTGATTTGTTCAGTTTAGTCCTTATTTAGTTTACATTAAGCATGTTTTGATTTTAAATGTTCAATGCAATTTGTTAAGTCTTCCAGAAGTGTAAAAAGGTTTTAAAATTGACACAAATGTCTTTATTGAACACTACCTGAAGGTTTAAAAACGTTAGTAGGAAACCTATTAAAGTTGTTTTACAATAAAATTTGTCTAAAAATGAGACGCGACAGGTCCCCATAAAAGAAAATATTACCATGGTTTTCAAAAGAAATTTATTGATGACAAAACATGAAATTATTGGATGAAATTTAGTTATATACATTTAATTATGAAAATGTAGAGGGAACGTCCTAAATATGCCCATCAAATATTAAAATAGAAAATAAACATTTGGTACATTATTTTTAACCATAGAAATAACATAAGTCAGACGGTGCACATGAAAATTAACGGAATAATTTATGAAGAAAATTTTTATACCACTAACAGTGTGCATGCTGGTTAAAAATTCAAGAAAAATAAATAAACGACCAAATTAGCCGGTGGCGTAAACATTTTAAGGCAAGTAATGTACGCAACAGTTAACAAAGTATTAATTACATGTCGTAGAGGACAATATGTTTTTGCTTGTTTCTTTGAAAGGAGGAACGAAAAATGTTTATAATAACCTTATGCATCTTTCTCCTTATTTTGAAGGTACTAGAATTTTATCTGTTCACCAGAAAAATCTGTTATAAGCTAAAAGCATTTCTCTATTTTTTAAGCAGGTTGCTCTATTTTTTGGAAGAAAGTACATTTTGAATTTTTATGAGCCCATAACTTTAATGCTTATCTTTTGAATGAAAAAAAAAAAGTACATTTTTACTACTGCATTGTTTTACTTAACTAAGAAACTGAACCGTAAAAAAAATGTTTTTTAATTAAATTTAAAGACTTTGGCATAGCTTAAATTATTTAGCCCCATGTTTTCGAAGAAACGCGTTTATTGTTTCGGATTAAGGAGAAAATTATGTTTTCTTTGCAAAAAAGATTTCAGGAGTTTGAAGCAAAAAACTCGATTTTGGCGCAAAGAATATAGCTGTCCTTACGTTCTGAGTTTTTTTCTCTTTTGTTGGTTTAGTTCAGCCATAAAAATCAGTTTTCAAAAATGTCAAGCTCTTCTATTTATTTTCATCTTTTCCGAAGTTAGTTAATTTAAAAATGGAAAATAAGAATATAAATATTGCAGAGGTTATTGACAAATTTAAACCGTTCTTTAAGTAGTTAATTTAAAGTGTTCGTACTTAAAATAGTAAGCATTCTTTTGAGTTTATTTTATTTAAGTTTTTTCTTTAATTGAAGTCACTATTTTGTTTAAAATTATAAATTGCATTAATGCTGAAATAACTTCGTTTTCTTTCTTTTTTGTGCAAGTTTGTGTTTTATTCATTTTTAAATGATTTAAAGTTTGAGAGAAACAATTTTTGTAAGAAAAAGCATTAATTTACGAGACATGTACTTTCCACTTCATCTTCGTGTTTTATAATTTTTTTTTTGACATTTTAAGAAGAATCGCGACTTTTTTCCTTCACAGACCCACAATTTTTTAAAACAATAAAATTACATTAAAGTTCAAATTACAAGTTTGTTTTCTTTATTTTGTAAACATGGTTTTATTTATCCTTAACTGATTTTGAATTTGAGAAAAAGTATTTTTGCAAGAAATTACGTTAGTTTACGTAAATGTAATTACGTAATATGTAATCACCACAGCATGTAGGGTCTTGCATCACAAAGTTATTTTGACATTTTGAGAAGAGTAGCATCCAACTTTCTTAACAGTGTTGCAGTTGACCCCACTTAAACTTACTGTCAATTGCATGCGATATTCGTCTAAACAGTATGATTGTTATCGCTAGTTGTTGTTTTTAGTAAGATTCACTTCAGAAATTTAACTACAAATTATGCTGTGAAATTCAACCCGTAATGATCTATTAGTTTTATCGTTAAACTTAGTACTCTATTAATTGAAGTTTTGAATTTCGTTAATTGCAATTGTTGATATGAGGTTATTAAAAATTATCGTTTTATGGAATGTTGTGCAATGAAATATATAACCCGAAAAAAAGAAGAAAAAACTAATTGACTTAAAATCCATTGCTCACGATAAAATTCAAACATAATTAGGAATATGTACCTACTCCAAGTTTCAGCGTTCCTTTTTAGTGAAACGTACACTTTTTTAATTCCTTAAATGGATAAAGGATTAAGGATAGCATTAATTACCATATTATACTGACCCTGAAATCAGGAAGACATTTATTGCGGCAAATCACTTTGTATAGACCTTTCTCCTTATTTTTTTGCCCTGATATGGGGATGTGACATGAGAGAAGTGGTTAAGCATGATGGGTTGAGATTCCAGTTGGAATTTCATACCATTGTTTAGTTGAATGCGTCAAAAGGATAGCAAAAAAGCAAGTTTTAAATTGATAACTTCGGAAAGTTCCCACTCACAACCCATCAGCCCGTTTTTAAGTGGAATGGTTCCCTAGTGCTAGGCGCGGTTTTCGAGGACAGACAGTAGGTGGGTGTAGACGTGGGAGGCATGGTGTGTGTGAGCAGAGCTTGTCAAAGAAAGTCAGCTGTGGTCAAAGGAAAGTAATAAGCAATTTGTTGATTTGTTCAAAAAATAAAAAATAATAAAATAAAATAAATAAATAAAAAAATGAATAAATAATTCGATAAACAAACAAATAAAAATAAAAGTGGGTACACTTTAACTAGCTAGAGAATCAATGAAAGAATAGATTACGTTTTACTTCCAATGAAATCTTCTAAAATGGCTTAAAATGCGTGAATTAATTTTTTTTTTTCATTTCTGTTTATTTTCCTTCACAAATCCAAGACCGAATAGTTTTTTTAATTGACGTTATTGACTCAGGTTACTCAATCTTCTTTTGTAAAGGGAATGAATGCTGAAACTTATTCCAAAAAAAATTAATTAAGACAGCAATGATGCTTAGAAAAATGTTTCGAAAAATTTCAACCGGAATATTTTTATTCTTACTATTTAGTAAACGCAAAAGAGACAAGCTGCTGAATCAATAAATTCATTAATAACTTGAAACACACTTAACAAACAAATCGCATTTAATGATGTACTTAATAAAGATAAAATTATTTCATAAAAATTTTAATTTAAAGAAACAAGTGAGATATGAAACAAGAACTTTATTAACATTTTTAGAGTTTAAATGAATTAATAACGAAGAATAAAAATATTTTTTAAACTCAGAACTAATGCTTTCTGTTCTTTTTTAAGTCAATTATTCCCAGCATATTTGGAGAAAATGGATTTAAATAATTTTTCCGCATTCTTTAATTATTTTCCCGCGAAAGAAAAGCTTGGAAAAATATTACGATGCATTTTAAAATAAAGAGGATTACTTTCTGATGCTAAATTTTTACTTTATATTGTTGCCTTGACGACAATTTTCACAACTTGTGATTTTTTCCTTAGTTCTATGTTACATTTGCTAGAAATCAATTATAACGTAGAAATACTTTCATACTTAGAAAAATTTATTATGCATTTCAGTTAAAGAATTAGTTTTCCGGCCAAATCACAAAAGATAAGTAAGTTGTGAGTTTGATATTCGTAAAAATGCTAAGAGCTAAAAAAATTTAATATTTAGATGTATACATAAAACATAATTAAAATGCTTCAGTACTGCTTATTTCTGTAACAAACCATAAAATAGAAAGCGTTCACAGACTGTATTTGATTACAAAACTAAATTTCCTTTTATTTTATTGACTTTTAAACTTGCTGCCCTATAGCTATACTTAAAATATGCTTTAAAAATTAATTCATGATAAATACCACTATCCTAAAAACATGGCGTGGTGTTCTGTTATTTTAAAATCGAGTACTACTTTTAGCTATTAAATTTCTTTTGCGATTACTAAGCTCCCGTCATTTTCAGCAGCAACTTGTAATGCATTTCAATATATTTAAATAAGTATTAATATAAATATTGAAAGTAATAATTTGTTTCACATTATTGTTGATCAAACACAGCTTTAGTACTAATGATTCCAACCTAGAAAAGTTAATATACATTTTCATTATACATTTGAACTGTTAATTGATGTTTTTAGAGAAATTAGATGTTTTTGCTTACAGAATTCAAAACAACCTCTATTATTATTATTACTAGCTGCGTGGCCCGGTGTTGCACGGGCTGTAATGTAGTGAAGGCAGTTTGAGAAATGTAGTTTCTTACCGTGCATTTTACAGTTTTAAACTGGAACCTCTGCTGCCAGTATTATACTGTTGTTTTACAGAATAATACAGCTAAATTTTAAGACAATAAACTCTAAAGTTGCTAACTTTACAGTAAGAAACTGTAAAATTGCTAGCTTTTCAGCTTATTGCTGTGCATTTTACAGTTTTAAATTGGAACCTCAGGTGACAGTATATTATACTGTAAAAACAACAGTTCGTTTTTTTGTTGTGTAGCATTCATTTTAAAATTAGCCACGAAGCAGCTCTGACTCATTTTTGACGGACTTATTGAATACTCTGAGAAGCATGATGATACATCGTTTTATGAGGCTATTGAAAATATTCAATCACTAACAAAGAAGAACTGTTTTAAAATGAAAAAAAAAAAAAAAAAAAAAAAAAAAAAAAAAACAACTTACCGACGTTTTTGTCAAAATTTTAAGGTATATGCTAATGTTAGGGTTATTATTTACATTATTTTTTAATGTATGAATCAGTAATTGTTCGTCTTTAACTTTTAAAAATATGTTTTTACCTTTAATGCTATCGTTTTAGCAATAACTTAAACGTGTGAGGGAGTGTTAGTTATTTTTTTAGCTATTGTATATATACACTAGTATCGCTTTTTCCATTTTTTTTTTGGATTATCTGCAGTATTCTCTTATCAGTGGTTACCTTACCACTCTATTCCGTTGATAATTGGGAGTTAAATGTACTTCATCAAAGTTTCTGGTAATCTAAGTTTACTGCGTTACATAGAGGTATAGTCCTCGCATTTTATGAAGCTCACATGTAAAGAAAAAAGGATCTAACACACACAAGCACACACACATATTTAGAGTTTTTGTGGGTGTTTGTGAAGTAAGTGATGGGTCTTATACAGTGAAATTGCTTTTTGTAATAACATAATAAGCAAAATCGAATAACAAGTTTAATAGGCGAGCAGTTAACTTTTGTTATTTGTGTATCAATATGAGGAAAGATGTACATTAACATTTTTTTGTACCAGGAGTACATTATTACTACTAGAGCTTCATTAAACTGGTCTAAAAGGAGATCCTAGTCGTCCGTATTAATGAATGTACAGATTAACCCATTAATGCCTAGCGTCCCTTTTTAGGAATGGACCAAAAAAGGGTCTGAAGTTCCCCAAAATGAACATTTCAACGAAATAATAGTGTTCAATTAGTACCTTGGTATTGTTTCAATTCTTTATAACAGATTGCAACACATAACCATTATGAAGTGTGTTCTGTAGCAGTTTTAATATGATCTTTATCAAAAATTACATCGTTCACAATCTCAAGAAAAAAAAGCTAAGTTTTCAAAGTTATTCCCAGCTTCCCAGTTTATGTTAATTGCTGATTGTATTTATTCTTATAAAATGTCGTTTTAAACATTATATCGTAGGCAGAAAAAAATTTTAGTCAAAAAAGTATGTACCCTCTGGGGCCTATCGTAACTTTTAAGGGACGATTTTTCTTTCCTTAATAAAAACATTATTTTTTAAATAATATTTTTTAAATTTTTTTCCTGTCCGTTAAACACTGTTTGTAACCAGTATACAAAATATCTTTGGGAAAAAAATGTCAGGCATTAATGTGTTAAACAAAATAACTTGTAAATTGAGCTAAGATACAAAAAAAATCATTGTGTACAGTAAAAACTGTAGTTTGAGTTCAAGAGAATGACATATAAAACCGCATTAGTAAAGATGACAAAAATACATGAAAAACTTGTAAATACAGCCTACATCCTACACCATTGCTTTAACTCGCCTTTAATTGATACAGTATGTACATCTAAATTACTGTCCGGAGCATGCGAAGTTCGGTTTAATAGCGTTCGGATTACTCATAGCTTACTGTGCGCCCAAAATACTCTCACAAATCCCATTTTAAATGTAGCTACGCCAAAAGCGTAACCATGTATCGTGGAAACTTTTCTTTTACTGAAATGTTTAAAGTCTATTTATAGCGTGCTTATCTTTATTGATTTCTCAACATCTTTCTCAGTTAAGGCATCAATTTGGAAGAAAATAGCAGCATGCTGATAACGATATGATTCTGAAAATGATGAGCAGCATTTAAGAAAATGCCTTCTATATTTCACCAGAGTTGAGAATTTAATGATTAAGCAATAGATTTTTATTTTATCTGAAGAGTTTGAGAACGCTTTTTGTGAAGAGGGTATAATTTACTTCAGTTCTCTCCTCTTTGCACCTAATTGTTTCTAACAATATACCTTGCGATACCCAAGGTAAGATTTACTCGTACTTTTACTTTATCGAGGTCTATTAAAAGTTTTGGGTTTCGTTTCATAATTAATGTCAATAGAACCGGTTAAATAAAGAAACTTGAAACAGCTTTTAAAATCTTAGATAATGACATTAGAATTATATTTTGAATAAAATAAATGCTATCCTTATTATTCAAAAGTTAAATGCATATCAATCTGTTAGTGATGTTTCAACAAGAGATGTAAAATTTCCTGAAACTTTTTATATTACAAAAGTAAATTAATTGTTGTTGATTTCACTAAGCATTCGTTTTGAAAGTGGTTTACGTGTGGTTGGATTTTTTTCTCCTTTATCCATTTTGCCCCGAAAAAAAAAAAATCAAATTCTCCCCTTTTTGTGTTATTTGTAGTTGACGGTTTTTAAACAAAATATTTTTCCATTGTTGTACTAGAAATAGTCGAACATGTATTTCCTAAACTGCTGATTGCTTGATAGTTTCTGCTTGATTGGTTGCTTTCACTTTTAATCTACAGATTCACCTTTTTCTTCTCTACTATTGCACAGCCGAAAGGAAAAATATGTTTTTAGCAGTCGGGGTATGTTTGTGTGTAGGGGTGTTCCACCATAGCTCCTGAACCATTCATCCGATTTTGATGAATGATGTGTCAATTGTTTTGCTATTAAGACTCGGGTAACATAGGCTAGTTAATTAGTCAATCAACAATTAATTATTAGTTTTTTCGAATTTCACGCAGCATTTTTGCCTCATACTAAAGCATTTTTGCTCGGAAATGAGGGCAAAAAATGGTTGCACAAATAAGTACTATAAGTTGATAGAAAGCTATGGTTTATCTGCATTAGACAAACTTGTCCGAATGTTCTAAAGTAATTAGAACGTGAGTTATAATTGCTTTTTACTAATTGCATGCCAAAATCTAGGTGAGCCTTTAACTGGAATTTCATTGCTGATCACGACTATTGTTGAAACAAAATGCATTGATTAAAGTCATCTTCAATTTTAAAGCAACATATATATGGCTAGCTGCGTGGCCCGGCATGAAAATTTGAAAATAAAAATTATGTCAAATGACACGTGTCTTAAAAAGTCCTAATTGTTTTCTATACTTCAACTTCGCCCACACGCAGAAAAGCTGAAAAAACATACCTTTTTGAATTGACTTGAGCCTTGAACGTTTAATACGAAACGGGGAAATGATATTAGCAATTCCAGCTATCTGCCAGGGAGTTGAGTTGATACACTTAATACTCGATGGAATTGATGAAAGACTTGGAAAATGGAGTTTTAAATTAAAATTAAAAAGACAAAATCAGGTCTTAAATTGAAATAAAAAAATAACTACCCATCGGATTTTTTTGAAACTGGCCTCTAAACTTTCCCAGTACCAAAAGGAACAAACGGTGAAAATTTCAGCCAAATCTGCCCGTTATTCCATTTTTATACATGTAGATTAAATATTAAAGGCCAAAAGCTTTGCAATTGTTCTGAGCTAAAAAGCATTATTTGCCTTGTTATAATCATCATAGGAGGGCCTAGAAACGCCGTAAAATAAAATGCTTTTAAGAGACGAAATGAAGAAAAGGGAACCAACAATGAATTTAAAAGACGTCGTCATAGTAACGCAATAAAACGTTAATAATTTGACCAGAAAAGAGGTTTTCTAACTTAAAGTTCAAACGCTTGTAACTTTTTTTTAGTAGAGATAAAAGCTTGGTTCTTCGACTGTAAGTCGAATCAATTCTGGGGTTAAAAATGTCGCTCTATCCAGTGGCGTAAAAATCAAAACTGTGGAATAATTAGGTTATTTTTTATTGATGGGTTTAATGAACTAAGTATTGCAAGAAATCGGGCGAAGCCTTGCAAAACGCAAGTTTAAAAATTGAATAACTCGTGCTGTGTTTAAGTTAGAGAATCAGAACAAACTGCATAGGAAGGAGAATTTTTTTTTTGCTTCCAACGATATATAACATGCATATGTGCAAGTAATTTTTAACCCCAGTATTCGGCGATTTATATTAAAATTGCCTTGAAGTCGAATAAAAAAAATCGCTTTTCGAATCTTTTGAAACATAAGCTCATGTTTCAATCTGAGAATGTACCTTTTATATTCAGTAAGAATTTTTCAAATCGGTTCAGTGGTTCCGGAGATTACCCGGAACATACATACCTACGAAATTTACCCTCTCTCTTTATCTATATATAACATTATTATTTTCAGTTATAACAATAACTCCTATAGCCTAAAGCCTTCCTGGATAAATGGACTATTCAACACAAAAAGAATTTTTCAAATCGAAACAGTAGTTCCTGAGATTAACGCGTTCAAGCAAACAAACAAACAAACAAACTCTACAGCTTTATATTATTAGTAAAGATTTTCACTCATGCTGGAAAGTAAGAAGTAATACTCGTATGTATTTTTTTTGTCATATCATAGGTTGAAACAGCAAATATTAAAATAAATAAACGTTTAAAAACTGTAACCCGACTACAGAAAAAACAATAAAAAGTAAGAAATAAAAAAAAATTAAAAACTGAAACCCGACTACGTACAAACCACTGAAAGGTAAGAAACAAGGTAAGTGCTATTTGATATCATATATTAAGAAAAACAAGTCATTTGATATGTTAACTATTCTTACTTATTTAATTTTTTGGAACCCTTTGTCTGTTATACTTTAATAACATTATAATTCAATTTAAATGATGTAGTCGTGAGTTGTCAACTACAGAAAATCAGTTTGATATTTAACATTATAACTTAACTAGCGGTACCCGCACGGCTTTGCCCGTGGTATAAAATTAAAAGTTCATTTGTAAAAAAATGATATAGCAAAAAAAATACTCTATTTTAGTTATAATTCAACTGTAATTCCTTCAAAGTATGATATAAAAATTTGGTATGGACCCTACACTACTTCCTTTTACGTGTAAATTTCTTAGTAGATGCCTTAAGTGCTAAAATAGTGCTTGAAGTGAGTAAGATAACAATTCAAACATTTGCATCCCTAGTTTGCCACGAAACAATGCAAAAAAATGTTTTACAATGATTAATCTCCTAAATATCACCGATTTTAACATCATTCAGTAGATTTTTCGCAAAATATCGCCAATAGCGCCAAATTGAACCCAAAAAATTTTTTTTTCGCTAAATTTATTGCCAACTTGGCGATATGTCGCCAAATTGGCGTCAAACACTTGGTGACCAAAAGCTTGGCGAGATATCGCCAAGTGGTCGCGCCAATTCATATCACTTTGGTCTGCATTGAAAGCCCTGATTACCCCATAAAAGGGGTAAATCACCCCCTTGGGGACATTCGAATGCAACCCCAAAGATAGGTGCACAAAAATAAGCCAAAAGAAAAAATAAGAAAAATTTTGTTGCTCACAGAAACCAACAGAAATCTTACCAAAGTTTAAAAGAAGAAGAAAGTTTTCTTTCCTAACTTCAAAAACAAAATAATACATTTTCCGAAATGACATACTTTAGAAAGAACGTTGCAATATCGCAATAAGATAGAAGTAAATATACTGAAATAGAATTGAATGCCAAATTGTAAAAAAGTCGCCAAGAAAATAATTTTTAATATTGTCTTTCATTATTTATTAAATGCAATTATTGCTGCAAATTACAGTCCAACAATAAATAATCACATTGCAAAAGTATATTTGGAGCAATTTTTTCTTTTAAACTCAACTGATCCTAAAAATTTTAAGTATTAGTCATAGAAATTTCGTGCATTATTCTTCACAATGATAATAAAAACAATAAACATCGACAAAGATCAACCAGCAAACGATAAATTAAAAGCTAAATTCGTTCACTCAAGCCATTTGCTGCAATTTATATTGAAATAAATTAATAATGAAGTAAAATATGTTTTGCAGACGATAAATTTAGAATGGTATCCTGTATTTTAAGGAAAGGACTCGATTTCTCATTTGATTGACAGGTGCCATCTTATCACGGTTTTTAATATTTCATTTGACTAATTTTAATAAGGCTTGGAGTTTGGATTGTTACAAAAACAAATACATTTTTAAAATTATTAAGGGAAAAAGAACGAAATAAAAACGTAACCATGGTAACAACATGAAAAGTTGATTTCCGTTGATAAAATAATTCATTTCATCTCTATTTTCAAACAAATTTTATTCGCGAGCAAAGCCATTTTAGAATCGTTTGGCTTGCTTTACTGAAGGTAAGCCTTGAATTTCGGGATTCTAAAAACAATTGTTACAGCTCTCCTGATGATCGTAGAAACTTCGAAAAAACGTCATTTTGTGCAGAAAATTTCAAGCTTTCGAATGACATAAGACTTGAAAATGTGTATGGAATATTTCTTCCCTATTTTATCGAATTTCCTCTAAGAATTCGAATAGAAAAAGAACGAAATGGAATGTTCGAAAAATCGCTTCGAGGTGCAAAACTACATGCTACAAACTAATTTTGTGCCAAGTGGCATGAAAATCGACCGAACGGTTTTGGCGCTACGCGCGTAACAGACAGACAGACAGAAAGAAAGAAGGACAGACAGAACCACCTTCAGCTTTATTATTAGTAGAGATTTAGCATTCTTGTGTACCAAACTAGTATTTTTGATTATTTATCAAGATGAAATGCTTGCTTTTTATAGTTGACATTGCTTAACTATAGCATTTGAATTGAATTATAACATTATTATTGTAGAACTGACAGAGGGTTCCAATAGAAGTAAACAAATAAGAATAGCTAACATATCAAATGCCTTTTTTACTTAATAATACTATGATATCAAATAGCACCTACCTAGTTTCTTACCTTTCAGTGCTTTTTATGCAGTCGTGTTCCAGTTTATAAAACTTTTTATTATAAACACGTTTGTATGTTTCATTTAATGTAAAATATTTGTGCTTTATTGGCTATGTTAGAAATTACCAGAGTTGACTGGTGTTTTTGCAAATCATAAGAAAATTTAAAATTTGCTCTCAACTAATGAACAATTTTATGTTCATATTTTATGTTCTCGATAATGCGTGCTGTGGTCCGCACCTATAAAGCAGCTTTGAATTCGTTGAAAGATTTACTCTGGAGCCTTAAAAGCATAACTTTACTTTCATGAAATGGTTCTATGTGATGAAAAAACCCTCTTTTGTAAAATTCATGATTTATTTTTCACTACCTACAAAATAACTACTATTAAGGAAACATAACCTTTTTGTCATTAATCATGCAATATATCTTCATTTTGAAACAATCTTAAACCGTTTCAGACATCAGATGGAGTTTTTCAAAACAACTTCACCTAAAAATTCCTCATAAATCACAGTTAGAGAAAATCTAAATATTATTATCTTCTCATTTTTAAATCTATTGCTTGGAAATTCTGCATCTGATATCGAATATCGCCTGCAGTTCTGCTGTTATAGTCTACCAGAAAGAGACGTATTGAGTTGCGAGCGAAACCTGATGATGTTTCTGAGCTGTTTCAAAGAGATTTATATTTTCTTTCGTTTCTAGAAATAGGTTGGAAATCCGTAAATGATGTGTTTCATTGCTTTGTAGCGTTTTGGTTTTTGAATATCAACTGCAGCATGGTTGCAGCGATGGCTTGGATTGTAAAATAGATAACTCCTTGATAGGTAACTCTTAAGAAGGTTATAAAAATAAATTTAATTTTTAATCCCGTTGTGTTGTCAGCGGGTTTCCATACAACTAACATTTTTCATTACTCATTTTTTCTACTGAACCAGCGTGAAATGAAAGTTACGTTAAGGCAACGCCTCCTAAATACTAAATGTCAACTGTTTTCTGGTTTTTAGCACAGAGCAAAATTTCTCACTTGGTTCACGACGCACTGCGGATCTATCGGAGTTCTTTTAAACAGAGAAATTAACGATTGGTTGATTTCTAAATTTAAATTTAAAAGTTTACCTATCAAAGAATTTAATCCGAATATTGTTTGGATTAATCATCATAACAGCAGCATCATCGGATTGCCGCAAGATGGTGCTCAAAGTAGAACCAATGTCCCCCGTAGTGATGGAAATGTAGTAGGCATTTAGTGTTTAGGAGGCGGTTGGTTAAGGGAAGAGAAAAGAAACTCGACGTGGAGTTACCTAGATTTTTTCGTCAAATCTCTCTATATGTTTTTTTTAACATTAAATATTGTCTTGCAAGATGTTGTATTGCCTAAAAAAATAAGACAAGTATCCTGTTCGTAATACGATTGAATCTCGTTGACAGGAACTTATAAAGCCTTCAATCATTTAAACGTTTATTTTCATGAAAATTTTTTCTTCTCCAATGCACGACGCAAAGCGATATAGAATGGGGGTGGGGATAAGTTTAACGTGTGAATTTGTGTGTTTATCTTTGGCATCGAATAAGATTGTTAATTGTTTTGTTTGAAAAGTAATTTGATCGAGAATGTTCTTGGGAATGTTTTTGACCGACATACAGCCTGGTGGTGATACGTGTTGCTTGTTTATTTTCCGTTCATTTTAGAGTTTCTCTTTGCACGTTTTGTCCGTGTGGCAACAGTAGAAATATATTTAGTTTTAAATTAAGATTTTTAGAATTGGGTTGAATTTACCATGCTTTAAAAAATGAATTATTATTGGCGTCAGATAATAATGTATAAATATCTACGTGTAAGTAAAAAGGTACGATTATTGGAGTCAGATAATAGTGTGTAAATCTCTACGTGCATATAAAAATGTATATAGTCTGTAGATTAATGTTATTAATCTAGAATGTTATTAAATTTTACTGAGTGAGAAAACATTCAGTTGAAGAGAATGTAACAAATGCAGCCTGCGAAGCTGATACATTTGGCCTGCTCTTTCTAGAAAAGTCACTTGATCAAGAGTGTTCTCAGTAATTTATGTATAACCAGCAATCTGCGGTAAGTATGGTGTCCAAGCAATTGATACATGTGACCCGTTGTTATGTTCAGTGCTACGATTCAAAACCTGTTAACTGGAACTGCATCTTAATAATATTTTTCTACTGCTTTCTAAAATAAAGGTTGAAAGTTCAGAAAATATTCTAAAGTTAGGTTTTAAAAGTTAAATTTAACTTAAAAAAAATCAATGTCAAAATTAATGCAAAATTTTTTCACCTGAATTTTAAAAAGCATAAAACATCACTTATTTGTTGTTTGCAAACAACTGTTTTTTTTTCTCTTTCACCTTGTTTTCATTTCTCACAATAAAGCTATTGAATATGAAAAGTTATTATGGGAAGTATTAAGAAAGTATTGAGAAATAGTTTCTGCTTCGACAAAATATTGCCTCAAGCATTCCTGATCTTCCAAAGACTTTCACAATAGTGGATTTTCAACTTTCAGAATTTCTCTTCATCACTGTCATTTTCTTCTTGCGCTGCATTCCAGCTTTTGGCCTTTATGTTTGCTGAAATATTTCTGACAAATCGTCATCATAGTTTAATAAATCGAGTAAAAAGAAATAGCAGTTTCTTCTAACACCTAGTTGTTGTCGTAACTTCTCTGCAACAATTACAGCGATTTCAGAAGTGAAAGGGAGAAAAAAAAAATATGAAATAATGCCAATAAAATTATAGACTTTCTTTCGTTGTTTATATTTTTAAGGAAAAAAGGTTGTGAGCATATCAAAGCGGTCTGAGTAAAATAATTTTTATTGAAATAATTATTCGGAATATTTTGAAAACTTAGAGTGTATGCAGCGAAAAATCACAACTATGTTCAGAATGATATACAGCTCACTAAGGGCATTTGATTTACAAATCTTTCCGGAAAGCATTGGCGAAATACTTCATATAAGCTAATAACTGTATTGTTAAGTAAGTTGTGGCTCAGTTACTAGATAATATAGTTAAATTTAAAAACCTTAACTAAATTGGTCCAACCGGATCCTAGCCTCTTGTCAAAAAACGTTAATTAATGTTTAGTATGTAGGAAGGGTTAGCAATAATTTAGATTTAGTTTTTCTTAAAATAAAATCAATAGTAATTGACACGACTATAGTTGTTGACACATATAAAGAAGAAAATAAGTTAGCAAAAGAAATTTTAAAACTACAAAAACGACAAGAATATGACTTTAAATATCAGAATGCAATTGACTTCAAGCTTTTTCGTAGCTAATCTTCTTGCACCTATGCTTCTCTTGTTAGTACAAATATCTTCTTTTTTAAGTATAAGTTACGATTGCAATGTCAACTACTGTCTGATCTTCTTAGCTTAAACCTTCCGCGTATTCACGCATGCGTCAAGTCTTCTCTGATCTTACCAAAAATAGGGGTGATAGGTAAGAACAAAAAGGGGAAGAATAATAAAAAGCATTTTGAACCGTATCAAACAAGGTACAACGATGCTAATTTCTAATTCACAGTTTAGTTGAATAGGTCAAAAGGATATAGAAAATGCAAGTTTTAAATTGAAAACTTCGGAAAGTTATCACCCACAACCTATCTAACTATTTTTAAGTGGAACTGTTTCGCGAGTTCTACGCGCGGCTTTCGTGTACAGACAGTATTGCTGGTTATGCAGTGTAACTAGATACACAACAATGCAGTGGCAACTGCTGTCTTGCTGTCTACCATTGGAAGCGGAAGAAGTAGCGAATTTTGGAAGTAAACAGGGGAAAGTCGTTTGGCGTCATATTAAAATAAGACATCTTGCTCTCGTCGATTAGAAATGGCGGTTGTTTGTTTTGAAAAATTTACAGTGAGCCTTCATTTACATACATTTTAATAACAATTTATTTTTGCAAATAGTTTTTTTCAGACGTTTGCTGGTTTAGGGGAATTTTGTTTCTCATGGAACCGGTTTCTACACTGCAAAAACTAAGTGTTGTTTTTGCAGTATAATACTAATACAGCTAATTTTATAGCAACAAACTGTAAAAATTGCTAATTGTACAGTAATAAACTGTAAAATTTGTAATTTTACACTGATAAAATGTAAATTTTGCTGATTTTACAGTAAAAAACTGTAAAACTGTTAATTTTACAGTTTATTACCATGCATTTTACAGTTTTGAACTGGAATCTCTGCTGCTAGTATTATACTGTTGAACTTACAGTATAATACAGATAATTTTGTGGTAAAAAACTGAATTTTTGATTATATCCTGTGTAATTGCTGCTTTACAGCATTAAACTGAAAAATTGCTAATTTTACAGTTTATTACTGTGCATTTTACAGTTTTAAACTGGAACCTCTGCTTCCAGTTTTATACTATAAAAACATCAATTTAACAGTTTATTTTTTGCAGTGTAACTGAGCATTCATTTAATACTACAGCTACGGTTTTGCCATAATACTGTTAATACTTATTTTCTTGTTTTGTGTAGTTTATTTCTATCGGATATAGAGAGTTCATTTAATATTTGAAAAATTTCTTGGTGTATAAGCCTTGTCAATCAGACACATTATCCTCTGCTACATTTAGAAGCTTAATTTACACTTGCGATTCTGGGGAAAAAAATCACGATTTTTTTTAATGCGTAAAAACAGTATATTCATTTCCATTCGAAGTAATAATTCAATAATTTTAATAATTCAAACTGAATAGAATGCTTAAAAGGGAAAGACAGCCAATTAAAAACAAAAAATGCTGCGGAGAGCAATGAACGCAGTAAGAATGACAAGTCGGAGTCAGCAGAGTATAAGTCATGTGAGCGCATAATGTTCATTTGTGAGGCCGTCTCTCAAATGAGATAGTCGTTTAACTATAAACAGATACTAAGTATTTATTTCCCTAGAGGTTCAACCATTCGTAGTTTCAAATGAGAGATATTACATTTTATCTTTCCGTTTTTGCCATTTTGGTGAAAAATCGGGCGAAATACTTACAATTGAATGCCAAACAGGCAGATGAAGATATTTTTTAACCCCCGACGCACAAAGGAAGGGGGGTTATGTGCTTGACGTGTATGTGTGTGCTTGATCTGTCTGTGGCACTCTGCAGCCTAAATGGATGGACCGATTTTGAATTTTTTTTATTCGAAATGGGAGTTGATCGAGAGTGTTCTTAGTTAGGTTACGTCTTCGGATGGTATTAATTAAAAACCTTTGAAAGTTTTTTTGGGATTTTAGCAGGGAAAACACATTTCAAAGCTTAAAAGAATAGCACCAAATAAAAGAGAAAAATTTTCTGCGTCTGATACGATGTAATTGGATCTTCCATGTACTATAGAACGCGAGTTGTAGCCTTTTTTTTTTAGCAAATGCAGTTTAGCCTTTTTTCACGCGATCGGAACCGTTGTCATTGTTGGCAGACAAGAAAAGCAAACTCTTATAATTTATTAAAATGTTTATCAGTTGCCCGTTTATATTTTTTTAACAAATAAAATACTAGTAATTGATTTTATAGTTTTAGGCTTTTCAAAATGCTTTCAATTTTCCCTCTTGATTCTGTTTTTATTTTTTTAAATTTTAGTTATATATTATAGATTTAGCTAAAATTTTGTATGATAAATAAACTTGGTAAGAGGCAACATTCAAACCATATAGGATTTTTAAATTTCTCACTTTTTTTCACTCCACCCTATATACTATATAAATACATATATTTATATACATCCACACCTAAATACTGTACATTTAAAAGCGGAAAAAAATGTTCCGTTTTTAGCATTGTAATTAATAATTATGGCAATTACGAAATCTTCTAAAGAAGAAAAAACTATTTACATTCGTTATAAAATAAATTTTTTGTAGTTTTCTTATATTTCTTATTTTCCAAAAAAAAAAAAAGTAATAAATATTAGATTTCACGACAATATAAGATTAAAGTCAATGAATTCATAAAAAATACTTTTTTTCCTAAGGTGTATGCCATTAGCATAAAAAACCTTATAAGGTAAAGACGGGAATGTTTCATTAACAAGTTATATGAAATGTAATTAATTGCATAAAGATTTTATTAAGGAGAAAAAATAGAGTTCAGTAATGAAATAATGGTTCGCTTTAATTAAAACTTCCTCGTCTTACAGCTATGAGACTTGCTTTTAGTTTACATTTTAGTTCATGTTTTGATTTGTAACAAAAGATGTGTAGAATCGTGTAGATGAGGTAGTACCTCTAGAATTAAAATTTGTTAAAATTTAAACAGCCTGGATTTGCATAAAATTTGTAATACAAAAAGTTTTCCAAAACTGAAAAGAAACATTGAGCTCTCATGATATTTTACATACAAATTATTGATCCCCGGGGTTAAAAAAAGATAAACCATAATACTATCTCATATCTATAATAATATTTCTAAGAAATCACAATTATAATTCGCTTATTTTTCTATTTGCAAAAAGTATGTAATGCCTTATTGTTACTTATTTTATTTGAAATATATTCTAGTCAGTCATTGATATTTTATAACATTTCAACGGAAGGGAGTATCACACATAAGAAAATTTGTTTAACTCAGCACTTTATTCAGCCGAAACTTTAACTTTTATTTCGACTAGGGGAAGACCGCCTATATTGGACCCCCTAAGAACAGGAGGCCTGTGTCGCTCAATGTGAAGCAAAACAAAAATACAAAATAGGGCATCGAGAGCTAAATTTAATCAGGAACCGCCATAGGAGCTTATATTTTCTAAAAATATGGAAATTATTTTTTAAAAAATTATCTTACAAAAAGTTGCAAAAGTTCAATTTAGGAATATATGCGCCTATATTGAACCATGCGCTTCCTAAATTGGACCGTACCAGGAAATCATAAAATAATTTATATTTGAACTATATATCTTTTTTCCAGGATTTGCAATAGAATTTCTTTTGCTTCGGTCTCATTTAGGCAGTGTTGATACACTCACCGATGGCATTTCATGCATTTAATCATGTTTTGCGCTTCCTCTATGACAAATATTGCAATAACAACTGTTTCGTGCAGTTTCATGCTTATTCTTGTGTGACTTTTTCTGTGCTATGCTTCTTTCATACGGTGTTAGGATGATTGCTGAGATAGCCTTCCTTTTTGTTCTTTCTATTTTTTAGGTAAATTGATATGTGAGCTTGGCCTTTACAAAATCATAGTTGAAGTTGACGATCATGCTTTGATGAGAACTATCCGCTGATTATGCACAGCTTGTACTAATTTAAGTCGTAGCTAGTTCTTGTACATGGTGTGCAACAGTACAACTTACACCGAACATGTAGCCTGCTCACTTTGAGTAGTTTTATCTGGACTACTTACCTCGAACTCTGCTCCAGCCAAGTCATTGCCGCTAAACACATGTCAATTAACAGGACTAACTCCTGTTCTTTAGCATCAACTCACTGCATTTGCCATAGCCTTGATTGAGGTTTACCCATAAGAGTTACCAAACAGTTCTTCTATTCGATATTGGGTAATGAGCCTCATTGGATGTTCTCGCATCCATGTATCACACACTCGATTAAAATATGTAGTCAAAGGCTGAAAAAAGATAATATCTTGCATGGTGTGCTTAAAGGGAAAGCATTATTGTATCGCTCTCGTTAACCAAGTTTATTACATCTGTGCTCTTGGTTTAACGGTTTTGATGAAATATTGTATCAATTGTGTGAATTATCGTTTGTGATCCAACCTTTTTTTGAACAAGCATATTGCTCACCATGGGGTGCTTTTATGACAAGCACATACTTGGAACGTATTATTTTGAAAATATGCATGGGGAGGGAGGGTGGTGTAGCAATTATGTTGCACTCATGCAGCAAATAGCAAGTGTGTTTCTAACACGTTCACCACACATTAGTGCTCCAAACTGGTGTTTACCTTTATACGTCAATATATTTAGGGCATTTGGACTGTGAAAAAACCGGTTTCATCTACATTGAACATTTTAGTAGCATATTAATTGTTTTTTTTTAAATCTTTTCGAACAAATCGAAGAATTTCATTTTTTTTCCTCGGTAAACCAGTATAAATTTTATTTAAATTAATAGCTATGTTTAACAACCTGAAACAGCAACTTAATGGAAAGAGAAAAAAAAATATTTCAAGAATTTGCAGCTTCTAGAAAATGTGCGTGATAAAAAAAATGAATATCGTGAATAGGGGTTAAAGTATGCTTAAAATAACTTGATGGAAATAACTACGCTATTAAATCAGATGAATCAATTATTTAATGTTACAATTAATAAAAAGTCTTGCTTAAAATCAGATCCTTAAATTGGACCACTGGTCCAATATAGGAAATTTTTTTCGGTCCAATAAAGGAAAACATGCCATTTTTTATTCTTCAACTTATTTCTCTGTCAAAAATTATCGCAATCGCTCATGTAAATTCATAGATGTGATCCTCATTAAACAAAGATTGTCATGCTATAACAGCAGTTTACCTCAGTTTACAAGTTTTAGTACTATCTTACTAGGTACAAGTCCGCAAAATAAGATTTTACACGTTTCCAACATAAATCATACCGTAACTCACGCTACGCAGTTCGAAGACTGGTGAAACTTCATACACATTGATTTTATTCCTAAAACTTCATGCGTCTACCGTCAAAGTGTAGTATAGAGCTTTGTATTAGATTTTAAGCCCGAAGTCCAATTTAAGCAGTGGTCCAATATAAGCGGTCTTCCCCTACCTGCCAGAAATAGCATTGCACATGGATATTTTACAGCAGAAAATGACTGGAGAGTTGAAGTTGCTGTTGAATTGGAGTTGTGTTGAACGAATTTTCCCATGTATGATACCCCCTTTACACATTTATCTTTGAGCTAAAATTGAAAGCGGTAGGGAATCCAAGACAGAGATATAAGGTCACGTTGAAAATATGTTTTAAAAACAAAAAAAGGTTAGTTACGAAAGCTGACAGTGTTTCTTTGAATATATTATAGCTTAGTAGTCTCAATTATATAACGATATCGCAGGAAAACAAGAAGTTACGATAAGGACGAAACAAGTCTACTTTTTAATGCCAACATTGGTTTGAAAAAAAGGTTTTTCATTGAGATAAGATCAAAATTTGCTTTGTTAATTGCTTTATATAGACAAAATGTTTTACTCTGAACAATAGCAGAATAAGACCTTAGAAACTGCACCTTAGCTGTATGTTTTTCTTAATGGCGTCCGATTTGGCTACGAATATTTCATTCGATAGTCGTGTACTGTTTGTAAGTGAGTTGATTTTTCAATCACACTAGGAAAACTGGTGATTAAATTCTTCTATTCGATTGTCTTTTTTTTAAGTTGTATTATTTTCTTTTTTTTTGATTGTACGATATTTTTTTCCTTTCAAGACGCACTCCACCCACCTGGTGGCAGGTTCTGAGTTCTATCTTAAAAAGGAACCAGACGTTAACTGCGGTCAAAAATGAAAATAAAAAGTAATTCACCATTGCTCAAAAGAAGAAGAAGAAAGAAATATCTTATTGTGATTAAACCAGAACAAACCTGAGACATGCGCAGGTTCGTGAAAGGTTTCTCCTAAGAAAATCAAACAGTACTGCAACCACTCCGCTAGCTAAATCCTATCAATGATTATTAGAATACATTAGTTCATAATATGAGACGATGTTCACCATGCAGATTATGTTAAGTTTGTAACTTTAACACGTCAGGACTTGTAATATATTGCAATATTTTTATCCTCAAATTACTGTATGTATGTAATGTAGGCGGTTCAAAGTTTAATTTTGCATAAAACAACGTGCAATTTACGTACGTACTAGTGAGAAATATATACTTATGTTCCATAGGGTAGACGAACCAGTAAATGAACACCTGGTATTTTTATTCATTTATTTATTTTTATTTTTGGAAGAAACAAGATTTTAAAACAATTTCATAAATAATTTCGCAGTAACTTTTTCTACACATTGCCATACAGAAAACGACTAGAAAATGCTTTGTTTGTTCATTGATTTGTGTGTTAATCTGGGTTGGGGCGCTTTTCTTCGTTTCAACTCCCCTCAAAAACCATAATGTAGAGCCAAAAAAGTTCTTCCAATTTTTAAAAAAATAATTACATATCTAAAGTTTTTTTCTCTGCAATGGCGCAAATACATCAATTTTTACCGATGGTATAAGTGTTTGAAAATAAAATTGCACGAAGTTTATGTTCTAGTCGGAGTACTCGACCAGTGAGTAATAAGTAAAATAATTTCCTAGTAATTAGGAGAATTAAATCTTTTGTAGTATTGAAAGTTTCTTTAAAATTTTCATATACGTATTAATGTTTACAGAAACTATGGAATACTTGCATCAAGTGTTTCAAAGAAAAAAAAAAGAAATTATTTTCAAACCATATTTCATCTTTTAATGTTTCCACGCTATATCAATCGTAGCTGTTAATCAGCATAAAATCGTGAAGAAAAGACTTTTCAAAGGTCTTTAAATTAGTTAAAAAATTGATCACCTCATCTGTCTAATAAATAAAAATAAATGAATAAAATTTCGCATTAGTAAAACTTTTTGAAGAATGTTCTTCACTGCAAATTTTAATTAGGAACATGAATGGATTAACCGGGGAATCATCTTTCAAAACATTTTAAGTGTTCGCTTAATCGGAAGCTCATTAACTGCCTTTCGAAAATAAGTTATGCACGTCGGCGTGCTTGGGAATTAATCAAGTTGCCGGATGACATTGTTGAAGTGTGGTAAGATGTCTTCAAAGATAGCTGCACTTAAGGGGGAGCTCGGAATGCTTGATTTCGTTAATGAGTGAAGTAAAAGAAATTTATTAAATTGGTTTTTAGTGATGTTATAAAAGTTGAAAAATATTGATACATTTTCTCATTTTTAGAACGATTATTTTTTCCGGAAAAAATATTGCAGATGAATTGTTCAAAACAAATATTTAAATTTAAAAGGTTTTAATGAAAGTTCAACTTTTTAAGGCAAAAAATTAGAGATTATGCATATTGATTCAAAATTCATCATCTATATTTGGTGTTTAGGAAGCGGATATAAAAATGAAAAAAAAAATGTGCGCAGACGAACACATGATGTTGTAGATAGCGCTGTATGTGCACGACTCCCATACGTAAGCACAGCTGTTTAATGCAGGGTGTCTGACAAGGTGACTTTTCAGAAGTAATATTAACCGATATCTATGAAATAAACCAGCAGATATGCATGTAACTTTCTGTGCGGCAAGAAAAAGACGTCTTTGAGCCAGGCAATTGTATGTAGCGTGCATCCCTGACATCTTTATATACTTGAAATGCCTATAACGAATGAATGCAATACAAAATTGTTTCAAATGTTATGTGCTGCCGTCTAATAGGAGCCTTCCCTTGTAAACGTTTCCCAAGCTTTTGAAAACAAGAAAAAAACAATGTACCGCTGGAATTATTGGTTTCAATAAGTTTATAAACGCACTTCCTGAACTTCCACTTTATATACAACTCCATTATTTCTTAATAAATATTTTAAATTGTAAGTGGCCAAAACGAAAGATACTCCATATTCGGTGCGTTTACACTATTCTATTGTAATGAACGATGAAATTAATTTCTAACTATAAATGTTTATTTTTGTGTTTAGTTTGCTATTACATTGCTTCTGTCAATTTGTATCATCAAAAAATATGAAATCATTGCGCAGCTGAACTGTATTTGTTTAACTTTTTGAAATTTATTTCCATGTCTTATTTTTGAAGTGTCAAATAAAATAGTAATACATGGACTCAAAAAAAAAAAAAAAAAAAAAAAAAAGTGACAACACACATTATCGAGCAAGAGCCCATGAGCACCAGACTTGCGTCATTTTACAAAGTCCCAAAGTTTTTATGCGTAAGCATACTACATCAGGTAAGAACGATTCGCTATTAGTTAAGCTGAGCCGTACTGGCTTTGGCAGGAAACAGGCTCCACAGGTGTGTCAAATTGCTGCAAAAAGATAAACGCCATATAGTCATTCAATACCACGTGATCTAGTGGTCCCCACCCAATCAACTCCGATTTAGAAGACAATTTAGAGAGGTACAGACATGCCTTTGAAACCAACCTATGCAGATTTCAGCTTCCAAGACGCAAATAGTGAGCATCTAAAATACCTTAAAAATGACGAAAAAAAAGTGGGTCTCCAAAATGGCCACAACTGTTGGTTTAATCTAAACTTCACACTTCGTTTCACAAAGCTGATCCACCGTTTTGAAACCCTTTTTTTTATTGATTATAACTGCTTCAAATTTGGGTCTTGAAAGATGAAAATTTGTATAGGTTACTTCAAAAGCATGTCTGCATCTGTCTAAATTGTCCTCTGAATCGGAGATGGTTGGGTGGGGACGACTAGTTTACGTGACATTGAATGAATATATGGTGTTTACTTTTTTGGAGCAATTTGACGCACCTGTGCAGCATGTCTCCTGCCAAAGCAGCTCGGCTCAGTTTAAATAATAGCGAATCGTTCTTGCCTGATATGGTGTGCTCACGCAGAAAAAAAATGGGCTTTCATAAAATGACGCAAGTCTGGTACTCATAGGATCTTGGAGTATAAGAGATTCATTGCCGTACAATTTTTAAAAGTGAGTAGCGGCACCAAATTTATTGCAATACTTTGTGCAAAGACGGGGAATAATCTTAAATTGAATTAAGTGTAGATGTCTTTTAGATTTTCAAAGTCTTTATTAGTGTTGTAAGATAAATTCCAACCATTGCATGAAAAATGAAATCAATAACCCATAAAACGGTTTCTGAGTTATAGGGTCACCCGGGGCAATTCCTGGTCAGCAAGTTTCTGGGGTAATTCCTGGTCACACTCCTTTTTATGTCTTAATAATCCTTCAGCAAAATGAAAAAAATCACAGAGGTACTCTGAACTATCTTCATTGCAATTCATTACTTAATTATGAGTTGACTGTGTATTTAGTTTGAAAAAAAAAAATCTTTTTAAAATCGCTTGTTAAATTTCGTAAAACAAGATTGGCCTTAGTTTTGATACATTTGTACAAAGATCGTAATCAAACTCAAACTTCTGAATATTTTTCTTTTTCGTTTTTTTTGGTTGAATTAGGTACCATGTCAGTTACTGAAAAATAGTTTTGGATTTACCATTATTGTTTTGAATAATTTGCAGGAAGGCTCCAAATAATGCCCCTGGCTACTGGGGTAATTCTTGGTCAGTGGGGTAATTCCTGGTCAGTCCTTTTTTTAATATTTATGGATTATTATTTCACCTATTATTGATATATGTTATTGATTTAAACTATATGTAACTCTGTGAGCCTTAACTGCAAAGTTAACTGTAACCGCAATGTAACATTCTTACCTGCTAATGATAAGTATACAATACACTGAATTTTTCTTTGTTAAATTTCATCCAATTGTTTTATAAGTTTTAATAATTATTCTTAATTATACTAAGAAAAATGCTTAATTGTAACTGCATTGTACTATTCACTTAACTGTTCACCTTAACCTGTTCATAACAGACAGAAGCATGTGCTCAGTGTGTATGGTGCATGTGCACCATATTTTTTATGGACCTATTTATTTAGTAGGTGAAGATTCATTCACAACAGATATAAAAGCTGTAGCTATTGCATACAAAGTGTATAAAAAGTATTTTGGCTAAGTTTTATTAAGTAAAGCTATTATGTTGAAAACAATTGCATTCTTCCTTAAAAAAACTAAATACAGTGTTTAATCAGCTATATATATAAATAAATTCTTTATCTAATTAATTTAATAACTTGTATTAATAATGTGCTTACAAAATGTATGCATTTTCATCAATCATTTGAGTGACCAATAATTGCCCCGCAAGTGGCCAGGAATTACCCCATCTCTGGGGTAATTCCTGGTCACTAATTAACGACAATTACTCAAGTTCATTATGTATTGTTGATAGCATGAATATTTTATTCGATGGACATCCCAATGTGCTTCCTCCATACCAAAATTTGTAACTCTAACTTAGATAGATTTTGTGATAATTGGATGTTAGTGCTTTTTGACCAGGAATTACCCCAGGTGACCCTACGCATTTCTATTTTATGCTGACGTAGTCAATATGTTATAATGTAGCCACGAGACTAAATTAGGTTACTGCAATTGAATGATCTGCTTTTAATCACTGTCATTTATGTACAGCTTTTAAAATAAGAAACTTCAAGTGGAAAAAAATTCACCATACTTTCATCTTATTTTTACTTTTTATTTAGGAAAGTGGGCTAGTTTTATCAGGTAGACCCATGATACGTTAAAAAAGTCTTACTTTTTTTTTTTTCACGAACGACTTAGCTTTTTTTCCTTTATAATTCTGCCTGATGCATTACCATGGAATTATTTTAAGTGAAAATAAAAATGTTACCATTACTACAAGACCTTTTTAAAATAAATTAATATGCAATTCTTTTAACATTAACCGCTTCCAGGCCTTCCGAAAAGGAAAAAAAATGGGATAAAAAGCTTTTTGCCAGAGGTAATTTTATCTGAGGTATTAAAAGCATTTACTCGACTGTCGGGGGAAAGAAGAAAGACACCGAGACTTTAAGTGACTGTTAAGGTAAAGCTTTGAATGACGATTTTCTATTTATGCATATACGCATTTGTGAAAGAAACATTTAAAAGATCTATTTCAGAAAATAATTGAATGGTAAGAAGACTATTAAAGAATTGAAAAACAACATATTGAGTATTGAAGTATCAATTTTGAATAATTTCTGCATTGTGATACTAATGAAGCATTATCTATTTTCCCAAGTGAGCATGTAGTTCAAGGCGGAAAAAGCATGCAAATAAAACTTATAGTAGGACAAATTGTACTTGAACTAAATTAAGAAGCTGTAAATTTGACAAGAACCCATAGGGCTCCTCTGGAAAGTTGACCTCTGGTTTGGCGTTGGAATACGACTACGAAAGTATGCATCTCATTTCAGCGCTAACTCTTCCCCCTAGTACTCAAAACACAGGCAAAATTTGTCCATGTCAGAGGTCAACTTACCAGATGAGTGCAATAACTCTATCAAATCAGGGCTTTAACTCTATCAGACAGCTTTGATTTTAAAATGCTTCGATATTAAAATAATGGAAAACTTCAAGAAATCGTATTTTAAGTTGTTGTACGTTATACCTTAAGTAAAGATTGGGTTTTTTGCTGAAACAAATAGAAAACTTCAAAAATATGGGTGTTTTGTGTTTGTATCTTTAGATCCTAATTAACTTTTTAGTGTGATGTGATACTGATTCTTTTTACTTACTTTTTTAAATTGATGAGTATGCTTGTTCGGAAATATTTTCTTACAACCTAGTTAGGAAAAAAAAACTACCTTCTTTTCTGTAAAGGGTCATTCCATAGAAATGTCATCCTCAGCCGAAGAAAAAAAAATACCGAAGTGAAAAAAGTGTCAAAAAATAAATAAATAAATAAATAAAAATCATACAACATAAGAAGTTAAAAAAAATTGAAAAAGTATTGTAATTATCATTGAGATTAGCCATAATAAATAGTTTGTATTGTTTCTACTGCTTTTTTTTCGATGGTTACGCTCGTTAGTTACGTTACGTCAGTCACACGCCATCTTGAGAAAAAGTGACACTTAAGACTAAAAAAAAATAAGATTTAGTAAATGTGTTTTATGCTTTTAAAAGTCAACTTAACACATTTTTCAAACATATCATTCAATTTTTAACACATGTTCAACTTTGAGAAATTTTTGCCTCACAACATGAGCATTAATTTTCAGGGTTGCAAAAATGTTACGTTAGTCACACTGCTATTTTGAGTTGAAACATATATTTACTGTCAGTAATTTTTTTTTAAATACTTAGAAGAAATGATACATAGATACCATGTTTATTGTAAATCCACCAGCATAACTAAAAAATATTTTTTATCCTTTAAGTTACAAGTAAAAACAGTTACAAAATCAGCTCTGAATGATACGTTAGTCACGATGGAATGAACCTAAAGATAATTTAAAGTTATTCAAATTTATTTTAGAGCTTGGAAAAAGTAGTGAAAGAGTAAAAAAATAGTGAAAAAGAAATATTATGAAATAGAAACTAATCGTTCCAAAGAGAGGCACTTTCTTATTTTAATGTTATGACATTTTGATTCGTCTTTTATTTTTCTCAAAGTATGACCATCGATAATAATGACGAGACACAAGTCAAATGATGTCTTCTCATATATTTCGAAAAAAAAAAAAAAAACATAAAACAAAAGAAGTTGACATGGTTAAGGCATTCCTAATTTTCTTTTTTGTTTCTGTTAGCATTGTTTAGTATTTAAGTTTTCAATTAAAAACATTCCCATTAAAATGTGTGTCAAGTTTTTTTTTACCACTAAAGGATTTTTTTAGCATTAATTAGTCATATTTTTTTTTCGAAACCTAATAATGAAATATGTCACAAATATCTAAAGGCAAAATAAGTAATTTTACTGAGTCATTTTAATCATTAAATTTTTAGGAACCAGATTGCCTAATATGGCATCGCTAGTGCAATAATATTAATAATGCCCCACATTAGGTAATATAAAAATTTTCAAGATCTAAGAATAACTTTTAACTCAGCCTATGTGTAAAATTTTAAAATTGCACTTTCCAGAAAATTAAACGTAGTTATATAAGAAAAATGAAAGAGTAGCTATTCACATTTCTTTGTACTCTCGCACCTGGGTTATATTTCCAGCATTCTAGCTTACAGTTCAATTGGGAGTTACTGTTTATGAAGTTAGTATCTTATACAGTTAGTATTTTTTATCATAACAGAAGGGGTCCTGAGTTCGGTCCTAGCCGATCAAAAATCCAACGTCTTCACTGATGGTGGTCAGAGGACGTTAAAAAGTCTCGTGGTCACAAAGCCATCCAAGTGAATCCATTTCTTCTGGGGTATTGGACCAGGGGTATGCTCGGTTTCTGATCTGGATCAAAAGAACAGAGCGCTCTTTAGGGCGGCGTTTAACCGGGATAACCACGTGCTGTGGAAGAAACGGGTACCCTGGAGTGAAAAGTGAAAAGTTAGTATTTTGTAAACATCTATTGTATAAACTTCGCGATATCATTTTTTGAACGCTGTTTTCTTGCATGAGTTAAAAGATTTTAACTTCTTTATTTGTTGCTATAAGAGCTAATTTGCTGTTATTGTCGTGTCACAGTTTTTAAATTACTATAAAGAAATGAGGTAGGATAGCCGCGAGAGGTTGGACTTCTTTACTACCATATAAAACAATACAAGATTGATTTACAGAATGACACCCAGGGCACCGGCGGGAATCGTACGCAAGAACTCTGGCTTCAAAGGTGAAGCTTTTGCTTCAAAGCCACGGAGGTGCCAGCTGTTTAAACAAAAATATTTATACACTTTTTTTAACTGCAAAAAATAATCCACAGTGATCACCATTTTTCGTCTTATATAGCAATTAACAAAGCAAGAACTACGTTTAAGAAAATGAAAACTATGTCAAAGAACAGGAACTCGGAAAATCGTCCATTGCCAAATATTGTTGGGACACTGGGCATAATTTTATTTTTTCAGAAGCCAAAATCATTTACAGACCTACTACTGTAGCTGAACTATTATATTTTCTAGATGCAAACATTTAAACATTTATTTAACATAAAAATTTAAATAATCTCTGCAACGAATATTTTGCTGTTCCGCATATCTCTCAAATCTTAATCGATTGGCTCAACTTTGCATATTCTATTATCTCAAATATTACCTCAGCACATGCTTAGATTCGATTGGTCTATCTTCTTTCCTTTTTCGTATTAAAACTCGCCCATGACATTGTTTCATTCCATTTGCTTGCCGTGCACTGAAGAAGGACGCTGTTGCCTCCAAAACCTGTCTCCCGCCCCCTTTTAAAATTTTTAATCTTTTATTCTTATTCGTGCTTTTAGACGTTGTGTCTCATTTTAACACGTTGACTGTTTACTACGAGACTATTCGTAACGTGTTATTTTAACCAACAGACTCAAATGTTAAGTTTGCTGGTAGGTGATAGATTTGCTGTTTAACTTATGTGTAGAAATTAATATGGATATTTGCCTTCCGAGGAGGAACCAGTAAATCAAAACTGGCTGATAGGTACACTGCTTCTAGCCCAGTTCATACGCTACGAACTATATCGTAGTTGGGTAGTCACCGTGTTAAAGAAGTTTTTATTGGAAGCTTAATTGTGACTCTACACATTAATTGAAATTATTTATTCTTTGTTGTCTCTCTTGTGTCCTAATATTTTTTGCAAGATAAACAGTGAGATTTTACAGTGAGAATAATCCTTTCTTTTCCAGTTTTTCCAAAGAAAACGGCATTTGTGTTCATTTCGAAACTCATATTTCCTTATGAAACGACTTTTCAAAAAGATTCGTTTAGTAGGAGATAAAATTCATGTTTTTACGATTCTTTTAATTAAAATGTTAATAAAAGCTAAGTCTGAAAGCTCTCAATAGCCTTATTTCTTAACATATATTAAAGTTCATATTCTTAAATTAGTATAACTAGTTACTTTATAGAGCTTTGTTTGAGATAGTTAATGATAAAAGAATTCTTATTCCAAATTAATCTAACTTCATTGTGTCATGGAAAAAATATATTTCTTATGATTGATGTACAATATTGTCAAAAGCATTTTCACGCGTTGTTTAAAAGAGTCATTGCTAAAAAGAGCCAAACTTAACATTGCTAAAAAAGAGTCAAATTTTCAAAAAGAGAGAGTAAAAGAGAGAGTTTAATATTGCTAAAAAGAGTCAAATTTTCAAAAAAAGAGAGAGAGAGAGAGAGAGAGACAATGAACGAAATGGCGTTTACATTGGCGCGCACAAAATTTACATTGAGTAATGTACGTAAATCATTAATAAAATGATTAGGTTGGATTAACTTTAAGTGTTCATAAAAGCCGAAAGCAGTTGATTTTAATACTTAAGACTACAGAAACATGGCAAGTAAATGAAATCATACTCAAATAATTGCTGATTAAATGATCTGGTAATGTTTCGGCAGAAAGTCAATAGCCTCATTATGTTCTTTTGTTTCTATAGATTACTTCCTATGAGAATGAAATAGCATTAATTTAAGTAGAAACTATTTTTGGAATTCGTTATTGATACAACGAAATTTGAAATGTTAATGCATTAGATTTTGAAGTGTTTCAAATAAAATCCTTCTTTATTGAGAAAACATTATTAACATCTGTTACGTAAGTTGATTCTGCAACTTAATGACACTTGAAAATTCAGGTAGCTAGAGAGAATTAGAGTTAATGTGCATTAGTTTGCAGAACAGAAAATGAAAATGACATAATTATGTAAACCCAGCATATTTTGTGACGATGTAGTTTTTGTAGGAAATTCGATTTCCTTCAATATGAAGATATTGCAAATATCAAAATAGAGGACAAATTAATTTGGGATTGTTCGATTAAACAGCTGTTACTCCTTAAAGAGAAAATAAAGCAAGCACATGCAAATGGGAAACAACATAAAATTCAGGGTGTTTACAAAGTCTTGCAGTAGTAAAATAATAAAAATACTAACAAAATACAAAATAGAAAAAAAAGTAAAATCAAAGATAGAAAAATCATAACAAAATAAAACATAGAAAGATAATAAAATCAAAGATAGAAAAATAATAAAATAATAAAAAATAGAAAAATAATAAAATAAAAAATAGAAAAATAATAAAATAAAAAATAGAAAAATAATAAAATAATAAAATACAAAATAGAAAAATAATAAAATAAAAAATAGAAAAATAATAAAATAAAAAATAGAAAAAAAAATAAAATAATAAATAAAAAATAGAAAAATAATAAATAAAAAATAGAAAAATAATAAAATAAAAATAGAAAAATAATAAAATAGAAAAATAATGAAATGAAAAAATTAAAAATTTAAAAATTGACATCTTGAATTCAAATTATGTTTTTCGTAACCACGAATTGCAAAAGGAGTGTAAGTGTGGAGCTTGAATGGCACTGCCCTGGAAGAGCGGAGGCTCTGAACCAGAGGAGCTGTCCTGCCCCTTCACGGGCGGGTGAAAAAGGGTTAATTGCAACATGTTAATATTAATTAAGCCGTAGTCAATCATTTCTTTTTTCCTTCAGGGAATGCAAATGTTTAATATTTCACCAGAGTCGAAGCCCAAAAATGTGAAAATATATGCGTTTTAATAAAATATTTCTTCAGTAATGTCGCCGTATTCGTTTAGCAAAAAACTTCCAGAATCAAAAAGAGCTAAAATTGCTTTTAAGAATGAAGAAAATGCTCTTTTTTTTTTTTAAGTTTCACTTGAGTGATAAAAAATGCAAATAGAAATTTTGGGGCTGCTGTAAGTATTTAAAAAATGTATTCCAAATCATAAAATTAAATTTGAAAGATCATATTGCTCTCTAACACTAATTAATTTAATGAAGGAGCAGGAATTATCCAAGTATAAGTTATTCGAATTACTAACTTTATTTACAACATGAGAGAAAAACATTGTTTACTGGCATTAAGCCTTTTGCTAAGCTTATGCTTCGCTTGGAACACCACTCAAAAGAGAAGGAGGGCATTAGATCTAAAGATAGAAGCTCTTAGCAACCAATATGCTGTAGGGCCCTCCTCTCACTTGTTTTTCTGCTGTTGTCATAGAAACGGAATCCCAAAATGATCTGCAGCTTTCGCTGCGTATTATGCTTATCGGAGTATTTCTTGTGGAAAACAAATAAATAAAAACCTTTTTATTCATTCTCGCTGGCTTGCTGGATTTAGATTAAAAAAGAAAAAAAATCCATAAATGTAGATCAGACAGAACAGATATTATAAATTGGTTGGCTTAATTTGAATGAATTGGCAGATTACTTTTTACACTCTTTTCGTTACTGCACACACACTTTTTACCAACAGGTCTTTTGCCCCGTTAAAGCAGTGAGACTATGGAACTAGTACTAAATTCTTAAAGCCTTATATTACTCTTGCTATGTTAGGGTTTTGCAAATATATCCCTATTTTCAGAGTACTAGAAGCAATACAAAAATAAAAAAAAATAACACAAATGCTAAACATAGGTTATAAATAATGTCCCCCACAGCAGCGGCCAAGTTCTTGTTCGTAACCCATTCTTTTAACAAACTTAATTCCTCAACCAAGAAAATTAGGAAAATCTGGAAACAGAAAGAAAGACAAAACCTTTGGTGCTTTCAGCCTAGCAAAACTTGAAAAGTTTTATCTTCATTTTGTGAATTGAAGTAAACTTCCTTGTTCTCGCAATTGCGTAACAAAATATTTGAATAGGAAGTCTCCATTTTTTTTCAAGAGAATAGACTTTCCCTTTGACTTTAATCTTCTGGATAGTTACATATGTTTTTAATATACTTTTCATAATGAAAAATGAGGGAGGGGGTGCTTTATTTTCACACGAAAATATGAAAAACTATTAATGGTTTTGATTTCTTCATAGAATGGCTATTGATGAAAATATTTTACTTCACACTAAATTTCTCGTACCAGAACTGTTTTCTTGTTTCAACTGTTACAAAGGTAAAAAAAAATCTGTATTTGCAAAAATCTTTTGAAATTGTCAAAAAAAACAACAACAAAAAAAAAAACAGTACATTTTTAAAAAAAATCTAGAAGAAAACTTTAAACATTTAAAAAAAAATATTTGTGCACATTTATAACGGTAAGCATTACATATTTTAAAACGAGATTTACATGGAGGCATTTTCCTTAGGAGAAAAAGCAGCAACTGGGTTCGAATAATGCATTAACTAATTTTGTTATAAATGGATAAATACTCGTAGATTAAAAATGAAATTTAACTGATATTTATATCGGAGAATTTATTTAACGGTACTAAATTTTCTCAATAGTGTTATTCTGATGATTTATAATTTTCAGTTACCCAATAAACATGATTGTAAATCTTTACGCACTTAAGAATTAGGGGAAGACCGCCTATATTGGACCACTGCTTAAATTGGACCTCGGGCCTAAAATCTAGTACAGAGATCTATGATACACTTTAACGGTAGAAATAAAAAGTTTTAGGAATAAAATCAATGTGTATGAAGTTTCACCAGTCTGCGAACTGCGTAGCGTGAGTTACGGCATGATTTATGTTGAAAACGTGTAAAATCTTATTTTGCGGACTTGTACTTAGTAAGATAGTACTAAAACTTGTAAGCTGAGATAAACTGCTGTTATAGCATTATAATCTGTGTTTAATAAGGATTACATCTATGTATTTACATGCGCGATTGTGATATTTTTTGACAGAGAAATAAGCTGAAGAATAAAAAATGGCATGTTTTCCTTTATTGGACCGAAAAAATTTTCCTATATTGGACCAGTGGTCCAATTTAAGAATATGATTTTAAGCAAGACTTTTTGTTAAGTTTAACATAAAGTAAGTGACTCATCTGATTTAATAGCGTAGTTTAGATTATTTTAAGCATACTTTAACACCTATTCACGATATTCATTTTTTATCAAGCACATTTTCGAGTAGCAGCTAATTTTAAAAATGTATGTTTTTTTTCTCTTTTTCCATTAGACTGCAGTTTCAGGTTGTTAAACATAGCTATTAGTTTAAGTAAAATTTATGCTGGTTTACCGAAAAAGAAAATATGAAATTCTTCGATTTGTTCAAAAAGATTTTTAAAAGAAACAATTGAAGGGTCAGGGGGAAAACCACGGTAGTCCACTTTTTGTTGAATTTAAACTGATGCTACCACCTGTTAGAAAAATAAGTGTAATTTCGTTTAGTATATGCAATATTCGTGAAAAAACACTGTAGTCCATGTATTATTGTCATTTTAGAACAAGTATACTGGGGAAGTTTATGAGTTCGTAAAGTTTAAATTTCGTTTTTCTCAAAATCAATCAAATGTGACTGACTACCGTGGTTTTTCCCCCTGACACTTCAATTTATATGCTACTGAAATGTTCAATGTAGATGAAGCCGGTCTTTTCACTAACTAAAAGCCTCAAAATATATTGACGTAGAAAGGTAAACACCAGTTTGGAGCAGTAAGTATACATAGATGAGAGAACATCCAATGAGATCCATTTCCCAATATCGAACAGAACTCTTATGAATAAACCGCAGTCAAGGCCAGGGCAAATGCTGTAAGTAGATTCTAAAGAACAGGGGTTTGGCCTGTTAATTAACATATGTTTAATGACATTGAATTGGCTACATCAGAGTTAGCAGTAAGTTGTCTAGATAAAACTACTCAAAGTAAAGAGGCTACATAATCGGTGTAAGTTGTACTATTGTACACTATGCACAAGAATTAGCTATGATTTAAATTATTACAAGCTCTGCAGAATCAGCGGATAGTTCTCATTAAATAAATACATAGCTCTCAATAGTGTAAGTTGTATTATTGTACACTATGTACAAGAATTAGCCACGACTTAAATTATTACAAGTTCTGCAGAATCAGCGGATAGTTCTCATCAAAGCATGATTGTCAACTCCAACTATGGTTTTGTAAAGCCCCGGCTTACATATCACCTTACCTAAAAAATAGAAAGAACAAAAAGGAAAAGGCTATCTCAGCAATCATTCTAACGCCGTATGAAAGAAGCATAGAACAGAAAAAGTCACAAGAAGAAGCAAGAAACAGCACAAAACAGTTGTTGCAATATTCGCTATAGAAATAAAGTGCAAAACATGATTAAGTGTATGAAATGCCATCGGTGAGTTTATCAACACTGCCTAAGTGAGACCGAAGCAAAAGAAATTCTATTGCAAATCCTGGAAAAAAGCAATATAGTTCAAATATAAATTATTCTATGATTTCCTTGCACGGTCCAATTTAGGAAGCGCATGGTTCAATATAGGCGCATATATTCCTAAATTGGACTTTTGCAACTTTTTGTAAGATAATTTTTTAAAAAATAATTTCCACATTTTTACAAAATATAAGCTCCTAGGGCGGTTCCTGATTAAATTTAGCTCACGATGCCCTATTTTGTATTTTTGTTTTGCTTCACATTGAGCGACACAGGCCTCCTGTTCTTAGGGGGTCCAATATAGGCGGTCTTCCCCTACTTTTAATATGTAGTAACATTTCTATTGATAGGAATGTAGGATTCCTACAGGATTCTTTGTAGTTTTCAAAAGTACTTTTGTAGTTTTCAAAACTTTCAAGCTCTATTGGGTCAAACTTCTCTTATAGAGTGTCAAATATATCATAAGTGAGATGGTTGAACACATAATGTACCCTCTTAGTTCCACTTGGTCGGGAGGTTTGAGCTAATATTTATAATCTAGACCACCTGGACTCAATCATTGATAATTAAAGTGCCACTTCTCCTTCACTGTATTGCAATTATAAGGATTCAGCTAAAAGCATAGAGTTGTTGGAGAAAAGTTTATACTTTTGAAAAATTTCGAACAGGAGGTGCAGTTTATAGTAAAAGTTAAAATAGGGTAATATGAAAAAAAAATTACATTAAAAATTTGATTAAATGTGCAAAATTTTGAAAATTCGTGCTAAAATTGTTGGTTTCTGTAGAAAACAAGTATTTATTTCTCTCTCTCTCTCTCTCTCTCTCTATATATATATATATATATATATATTTGTATATATACACACACACACATATATATATATATATATATATATATATATATATATATATATATATATATATATATATATATATATCTATATATATATATATATATATTTGTATATATACATATACATAATATTTCTATACAAGCATAAAATTTTTATACATGTGGAAAAGAGAAGATTTGGAGGACAATGGCCATTTTTAATGCTCAGTTCAGAAAAGGATATAAAACTTATATCTCCTTTACCGTATCTAGGGGTTTCTAATAAAACATTTTATTGGCATAATAAACTATAATAGGAAATTTATTTATGCAAACTGGCGGAAGTTTTACAACAACACCTCTCTAGGTTTTACTTCTAACGTTATGTGAAATAAACTTTGAGATGGATGGAAAGTGTGAGATATCCACAAATAGTAGATTTTTGTCAATTTTAAAAGTTTATGAGGATGATTTTGTACTTTTATTTTTGTCTAATAATAAATAAGCAAAAATAAGTGCAGTGTTGTCAATGCAAGGATTTTATTAAACTTGCAGTTATAGCAGCTTACAAATAATAACTGTAGAATTTTGAAACCTAGTTTAAAAAGAAAAAAACAATACAAAAATCATCTACTAAACTATTTCTCACAAATATTAAAAAAGGTCTATTTTGACACGAATGTATGAAATTATATTGATATTAAAAATATATTACATATTAGGGTGTAATTATTTAGACATGGTTACTTACTAGCATGTTTCAAGTTTATTTATAATTCTGTAACCTATGTAAACAAAAGATTACACTAAGAAACAGCGATTTAGTTGCATTAGAACTACGACTTCTTTTTTTTTTTTTTGACTAACTTATTGCCGTAGAGACAAAAAATCATCTCACTTTTAGTTAATCACGTCACATTTTACTGCTACTTAAAGCGCAAGCAACAATAGTACAAAATGTAGGACGTTAAAAAAATAGGACAAAAATATTTTTAGGTAAGCAGCAATTACATTCATTGCATGCACAATGGACAACAAATACATTTTTGTGTTACTTATGAACAAGGAATTATTTTATTCCTTGATGAAAATGTTTATTACGATACAAAAGTGAATTAAAATTTCTCACAAACAATAACATTTTGGAAAAGAGACACTTAGTACAATTTGAAAAAGATTATGTCAGTCAATATGAGAGTATTAGGGTTTTCTGTGATAAGTGCTTTCCTGGAGAAAGTGGTGGCATTTGCGTATGGTGTTAGTATATATTTGCCGGAACCGATATTGTGAGAGTATTAAAAGCTTCATGTATTCGGGTGTCTAAGACATCTTTATGGACACGCTGATGCTGTACCTACCAAAAAGGTGACTTTTCCGAAAATTGTGAAGGGATTAGACGTCGAGGACGACCACCCACTCGATGGTTGGATGATGTCGAGAAAGACCTAAAGCTAATGGGAATCAACCGATGGAGGGCTGTTGAGACTAATAGGGTCAACTGGAAGAGAGTCAGAGAGTCGGCCTTGGCTTGAAAAAGGATGTTGTCCTTTTGATGATGAGAATGTCAGTGTAAAAAATTCTAAGGGCAGAAGTTTCTTTTTTTTATTTACGTCTAGCTGCTTGCTGGACTCGTTTGTGAAAATTCTGCTACGAAATTTTGCATTGCATATACATCAAAAAAGTAAAGAACAATAGAAACCACTTAACTGCTTAATTTTACGGACAAAAAGTTTAACCACATATCATATAATCTTAAACTGAGGTGAAAAGAGAAAAATATAGTGATTTTCGGTGCAGTACTGACTACGTTTAAAAATCATTTTTTTTTTTCGTCGATTATCTGTGAAATTATTTAAAACCATAAATCGAACAGAGAGAGTAAATTTAGAAATTTAGAAATACCTATGCATTGCAATAATTCTTTAAACAACTTAACGGCGTTCAAATACATTACATTACTAGCAATATGTAACTTTAGTTCATTATGTTAAACTCCAAAAATATTTTTGACGGTAGTTGCATTCACGTTTCGTTTTTCAAAAAAAAAAAAAAAAAGAAACAGCAGTTTTGAAATTGCTCACATAAAATATACCCACGTTTTCCCCCTAGTGAAATTTGTTTAGAAGTCGGTTCTATTAATTAAGAATATTTTGCTCTATTCTAAAAGAAAACTTTCACATGATGTAATATGCGAATGAAAATAGTTAAAATGAAGTTTAGCGGCTGGAAATTTTCAAACAAAATATAATTTTTTTAAACGATTTACAAGGTATTGAACAGAAGGGAAACGGTCACAGCTGTCGGTAGAAATCTGATATATCTGCAATTCAAAAGATATCGAATACTGATATTCACAGGAGCAGTTTCATATTTATTCTTCACTTAAAGATGCGAATGACGGAAAGCTCAAAATCTATCGATCTTTATTTCACTATTTAACAAGAAGTTCCTCCAGAAATAAAGGGGCCAGCTTTTCTTCATATCAAGTAGCGAAAAAAAAAAAAACTTACTTTTTTTTAATGATTTATGATGCATATGTTGGCTAAGAGTTTAGGTTAGCAGATGAGTTCTTTCTATATCACTTCCAGAGCTATACTTATGCGTAGAAGCAATAATATAACTTTTTCTTATTTTGTATCAGATGTTAGGTTAAACTATGTCAAACAGACAATGAAAGGTGTTTATAAAAATAATTTAGGTTTCATGTTAAAGAAGCTGTTTAAGAAGTATACCTTGAAATACTTTGACTCGTAATATTAAACAGTAAGTTACCACTTCAACTTAACATGGACATTGCATCTATTTCTGCCCTTTTGAGAACCGTGCCTAGCACTCGGGAACCATTCCACTCAAAAACTGGTGATGGGTTGTGAGTGGGAACTTTCCGAAGTTTTCAATTTAAAACTGACATTTTGCTCTTCTTTTGACACATTCAACTAAACTATGTATTTGAAATTAGCATCTTTCTACGTTGTTTGATACGGTCTAAAATGCTTCTTATTATTCTTTTCCTTATAGTTATCTTATCTATTACCCCTATTTTGGTAAGATCAGAGAAGACCTGACGCATGCGTAAATACGAGGAAGGTTTTAGCTAAGAAAATCAGACAGTAGTTCTTACTAAGGAGCAAATAACTTAATGCTTAAAAATGCAGTTATTCAGAAAATAACGATAATAACAGGTCGTTATTACTACAAAATAAACACTTTTATGGAAGGGT